>JAOQMP010000210.1:55170801-55192823 GCA_027563575.1 Erythroxylum pedicellare
AAACATAGTTAAAAATATACAACACAACTGTACAATATAATAACAGATTATTATGTAATTTTAAAAAATTTTGAGACCATTTCATAAATTTAAAAAATTATCCAAAATAGTACTCAGTTTTAACCGGTACCGGTACAGTATTATACTAGAACTTAATTTGATACCAAATTTAGTACGGTATTCGTAACATTAATTGAATCTATGTCCCGGAATTAATTTCTATTATTTTAAGTACTTCTTTGATTAAAAAGGCAAAGCATGATTAGGAGTGACCAAATTGCTGGCTTTGGGTTCTGCCGACTGTTGCAATGACGTATATAATATATATAATATGTTCAAAAGGTCGTATGATTCTGTTTCATATCATAAGATATTACAATGTGGATGATAATTTAACACACAAATAAATACTTCTTAAAACAAGAAAATTAGAGCTAGCACATATCTTAAAGGAAAACAGGAGAATCTGAAAGTTGAAGAACATACAAGTTTCAGAAACATCATCTCATATTTTGTTCACAGGGATGAACTTCTGACCGTCTTTCTTCAGCCATATTGTAGACCGAGTTCGCTTCACATGATCAGCAAAGATCCTATGCCTGTCATCAAGCAAAATGGAAGTCCGTTATACATTGCTGATGACCATAAATTACACCCAAATCGTAGTCAATCGCTCCTTTATCTTCGAAATGGAAACACGGATCTCTGAGAGGTATTTCCCGGATTCGAAAGAGAGTATAACGATCTGAATCACGAGGTAGGCTCCTATAACTAACACATTCAGAAACTCACCTTTCATATTCGAGCTTTTGAGTGACAATTCCACTTAGTAATAGCTCTGAACTGTAAACAGTGGCCCCTGGAGAAGTTGACAGTGTTTAGATACTGTGTTCGTGGAATAAGCAAGGCAATATAATGCGAATGTATGTTTAAACCTTTTCCAAGGAAAGGCACACATTCTTCATAATCTTCTTCACAAGATAATACAAGCAGATCATCTGGGACGGTGTCATCCTTCATGGATGATCTACCAATTCTTTCCACTGCCTGAAGAGCATTTCGAACAGACATTATCCGACCAAGCAATGAAGTTAAAAAAATTTGCGTCTTACAAATATGCAAGCAACCAATGTTCCAAAGTCCAAAATGGTGATTTAATTCACTTTGAATTTGAACCGTAGTTGGAAAATTTTCACCAAGACAGAATGAACAGGAAGCAGTAAGTACCTGGCCTTGAACTGCTTTAACCAAACTTGAAAGTATTTCTTTACTCGGTTTGGCATTACAGGTAATCAAAACTCTCTTACCCTGCAAACGTCTTGTTTTAGCAAAACGCCATGGAGAGGAAATTTAACCAATTCAACAAAACAAATCCTACCTGTAAAAGAGGATGTTGTCGCGCGTGTGCTAATGACAGTGGCAAACTAAAGCCGAACTCCTTTTCCTTTTTCGTGTCTCTCAGAATGTATTTTTTCTCATCAATTAAATAGTTAGCATGACCAACATTCTGAAGCCATTGATGAGTCACAATAGGTTTGCCCAAAGCAATGGCTTCTAACATATTCCTTGTGCGCACAAATGTATCGGTTATGAAGTGAGTTGCACCCGTAATGGAGAGGGCTGTTGAAATCTTAAGCCGGTCCAGAATCTACATAATACAATAGAAGTAATATAAAGTTCAATCAGGCAAAAAATTTATGAGAAACAGCTCATGAAAATAAGAGTACCTTTTTCTGCTGCTTAAGCACATCCTCATCCAAGTGGTGGCTAAACAGGACTCTTACACCAGTCAAATCCCTCCTCTTCCTCAATTCCTTTGGTGGAGAAATAGGTTCCAACTCAGTAGCATACAAGCTATTAAGTTCTCTCAGAAGGCAAGATCTTGAAAGTTTCTTGCTTGACTGATTACAATATCCATTGCCCACACAGATAGGTGAAGCTTCATTGATAGATGTCACAGCGTTAGCTGGAGAAGTGCACTTTGATTTGGAAACTGTAGTTCTATCCCCAGATATATTACCAGATTTTATGTTTGCTGCGCTTTCAGGACATAGGGAGAAGTCTGTATCACTCCTATCAGCAAGTTTTGTCACTTTTGCTTTTCTTCTATCTTCAGAACCCTTATCACTCTTATAAGCAGACCCACAGTTCAAACCAGCATCGCCTAGTTTATCTACATGCCCTGGTTCTTGACGGCTTTCAAGATTTTCATTTATGAGAGCCCAATTTTGGCAATCAGAGGCAGAAGATTGTGTTTTACTTTTCATATTCAAATCAGAAATAGTACTACCACTGCCCTGTGGTCTTTTGTGTCCGCTGAGAACTTTGTCGAGGTTTCCTCGGTGACCAAATGGCTTGGATCCAGAATCCAACTTATCTGCCTTGCGACTAAACATATTTCGATGAGATCTTCTTCTTCTGGGGCTGGTGGTATTACTTGAGGTTATTAAATTTGGTCTGGGGCTGTTCTGTAGTGCATATAGTACAGAACCCGATTGTTTGTCAGAGTCTTTGGGCACATTTTCCACAGATTTCAAATGGGAAACAGCCAAGGACTGTCTAGTTCGACGAGCAATGGGAGTAGAAGTACCAGCATTCTCTGTTAGGTGTCTTTTATTTGCTAGGTGATCTCCTTTTTGAGCAGTTTCCTTGCATGCATCAGAATCGGGTGATAGCTTCTTTCCAAGATCTCCTTCTGGCTTTCTGAATCCAATTATCTCAGAGCGTCTTTCCTTGGAAATTTTGCTACCATGTGTTCTGAAGTGTTTTTCAGCATCTGTTCTGGCCTTCTTCGATCTAGTCATTATTACATCTACATCACACAGCTTACGAGCATTTTCGGGATCTTTACAATATGAAATTGAAGACTTTTCATTTAATGCAGCACCAAGCCTCGACTTTCTCTTAGATTTCCTTGTTGAAACCCCATTAATGTTACTGTTATCATGAACCTGTTTTTCCGGATGAGTACCATTCTCAGTTTTCCTTCCGGTAGATCCTTTTGCAGACTTCCTTTGGTTAGACAATCCCAGATCAGTTGCATCTTCATGGCACGTACCCTCCCCGTTAAATAACAGTTCCATGGCTTCAGCAGCCATCTGAGTATCACAACCCACGTCAGACATTGCTGGGATATTCTTCCTATTAAGAGTAGCTCCCATGGTTCCAGCTGAAGTATTACCCTGAAACTGTTCGTTAAGTTCATTAAAAAGAGTTCTTTTAACATCCATTTCAGTCCCTTGGGTTGTCTTCTCATATGCTTTTGAGTTAGGCATCAGCAATTCTGAATCAGAATGAACTAATTTTTCATTTAGGGAAGATGAGTTCCCTTCCTTGTCTCTGCATCCACTGGGCTGAGTTTTATTGAGCTTGTGGGAACTTGAAAAAGATCTCTTTCCAAAGAATTCTTCCTTCCTCCTACGAAAGATATCTCCCCCACCCTCATCTTCAAGTTTGTCATCCCAGTCAAAGATCCTACCTTTTCCATTGGTGCCACTATCATTAGACTTCTTTGCCAAGACTTGAGGTCCCTTTGTAGTTGATAAACAATTTGTTTTTCCCAAACTGTTCTTTCCATGGTCAACCTCATTTTCAAACAGCTCTTTATTCTCTTCAATCAACTTCTGGACACAAGCAAGTGCATTGGCTTGTGACGATTCTCCAGGTTCTTGTGAGTCAATGTAGCTTAATCCCGCCAACCCATCATTGCAAGTGGGAAACTGAAACACTTCTGTTCCTCCAATAGTATTCTTATTGATGGAAGGAGGTATTTCATTTTCAACATAATCACTAAAGAGGTTTCTCACTGTAGAACGACCAACTTTGCAAGTTCTACCATTCATTAGTCCCTTAGAATAACCATTATAGTTTTCTATGTCACCTAACCGCTCAATTTCTTCACTGACTTTTCCGTTTGAGCCATCATTTTCTAGAGGATCTTCCCCAAGAAACTGAATATTGCTTCTGAGGGAACAGGTCTCATTGTCAGTTCCCTTCAAAGTAGCATGGCGAGCTACAAGACCAGATGCCCGCAAGGATGCTGTCCGAACTGAAGTAAACCTTGGGGCAGAACCTAAAAAGTGAAGAACAATGTGAACATTAGACAGCAAAGCTTCAAAATGAAGTTATATGAATGAAAAAAATGACACTCTAGGTCAAAGAGATTGACCAAAAATAAATAACAAATTGATCACTGCAAAAGTAGGGAAACAACACATCACATGTAATTGGATTCTCTAAATTTAGTTTGATAGCTTTCATTTCTAGCATGCAATATCATTTCTAGGCTTAAAATCTTTTCTTCAAGGTAAAGATGATGCACAGAACTTCAATTGTCATGAACTTATTTTATTGGAAACAAAGAAAAGAGTAAAAAGAATGAAAATCACATGATGATCAGTTATCAAGAACATGGGAAATCCAGGTTTGTAGTCAAGACTAGTAATGCCTTCAATCTATTTGGACAGACATTTCATCACAAAAAATTGTTAAGTATCAATCCATGTGCAACTTGTGCAATCAGCTATTCTCCTTTCATTCCCTACCCAATCCTATTCATGGATTATTGACCAGTTAACCACAAGTTATATGAAAGGAAAATCAAAGATAAACAAGTTTCCTTCCAACTATGAAACCTGATTAAGCTCAAAACCTTCCGAACTACTAACCAGAAGCACGTTGTTCATCAGTCGAAGAACTAAATTGCTTCCTTAACCCTTTCTGACCATGTTTAGTAGGAGTGTATTGGATGTCCTTTTTCTCCAGTGAATCACATAAGCTGCCTCTTCCTGATTCATCATCAGAAAGTTCATCATGACAACCCAACACTTGAGTTCCTTTTGTTTCATTGCTATCACTATCAATAATGAACTCATCTATCAGCTGCGTTTCCATAACTTCACAGAAATCTCCATCGTCCAATACCTGAGTTTCACATCCAAAATCCAATATCTGTGTTTCTATTGCATCTTCAATGGGGATAGTTTCATCATATGGTACAGTATCTTGTAACCAGTGGAACTCGTTAGCATCCATGCCTTCTTCACCAGCTGATTATGTTTACAAAAACAAATGTCAGCTCCACCAACCGAATACATTCATTCACAAAAACAAGAAAGAAAGTTTCAGTGACCAATAAAAATTCAGGACAATTCAAGCTAAAACTAATTCAAGAGGAAAAGATTAAAAAGAGACAATTAAAAGCCCCAATGTCAAACTATAATTGAGAGGTGGCCATAAAAAGCTAAACTAACATCCCACCACACTACAGTAAAACCGAACTTTTTGTGCCAAATCAAACCCCCAAGACATCATTACAAAAGGAACGAACTTTAAGTGTATAAGAATCCAATTCGATCTAAGGGAAAAAAAATACTTAGTTATTTTTTCTTACCAATTCAAATCCCAGAAAGATCATTACGAAAGGAACGAACTTTAAGTGTATAACAACCCAATTCGAAGGAAAAAAAAAGCAGATGAATAACGAAGGGGAAAAAATCATGATACTAGAAAAAGAACATGGTAATGAAATCAGGTAAGTGGAAAATCACCAGACTTGTCTTTGATTGGTTGAAATTTATCATCACCATCTCCAACGGAACCCATCGCAATCATTCCACAAAAAACTGAGAGAAGTGTGGAATCATTTACACTCTATAGTAAATATCACTTCTTTCTCGTTAAACCCAAGTCAGAATCAACTGAAATGAAAAAATCGGTCGCGTCCAAGAAGACGGGATGGAGAAGGCCTAGGGGTAAGAAGGCCAGAAGGTTTTTGGAGGGAAAATTGATGCAGAGGAGTGAGGTTGTTACAGTAACGGAGAAATTTTGTTGAAGTATGAAAAATGAGCAAATGGGCATTTGGTCTAGTGGTATGATTCTCGCTTAGGGTGCGAGAGGTCCCGAGTTCAATTCTCGGAATGCCCCTTTGTTTTTGTTATTTTTCCCAATATTGCTTATGGTTTTAAGCTCATTAGTAAATATAATCTTATTTTAGTATTAATTTAATTTTAATTTTTAATACCATATTAGTTGACTTTATGAGTCAGATTGGGGGTGAACCCGTAAGCCCCGAACCCGAAACCTTTTTAAAGGTCTAAACCTCTTTAGTTTTAATACTACAATTAATAAGCTTAATGAGTCGGACCAAATGTAAATCCTTTAAAAAGTATCTTAGTCGTGGACTTTAGACAGCTCAAATCCAACTAACTTAGTATATTTTTTAGCCGAAAAGGATTATCAGCTCTGAGTCCAGTGAAACCGGATTTGACTTGTTTAATCTCGGGTCAAACTCGAACTAAATTGTCACCCTATGCACCAGTAAAGAAAAACATTTTAGAATCCAATCAGGGAATCGTTAAAAGAAATAAGAAATGGTTCTCAAACTAAGGCAGAGGAGAAGAAAAACATTGCAACATCTAAAAGTAAGAATGCCTTTTCATTTTCACAAATAAAGTTCTCCACAGCCAACAAAATAAACAAACTACAGAAGAAACAGCTATGAGCACATATCCGATTCCTAAAATCAAATCCAAAGTCTTAAGAATTCTTCTCAACATATACATCTGTAAAAAGCTAGAAGAATTCTTGTCAAAAGTCTGCAAAGCAAGCTATTTCCCAACAAATACCTTGGCCAGTGAAGCATCATACATGTAAGTCCAACTAGATAGAGGACATTAGTCCAGTGGCAATGCTGCAGGATCAAGTTGCCAGAAATCTCTCAGGCTGCCATCCCTCTGGTCGGTCAGACGATAAGAAGGGACTTGGTGGGAGAACCTAAGAAGCTCGGCATTCGGAATCACCATTTTGACCGGAGAATGTGATCTCCCTTTTAGCTTAGGCTTGAAAACTGAGTTGAACCCACTCAGATGTTCAAGAAGCAGAACTTCTACCCCCCTATCCGTTGTTCCGAGGACCTCTACCATATCGTATTCACACTCCTGAATTTTTGAAAGTCTAATCTTCAAAGACCAGTCCCTGTACAATGCCCAAACCTCACCTTTCTTAGGCAAGATAGCGTACTCTTTCTTCGCCTTTCCACAAGTAATTTCTGCAGCTACCTGATGTGAAAAGAGTTTAGTAGATGTATAAGCATCCCGTGCACGATTTTCAAATCGAAATCTTCCACAACAAACGAGCATGTTCTTGTCATTCCATCGCGGTATGTCCTTTGATGTGCAAGAAGTAAGCCATCTCACATGTATTGTACAACCTTGGGTGGAGTCGATTTTTGAAATCAGACCATAGTACTTAGGCAATCCGTCCTCAGCACTGTACAATGCCCAGATCTGACCAACTTTGATCTTATCAATCGATTTTTCAGCATCAAAGTCAAAAAATTCTGCATCTGGAACTTCAATAACATCACCATTGTTGATATCATTGCCATTATGTCCTAATTGAGATTCTTTCGTGCCAGCTGACTCAGCCATGGGTGTAGAATTACTTCCTTCCAATTCTTTTTCACAATTCACTTTATCATAAGGTTTTGAAGATGAATCAATAGGTACACTATCAGCAACCCCCGCTCCTAAGTCCTCAGGGAGAGCAATCTCTATTATATTTTTGGGCAATGAAGCTGGGTCAAGTTCAAAAGATTTTGACCCACATTCCATTTCCTTGCCCGTTAGCTTAAATGAAGGAACCATATGGGAGAAACGGGGTAATTTAGCTGACGGAATTTGAAAACTCTGCTCACCAACTCGACAGAAAACACTCACAAATCCTTTTAGTTTGTGCAAAAATGCAACACAGACACCAGCATCATCACTGTAGTCCGACAAGACTTCAACAAATTCATAATCATACTTCCTATTAGCGTCTGCATTCGATTTCCATTTAACATCCCAATTCTTAAAGAGGGCCCAAGTTTCTCCCTGCCTAGGATATATCTTGTATGGGTCCTTGGGCTTACCTTTTTCCCAAGGAATCACATGAGAGAACATAAGGCGCTTATTAGAATATTCAGAGCCTCCGAGTACATACTTGCCGCAACCAACTGGCAGATCTTCATTTACACCTTCAATTTCGGTTTTTTCATCTGGGGCTGACTCTAGCCAAGTTATCCGCACTTTAAACCCAGGGGAGAATACTTTCCTGATTAGAGCATAAAATCTAGGCATCGCATCCACGGAATCATAAAGAGCCCAGATCTGGCCTGCTGAAAAACATTTTTCATTGCGCAGTTTCTCAAAGTCATTGAAATCTGGCTCATCATATGCACAAGTACTTGTTTCTGACTTGGATTTGGAGCTTGAATCTGTTGTTAAACTAACATGAACCTCATAACTTTCCTTCCAGACATTTCCTTCAACTTTTTCATGATTCAAATTTCGAGTTTTGACCCCATCCAGTGAGCTCTCTTGATGATTAACCTGTTTCACTTCACTCTCATCCTTGCAGTTTGCACCCTCACTAGATTGTTTGTTAGTTTCAGATACATCCCCCTTCAATTCATTGTCCTTTTGCTCATCAATGGCACAGGATGATCCACTCCCCCTGGCCTTTTTTGGATGGCTCGCGAACTCTTCATCAGCACCTGCATTTTCATTATAAGAAACTGGCTGCTTACGTCGACCAGATCTCCTTGGACTCCCACCATGAGAATCAGAGTGCACTTTAGCTTTAAAGTCACATTTCTCACTGGACTCTGTCTCTCTCTTCCTTCTTTTCTTACCACTTTCCATTCCTATATTGAATTCTGCATTACAACCTCGCTTTTGGGAAACTGTTCGCTTGAGATACTCGCCATTGCTCATCCCTTGAATGCTGGAGTTCACTTTGTAAGCTTCCTGACAAGGGATATCCTTTCTTTCTGTTCCTGAATTAAACTCTCGATTGCAACTTTGCTTTTGGGAAAAAGCTTTTTTAAGATGCTCAGCAAAGGCTGTCCCTTGATTGCCCAAATCCACTTTACAAGCTCCCTGATAAGGGACATCTTTTCTATGGATAAAAGCTGCCCGGTTCAAATTAGTTTCTGTTGGCCCTTGTGAAATCTTTTTGCATGCTATAAAAGACCTATTACAACTTCGACAAAGAAGAGATTTATTCATAACTTCTGTGTAATATTGGTAGTTCACATTACAAAATGGACAAGATGTCCAAAAAGTTGCACGATCACTGAGAAATGACTGCTGAGCTGTTCCTTGTTGTGGCTGCTGATGATGGGAATTTATACCTTTAAATTTGCCACCAAAACTGTTATGAACAACGTGATTGGTGTTGAAAGTTGCCTTTTGTGGTTGTTTGAGAGGTGGGATAGTTTTATTCATAGAAGCTTTACGTTTTATGTCATGCAATGATCGTTTTCCTTTGTCCAAAAGCACTCTCTGAGCTTCTCCAATAAGCTTAAAAGCAGCTTCTGCACCAGGAAATCTATTTTTGTCAGGATGTAGTTGAAGAGCAAACTTCCTGTACTGCTTCTTGATCAAAGCCTCATCTGCTGTCTCCTCAATCTGAAGGATACCATACCAATCCGTCTCATTCCCAAACAGTTTCTTCTCAGCAGCACAATGCACATCACAAACCATCAGAATCTGAGAGATATTATCTAGATCTTTGTAAAGCTGCTGGGCCTTGAGGGCAAATCTACGGGCTGACACAAAATCCTTGCTCTGCATCTTACTCTCAGCAATGCCCTTGGCCCTAATAGCCTCTTCTCTATTGCAATCCATCACTAATCAAATTAGTAAAAGACCTAAGTCAAAATTAGCCCATGTGCAGAAAGCATAATAATCTCCCTAAACTTCATTCCTGCTCCACCACCTAAATGGTCCGCAGTTAAAGCATGAAGCACAGATGAAACCTCTACATATCACCTCTATTCTGCAACATCCTTGCAAATAATACCAATCAAAACATCAGTGAGACTTCCAAATTGAGTGGAAAAGATTTAAGGAGTAAAAGAGATCAAAATTTAGAAAATCCTAAACAGAAATCAGGAACAATTGTAGAGATACTTCATTATGGATTCTTTACAGTTCAAGAAAACAAACCAAGACTGATTATCCACCCTATGTTCACATACAGTTTAAACTTAAGAAGTAAAGATGAACCTCGCCAAGTAATTGCCGGAATAAAACAGCATCCCGCAATTACCAAGCCGGTAAAACAAACTTCATTGCCCCAAAAAAGAAACGCCAAGAGTCAATTATATCAAAAAGAGCAATTATACCAGGGTTGCCAAACTTTTTCGACAAACCTGTACACACTAAACGCCCATACCAGCACCGTTCCTAACTCAATTCACATAAAACACTCCAGTTATCAACAAAAACCATATAAAACGTCAACTCTCAAGCTAATTTCAGACCACGTGGACCATGAACTGATACCAAATTCTAGACCCAACATTTCTAACCAAGTTTGATAAAGGGCAAACCCAAATTAAACAGCCAATTTCAAAACTGAAGAAAACAGCCTTCCAAATCCAGGACTAAACAACACAAATAATTAAATCCAACCCAGAAAAACAACGCCAAAAAGTTCACTAATTCAAACCAAAATTTCCATGTTACATAATAGAGTAACGCAAAATGCATGAGTTGAACCGTTTCCGATGATTCTAAATCATGAAAAATGCATTAATTGATAAGATTGACCAAGCAAGAAAAGCATGTAAAACATGGACACAAAAGAAACCAGCAACCCTAGAAATTAACAGACTACATACATTTTCAAATGGTAGTTTAAGAGAGACAGAGAGATGCGAAAAGCTTACCAAACAACCACGCAAAAGTAAAGTGGAGGTTTGTGGGAGTCTGCGAGACACCAACAAGCAGAAAGTGGGAAATATGAAGCTTTTTGAATTGTACTGTATAGTGACACCTTCCCTGTTTGACCTAACTTTTAGGGTTGATGCTTTGGTTTGTATTTGCTAATATGTCCCTCCACTTCCACCTATTTAGAATTGTTGAATTTTTTTTGTGGTATTGTATTTTGTATATTTGCAAATATACCCCTCTATTTTAACATATTTTGGATTGAGGAATTTTTTACAAAGATGAGATGCCCAAACAAAATTGTCATATATTTTTTATGCAAATGGCAATGAGTTAGGTCCGTCAACTTTTTAAAAATAATTTTAAAAAAATTAAAAGTATAAAATAACATTTTTTAATTAGATTTAAGCTTAAATTGCTTAGACTCATACCTACTTAAGATTTAACTCTTTTCGTTTTGCTTAGAATAGTTAAGTCTTAAGTAGATATGGCCTGGACTTAAGCCTAATTCATGGATCGGCCCATTTAAAATATCTAAATCTAAATTTATGTATCAGTCCATTGCCATCCATAACTTTTTTACAATAAAAAAATAGAGTTTTGCTTTTTATAAATATATATATAGCTTTTTTAAGTATTTTCAAATTCTCCTAGGTTAGGATATATGTTATATATCTAAATAATTAGTTTTGACATTATTTATTAATTGGACATATAATATATTAATTGAATAATGACTTGGATTCAAAAGCTATATGGATAATCTTCTAATTGAAAAAGTTCCTATCTTGAATTAAAGTCTATTATCATATTGGTAATTAGATTGGAGACTGCGTGGATTTTTTGGATATAGCAAAAGAAGGGAATTTGTTTTTAGTTAGTATGTCAAGGGCTTTTGGGAGTTGGTGTAGTGTATGTCTCAATGATATAGCTGAAGGCAATTTTGGAGCCCTGTAATTAAATGTGCAGTGGGTGTTAAAATAAAGTGTGTGTGTGAGAGTATTATGTAAGGGTGGCATAACGAAGGTGAATATTCATGTTGAACAGAAAATCTTCTTTGGAAAAGCAAAAGACCCATTAACATCATTCTTTTACGTAAAATTCAATGAAGCATTAAATGTGCTCTTGTTGTTGGCATCATGATCATGTAAACCTAGAGAAGTAACTGGGTTGTGTAGTGATGGAAAATTGAACAAACACTATAGTAATTGTGCATGTCTTGTGAGAGAGCTGAACAACGTGTGTGGAGTGAGACATGCTACGGTGAAGTCTATGTTGGCTACGGTGCAATAGGTTTTTAAGTTACTTTTTCCATACGTCTTCATCTGGGGTTGTGAGTTGTTTTGTGAGTAAAACACTATGGATCTTCATCTATTGTTTATACTTCCATATGGTTTAATTAAAACTGTTAAAGTTAGGGTTGAATTGTTTCAATTGAATGATTATTTCGAGAAGTTGAAATCATTGGGAAGTTTTTCTTTTACTTAAGTATATTGTCGTTCAGTTCTTAGTTGATTAAATACTTGAGTTATTTTTATTAATTGTTGTTTGAATGAAAGTATTAGAAAAAAATCCTCTGACGAGGTTAACATGAGTCAGTTCTGTTATTAGGTGTGAAATTCTTTCACTGCAAATGAGGTTGAGAGATAGTGTCAAGAGTTTAGTGGTGTCGGTTCAGTAAAGCTTTGGGTAAATCTAATATACTTCAGTGAAAGTCATTAAGCTGGGTGAGGGCCCTACAGACGTAGACAATTTGTGTCGAATTGCGTTACCAAATTTCTGGTGATGATTTATTTTTGGTTCTCTTAATTTTTCTGATTTTTTTGTTTGTTAGAAACGAATCAGAAAAATTATGAAACTACTACCCCATTCAAATTTTCAATTAGTATCAGAGCGAGGTCATCAATTCAAAACTTGGTAGCAAGTTGGTACAGATCCTTGTTTCATGAACATGGCCATAAGAGAAGGATCATCAATTATCAGGTCACCACTGTTGGACGGTTCCAATTACGCATGAAAATCACGAATGAAAGTCTTCATCCAAGCTCAAGGCATGAAAGCTTGGCATTTGGTTGTGCATAGGTGGATGCATCCGATGATCACTGATAAGAAAGGAGAGACGGTTCAAAAAGATCCATCTAAATAGACAAGAGCCAATGAAAAAATGCACTTAGAAATTAACAAGCAATGCATGCGATATTCAGTGCTGTTGATGAGGGAAGCTTCTTAATGATATTAGCCTATAAATCGGCTAAAGAAGGTTGGGATGCTTTGCAAACTATTCATGAAGGGTCCAAATCTGTGATAGCGTCGAAACTAACAAATGTTAGCTGTGAGGTTTGAAGAACCGAGGATAGATGAAAATAAGACTATCGGAGACTTTCATGAAAGATTACGAGATATAGCGAATCAGGCATATCAATTAGGGAAGAAATATTCCAATCTAAAAGTAGTCAAGAAGACATTGAGATTACTACCTCCAAGATTTATTCCGAAAATTACAGCAATCGAGGAGACTCATGACATCAATGACTTGTCATTAGATAAGGTGATTGGAATTCTTATAAATTTTTAATGAATTTATTAAGGGACAATCGAGAGAAGAAGAAAGGATTAGCATTGCAAGCTGAGATTGGTAAAGTCGTGAATGACTTGGAAGATGAATCCGACGAGAATGATGATACAAAGCTATTAACACGAGAGTTCACTAAGTGGCTGAAGAGAGTGAAAAAGAACATACCCGATTTTAGGCAAAAAGGCAGAAACTCATCGAACAACAACTTCAAACAAGCCAAAACTCAAAAGGGATAAAGAAAGGTAAAGAGAATTCAATGTCATGAGTGTCGAGGCTTCAAACATGTTCAAGCAGAGTGTGCTAATACCATGAAGAAGAGAAAAGGAAAATCCTATATGAGCACTTTGAGTAATAACGAATCCGGAAGTGAAGAAGAAGAAGTGAATAGTGATATGTTAGTTACTTTGTACAGTAAAAGTTCAGTCACATGTTTAACAATAACCGAGAAAGAAGTAAGTGAAAATGAAAAAGTGAGAAAATTGGGAAACTTCAGGAAAAATGCAGACGATTCAGCCCAAAGCTCAATCTCGTATTATGACAATGATGACAATACTTTAGATGATAAAAAGGAAGGTATTTATGAAGCCTATGAGTTAATGTACGAAAAATGGGTGAAAATATGTAGAAAAAATAAAAGATTGAAGGAAGAGAATCTCTCCATGAAGAACACCATCCAAGAGTTAGAAAAGAAATTGATGTTGACGTCATATGAGCTTGGTGAAGCTAGAATGAAATTAGTAAGTACCAAAAAGGGATTGAAAATGTTGAATGGAAGCACAGAAAAACTAGAAAAGTTAATAAAAATTGGTAAGGTTAAAGGGGATCTTCAAGGCATTGGCTATAAGGGCGAGTACTCAAAAGTGAATGAAAAGAAAGATGACATATCCAGATCTGTCCAAGAAGAAACTTCAAGGAAGAATTGAAGATTTGTGCCCACGTGTCATTTTTGCGGAGTTATCGGGCACATAAGGCCGAGATGCTACAAGATGTTACAAATGATGTTTCAAATGGGTCAAAGTTGAAAATCTAGACACTCTCCATTAAAATTTCAAACCAGCCCATAGTACCAAAGCATAGTTGGATTAGAAATGGTCGATTATAGACATAAAGACATTGTGAAGGAAAAATAAGAAGTTGTCTAGATTCATAGTTAGTTAATATTTGTAAAGAAACTGGTCAGACAGAGGACAAGTTAGTTACTTCAGAAGAAGAAACTAATGACAAAGATAATATGACAAAAAAAAGACTAGGTCTGCAACATCCCACTACTATAAGGTATATACCCCAACATTCAGGTACATAACCTATGATAATGGTATGTTAGAGTAAAAACAAATCCAACTCACATATGGCATCAACTAACATCATTTAAAAGTTAGCAAATTTTAAAACCATTTATTGCATTCATTCACAAAGTTTACACTTTCTCCATTAGACAAATATTTACAAAACCTCATACAAGTTCTATCAAAAACTATAACATAAAAGCTATACTCTCTGACGTTAGCTGACGGACTTCTGAGCTATAACTTAGTCCAAAACGTTCTTCTAATTCAAAATAAACACTGAATCTCTTGTCTCGTACTTGAAAATCTACGTTGCAATTTTTATTAGTTTTGCGAACTCAATGAGTGAACCATCATTAATAATTTCACCGAATTCACATACACAAATCACATATTTCACAATTAATCATACATAACATGTATATTTCAAATACTCATACTGTAATGGCACATCATTTAATCTTTGCGAATCAGATCATATATATAAATGAATACAGATGCATATGAGACTCCAGATTTGTTATTAACGTTGTGACCGAGTGCCTTTCACAAAAAGATACAATTACTGGCCCATTGGGCTCAGTCAGAAACAATTATTACAGAGCATAGCTCTACGTGTAGAATCAGTAGTCAAGAAGCAAAGCTCTATGTGTAAGTGCTTTCATACTAGCTACCCCGATCACATTACTTTTATCTGAGCATGCATTTTATGAAATACTTCAAGTTCAGATTATGCCATGTATAATAATCACACATATAATGCACATTCAGAATCTCATAATCATTAGACCTAACTCCGGCATTCAACTTTCGTTGAGAATTCACATAGCATTCAAAATCTCAAGGCAATCAA
The DNA here is from genome assembly GCA_027563575.1 of Erythroxylum pedicellare. Taxonomy (NCBI): domain Eukaryota; kingdom Viridiplantae; phylum Streptophyta; class Magnoliopsida; order Malpighiales; family Erythroxylaceae; genus Erythroxylum; species Erythroxylum pedicellare. Next base: position 55,186,234 of record JAOQMP010000210.1, read on the forward strand.
GCACTTCCAATACATACCCAACTATGTAACTCCTCGAACTTCGAGTCTGGATTTCATAAACAATCGCAACAATTCAATAATGGGCAAATCAAATCAAATTAATCCTAGGTCTAGGTTGACTCACAGTACGCTCTAAGAAGTTATTGCCTGGATGGTCCGGCAATGTCTGAATGGCGTCCGATGTGCTCCTCTATAACATACACAACACATTTACAAATATAACATTTTTGCACAAATGTATAAGTATTCCTTTATGCACAAGTATTTATAAAAATATACACAATGCATGTTCAATGACCATTCTGGGTATCTTATCGAGATTTTTTCACCATATCATTCAGATAGCAAAACCCTCATTAATAATTTGTACTTAGGGTTTAGACCATAATAAAATAATGTGAAATTAATTTCATAACCCAATTGATCAATTCAGATTTTTCTAACAATGTACTTTCTAGTTAACTTTGTCTGTTCATTATCATCAGGAAAATAAAATAATTTGGCAACACTTACTTCTGGAAAATTGTTCACTCATGTCTTAAGTTTCTAATGAATCTAAGATCATCTAATTTGATTCAGTATTCTATGAGTTACGCTCACAATACCACAGACTGTGTATATTTGAACTTTTGGCTAGTACATAATCATACCCTTGAGTTGTACAACTCATATCTTTCAGCTCAGTTATCCAAAAATTACAAAATTAATACCAATTGAAATCTAAAAGAATAATCTATAACTTTTTTGAAGACATCTTTGTCTGATTCAGCCTATATCAATACAGTTTATTCAATAAAATCATGACCTGATTTCTATCTCTGGTAGTGCTACTGCCTAAGTCAAGACTTACTTTCAAGCTCAGTTTTCAAGACCCTTAAGGACATAATTAAAATTCAATTGATTATTAACATTTGTAGCCAAATGTCTCTAGTTCAATTTAAAATAAGAATCATTTCATTTGGAAATCTGCAGATCAAAATATACCCAAAATACTAAAGCATATTTAGGAAAAACATTCCAGTTATCAAATACCAGCACACCTCAGCATTTTCATCCTAACACCCCTTTCGGGATAAATTTGTATGATATTTATGACAAGGAAAATAGTGTATTTTAGTAACACTTTCTTCTAGACAATTGTTCCACTATGTTTCCAATTTCTAATAACACCGAAAGTGTATAATTTGATTCAGTATACTGAAAGCTATACCTAAAACAGTTAAGACTATTTTTAAAACTATAACAGAACTCATAACTCTACTTCCAACCAAAATTTGAAATTCTTAGAGATAGAATTAACATTTGACTTCTTCAGGATAGTTGTAGACATATGTCTCTAATTTATTCTGAATTAATAATCAATGTATTTAGAAATCTATAGTTCAAGATATAATCAAAATACCAAAGTCCATTCAATAAAAATTCTCCAGTTCATATCATTTCAGCATACATCTTCACCAATATCTCATGCATTCCAGTCTAATTCACACATCATTATCAAAGCAATAAACATATCATAAAGATCAGATTGTCACTTACTTGTTAGGCTTTTAATTCAGCTCAAACTTCATATTAAATCAAGTCTCCATGCAAGCAAAATTCATCACAAACTTATGATGAAAATAGGTTGATTTTGGACAGTAAGATGAAGGTAACTTTCAACTGGTTTTCTTTGCTATTTTGTATAAGGTAAAAAGTTGGTTTTGGTGCAGCAATTTGGCTAAGGTCTAGGCAAATTATAGAGGAGAAATTCGGAGCAAATTCATGGAGAAAGGTGAGAGAAACAACAGAAACATAACTGCTAGAATTTGCTCCATCAATATGCTAGGTTTCAACTTTGCAGCACAACATTTGTCCTAAGGCATGTCTTACATTTGCTTAATCAAGATGCTGCCACTAATCCATTCTAGATGCTGCCATATGTCACTAACTAGTCAGTCCATATGTTTCCTAATTATTGGTCCACTTGTCACATAATAATTGATCAATTTGTCACTTAATTACTAGTCCATTTGTCACCAATTAACGATGCCAAATATTACCCAATTTTAGGCTTAATCATTCAAATTTTTCATGCATCAATTTATCCTACCACTTGGCATTTGTTTTAGTCTAAAAGTACCTCAAATTGACAAAAAAATTTGAAATAATGCTAATGATCTCTAAATAAATTTTTAATGCAAATAACTCATAATTCACATTTTAATCGCATTTATAAATCAATTATATCCAAAAAACTTCAATGAATGCATGTACAATCATATTCATGTGCAATAATCAAAATTCTCATGTACGTGCAAAAATATGCAAAACATGATATGTATTTTCTAATTTCTCATTACTTTCTCATAAATCACAATTATAGCCTTAACATGGGTAACGAGATGTTACAAGGTTTGAATTTCTTCAAGAGGCGCAAGGATTGTGTGTTTTACATTTTTGAAGTATTTTTTGTGTTGTTTTAAAAAAGGAGTAAACATTAAAAAAAGGTCTTCTTTAGTTCTTTAGTTTTATGTTGCCATTGTCGTCCCATCTTTTTAGTAGCTTGCATTGTGACTTCTATTTGGCTTCACCGAAGACTCTTCAGCTCTCTCATCAGTGTGGGTCTTTCTCTTAGGTATCTATCTCTCTCACTATAGAAAATATTTCATTACTTGGGTTTTTGAATTTGATCAGTCTTATGAAGATGGAATTGAAGTAAGTAGTGATCTATTGGCATGTGTATTGAATGATTGTAAATTATCATCTTTAAGTGCTTATGATTCTTCCATTGCACCTATTGTTGATTATTATGATTATGCGTTTTGATATTGTTTTGTACCAAGGGGGAGATATCAGATCGTTTATGGTGAATGTTCCATTCAGGGGGAGATTTTAAGGTATATGCGTGACTATTCGTCGTGCTTTTTGGCATCTTTTGTCCCAAGGGGGAGAAATTTGGATGATTAAATAATTGTGATGTTCTTTGGAACTTGATGTTTGATTAAGGGGAAATATTTGTCATATGAATTGTGAATTTGATACTTATATATCTAATTATGTTATTTAGGGGGAGTTTCATATTGTTGGCAAACAATGCCAAAAAAGGAGAGATTGTTAGGATATATGTTATATATCTAAGTAATTAGTTTTGGCATTATTTATTAATTAGACATATAAGATATTAATTGAATAATGACTTGGATTCAAAAGCTATATGGATAATCTTTTAGTTGAAAAAGAATCATATCTTGAATTGAAGTCTATTATTATGTTGGTAATTGGATTGTAGACTGCGTGGATTTTTTGGATATAACAGAAGAAGGGAGTTTGTTTTTAGTTACTGTGTCAAGGGCTTTTGGGAATTGATGAGCTTTTGGGAATTGATGTCGTGTATGTCTCTATGATATAAGCTGAAGGCAATTTTGGAGACTTGTAATTAAATGTGCAGTAGGTGTTAAAGTAAAATGCGTGTGTGTGACTATTATGTAAGGGTGGCATAACGAAGGTGAATATTCATGTTGAATAGAAAATCTTCTCTGAAAAAGCAAAAGACCCATTGACATCATTCTTTTATGCAAAATCCAATCAACCATTAAATGCATTCTTGTTGCCTGCATCATGATCATGTAAACCTAGAGAAGTAGCTAGGTTGTGTGGTGATGGAAAATTGAACAAACAATGTAGTATTTGTGCATGTCTTGTGAGAGAGCTGAACAACGTGTGTGGAGTGAGACTTGCTATGGTGAAGTCTGTGTTAGCTACGGTGTAGTGAGTTTTTGAGTTACTTTTTCCAGACATCTTCATTTGGGATTGTGAGTTGTTTTTATGAGTAAAACACCGTGAATCTTCTTCTATTGTCTATACTTCCATATGGTTTAATTGAAGCTATTAAAGTTGGGTTGAATCGTTTCAATTGAAGGATTATTTCGAGAAGCTGAAATTATAGGGAAGTTTTTTTTTTATCTCAAGTATATTATCGTTCAATTCTTAATTGATTAAGTACTTGAGTTATTTTTATTAATTATTGTTTGAGTGAAAGTAGTTAGAAAAAAATCATATGACGAGGTTAACACTAGTCGGTCGTGTTATTGGGTGTGATATTCTTTAACGGGAAGTGAGGTTGAGAGATAGTGTCAAGGGTTGAGTGGTGTCAGCTCAGTAAATCCTTGGATAAATCTAATATATTTCGGTGAAAGTTATTAAGCTGGGTGAGGGCTCCGCAGATGTAGGCAAGTTATGCCGAATTACGTTACCAAATTTTCGGTGTTGATTTATTTTTGGTTCTCTTAATTTTTATGATTTTTTATTTACTAGAAAAGAATCGGAAAGTTTGCGAAACTACTATCCCATTCAGTTTTTCATCCTAAATATAATGTTAATTTGTTTTCATATGGAAAACTTATTAATTACAACATATTTAAAACTATTCACTCTTTGATGCTCTTAATCAAGTAATTTTCTTGATTTGTTCCTTTATTTTTATCTATAATTTCCATTTATTCTTATTTATAATTTACATTTTAACTCTTTTTTTCTTCTTTGTTTTGAGAAATTTTGGTAAAAGGTGCAATAAGAAATTTTTTAAAGAGGTCATTAAGTCTACTACTACTCTCGCTCAAGCACGCTTTATGTCGAAGTTCTAATTAAGTTTGATGTATGTTATGTCATGTCAAAATTTGATAGTTTAGATCTATCAAAAGTTAATTAGGGTTCGTATGCTTTATGCATAATCTCGTTCTTCCCTCAATCACCAAGTCTCCTAGCTGGTTGTCGAAGCGATTCTTGTACCTGTTCTTCATCTCGTCGACTGATTGCTCGATGTTGTCTCCTATGTTGTATGTTTTGGACAGTGTATTAAAGATGCTCGCTCCTGCTGCTGCGTACTCCACCTGAATGGGGTTTCCTCACTGTTCATGTATGATCTATATATGCTGCATAACAACCAAAGGGGATACTACATCAGATTTTAGGAGAGAGTCTTTTGGCTGTTTGGAGTAGCGACTGCCGAACTTGCTCTCTGCCTTGTCGTCCGAGTACTCGGTGTTGTCTCCTCTGTTATATGCTTTGAACAGAGTCTTCGAGCAGTTAGCATTATCTGTTGTATTAACGATTAATCTTGGCTTATACGTGGAACTTCGAGCCCTCCTAGTTGTCTTCTTGTTGTTCGACTATAGAGGCCGACTTTAATCATCTATCTCTTTCAGCTGAGGAGGACCAGGAGCTGGTAATCCCGCACTCTGCTCTGTTGATGTCGATGTCCTATGAGCTTTGTCTGGTCGGTATGTTTTTGACTTACAACCGAATTAAGTTTCTCTCTATGCGGTAAGTGTTTGTGGATCTCTGGCATCCTCTGGGGGTATTTTGATTTCTGATTTGGGAGCCAAACGGTACCTGTTCCGATTCTTCCATTCTGTTGATCTTGAACGTGTAATATCAGGGGCTCCATGGTTGTTTAATAAACATCTCCTAGTTTTTAGCCCGATAAAACCAGGGGAAGATCCCCTTCTTATTCCGCTGCTATATGTGGATGTTTGGGTTGAGGTTTGTGACTTGAAGATGGAATTTATGACTGCTATAGTGGCATCCTTGTTGGAAAATTTTGTTAGTTCTTTCTTGGAGTATGACACTAATCATTCTAATACTAAAGGGGCGGATTCTTTTATGAAAATTAGGGTGCAGATGGACATTAGCCTGCCCTTAAAAAGGAAGAAGAAATCAATTAATTTTTATGGAAATGTAAGGCCCCAAAATATGCCCTAGTTGAAATAATACATGTTTATGAAAGTAAATGTGTGATAGGAGTTAGAAATTTGCTATGATTAGAATATGAAAAACTTATGACTTGAAATTTTGATCAAGTGATTATAGTGATTAAATTGGAATTAATTGATACCATTAAAGAATTGAGGTATTTAAATGTATATTTAGATTAGGACAATTTTCAAGTGGCAAGATAAATTGATATATGAAAATTGCAAAGATTAAGCCTACGAGTTAGTGACATTTGACACGATTAATTAATTAACAAGTGGCTTGGCAAGAATGTAACAAATGACATAGTTAATAAAGTGACAAGCGACCTAATACAATTATGGCATTTGGCAACATTCATTGAGTGAAACATGGTTTAATGTAAGTGTGGCAAATGGTAGCTTAAGTGTAGGACATGTGTGACACATGTAAGAAGACACACGCCTTATGGAGTTAGTGACACCTAGGTGGTGATAAAGCAAGTTTCTACTGGAAACTTTTATGTTTTCTCTTTTTATTCACCTTGCTTTCTTCTTCCAAGAAGCCTCCCATCTCCTCTCTTAACTTCTGGACTTTTTCTGGTGTTTGGAGTATCAACCTTTGGAAGCTTTGTAAGTTATTTCATTAATAAATAGGTATTGTGATTCTATGTATTATTACTTCATTGATGCTGAAAACTGGTTTGGATGAGTAGTTCTACTGGATAGGTTTTGGTATTTTACCCATATTTTGCTCTGTAGGTATCCAAATTGGATGAATTTAAATTTTTATTAAACTAGAAACCTAAATCTACAACTTTCATGAAGGCGTCAAATTTGATTTCTGTCACTAAGTATGTCAAAAGTTGGCTTGAAGTT
>JAOQMP010000210.1:55210932-55232621 GCA_027563575.1 Erythroxylum pedicellare
TCATCGTTCCTGCCTTTATGGTATCAGAGCTCACATTCTAACTCTTGCGAGTGTGATCCTTTAATTAGTTCAAATGGACAACAACATAGACGTCATCAATGCTGATGCTCCCAATGGCAACTCTACAGTTATTCAGTTCAACCCAGTATCTCAATTACCAATAAAGCTTGTTGGTAGCCATAACTTTGCAACCTGGAAAGCGCAACTTTCCATGCTTATGCGTGGACACAACCTTTTTGGTCATCTTGATGGAAAATCTCCAGCTCCCCCTAGCACTATTACTAGTAACAATTAACAAATTGAAAATCCTGCTTACTGCGTTTGGTTCCGTCAGGATTAGTTAATACAAAATGCAATCATGGCTTCTGTGGATTTAATTATAGCTCCAACTGTAGCTGCAGCCACCAGCGCCAAACTCGCATGGGATTCTCTTCACACAGCCTCTGCAAACAAGTCTTAAACACGAATTTTCAGTTTACGTGACCAACTTGCTCGCCTTACCAAGGACTCACGTCCTGTATCTGATTATCTTCGTCAAGTTAAATCTATTTGTGATGAACTTGCAACTGCAGGTGCCTCTGTCTCTAATGACGAATTAATTGTAAAAATTCTGAGTGGTCTTGGCCCAGAATTTTGTGAAGTTTCTGCTGCAATTCGAGTATGAGAAACAGTTATCTCTTTTGAAGAATTGTTTGAAAAATTGCTGGATCACGAGCTCTTTCTCAAACATGAAGAATTGAAGAAAAACCCAACACCTATCACTGTTGCCATTGCCAACCGATCAAAATCCAACAATTTCAATGGTCGCAATTCTCGCCGACCAAACTCCAACAACAACAACAGTTATAACTCTCAGTCACGGTTCACTAACAACCGTCCGAACAATCATCCCAACACCAACTCCAATCAATGGCGTTCTGGAAATAATCATCCCAACACCAACTCAGTTCGCTGCCAATTGTGCAACAAGCAGGGTCATACAACGAATGTTTGCAGGTCTCAGTCTCATAATCATCTTGAGGCCAAAGCTAATTTTGTCACCAATAAACGAGCCAATGCTGATCAATGGATACTTCACACTGGAGCCTCTCACCATGTCACTACCGAATCCAACAGTCTTTAAGAATATAATGGTGCCGAAGGCATAGAAATGAGTGATGGTAAAACAATTCCAATTACTCACACGGGTTCCACTAAATTAATTGCATCAAATAACACCTTTACATTAGCTCACACTTTATATGCACCTGCAAGTAAACGTAATCTTATCTCTGTTTCAAAATTTTGTGCAGATAATCTAACCTTTATTGAATTTTTTCCATCTGTTTTTTGTGTGAAGGACTTGAAAATGCGGACTCCACTGGTTTACGGTCGGAATAGATATGGACTCTACGAGTGGCCCAACCTCACAACCAAAAAGCCCATTGCCAATGCCACAACAAAAACTCTCTCTGGTCGTACTTGGCATAACCGTCTCGGACATCCTCATTCTCAAATCTTCAAATTTATTTTGAATAAATTTTCCTTACCTGTCTCTCCTAGAGACAAGTTTACTCTTCATAACTCTTGTTGTTCCAATAAAATTCATCGATTTCCATTCAATCATTTGTCTCTAACCAGTGATACCCCACTCAAAACTTTATTTAGTGATTTATGGGGTCCTTCCCCTGTTCTTTCTATTGACAAAAAAATGTACTACTGCATTTTTATAGATCAGTACACCAAATACATTTGGCTTTATACTCTTAAACAAAAAAATTAGGTTTGGGACATTTTCACCACATTTCATCAATTAATGGAAAAAATTTTCAAAACCAAAATCTTATCTCTTTATACTGATGTTGAACTGAATACAAAAGTCTTGACTCATATCTTCATTCCAATGGAATAGAACACTTAGTCTCACCTCCCTATACTCCTCAACGAGTTGCTGTAGCAGAACGTCATCACCGGTATATCATTGAAACAGCCAAAACTCTTTTACATCAAGCTTGTCTTCCTTCATCTCTTAGGTCTTTTGCATGTCACCATGCCGTATACCTCATCAACCGTATGCCAACACCCATCTTAAAATTCCAGTCCCCTTTTGAAAAATTATTTGGTGTTTAACCTAATTATCACTCTCTCAAAACCTTTGACTGCCTCTGTTACCCTTGGCTAAAACCATACACCACACATAAACTAGAACCAAAATCCACCCCTTGTGTCTATTTGGGTTTTTCCCAAACTCATTATGCCCATCATTGTTATGATCCAATTAAATCAAAAATGTATGTTTCACGTGATGTCCAATTCCATGAAGATATTTTTCCATTTCAAACAATATTTTCAAAAATTCCACATCAGGTTTCTTCACTAAAATGGGAAATTGCAGATGAAATTGCTCCTTCGCCTCCCACCACAACCAACTCACAAGCCTTATCTCCTCTTCCACAGCCAATAGTAATTCGACAAACTAGCAATAATTGCCCACCAAGTTTCTCCGTCTCTTCCGACCCTAATCCAGAGAGTTCCACGAGTTTAGGTAATTCACTATCTCCTCCTTCTACTTTTCCACTATCTCCACCACTACCAGCTACCATATCTCCACAAAATACAAGTCGCCCTCTTCTTACATATCAACGTCGACACATAACTCAGCCACCAGCACCTGAGATTCGACCATCTAACCCCCCAAACACCAATCCCCCACAACCATCTCATTGTCCCACCACAAGATCTCAAAACAATACATTTTGCCCCAAAAAGCCATTTGACTATCTTGCTCATGTTCCTATTCCACAAACACCACATTCGTTTAAGCAAGCACAAAAACACTCTGAATGGAGAACAACAATGAAAGCTGACTTTGATGCGTTAATTCGGAATCAAACGTCGGAATTGGTCCCCCACAATTCTAACAACAATATTGTTGATTGTAAGTCGATTTATAGGATCAAAAGAAAAATGGATGGCACTGTTGATCGGTTCAAAGCTCGCCTTATAGCAAAGGGCTTCACCCAACGCCCTGGCATTGATTATCACGCAACATTCAATCCTATTGTCAAGCCAACCACGGTTTGATTAATTCTCTCTCTTGCAGTTCAGAATCATTGGGTATTGAATCAAATTGACATAAACAATGCATTTCTCCAAGGCACCCTTGAAGAGGAAGTCTACATGCGTCAGCCACCTGGGTTTGAAGATTCTGCTCTCCCAACTCATGTTTGTCGATTGCGGAAGGCCATCTATGGACTAAAACAGGCGCCCCGTGCTTGTTACAATGAGTTAACTTCACATTTACTCTTCATGAGCTTTATGAAATCTAAATCAGATCCATCTCTCTTTGTGTTTTGTCACTCCAACGGTATTGTGTATCTTCTTGTTTATGTGGATGACATAATCCTTACTAGTAGTGATGTAGCATCAGTTCAACAAATCATCTCTTCTCTGGCATCTCGATTTTCTCTCAAAGATTTGGGTCCACTCACTCACTTTTTGGGTATTGAAGTCTATCGTGATGACAATGGTCTGATTCTTTCACAAACAAATTATATTTCGGAACTTCTTCATGAGCTAAATATGCATGAATCTAAAGGAGTTAAAACTCCCATGAGCTCTACGCAGACACTGCAACTCAATGATGGCTATCCTTCTCATGATGCAACTGAGTATAGAAAGGTACTTGGGAAACTCCAATACTTGTGTTTTACTAGACCAGATATATCCTTCTTTGTCAATAAGCTATCACAGTTTATGCATTCTCCATCTAAAGCTCATTGGAAAGCAATAAAGCGCTTACTTAGGTACTTGAAAACCACAATGCAGTTTGGCCTTCTTTTCATCAGTTGTAACATCCCATTATTAATGGGAAGGGTAGAAGTGATTGTAGTGATTGTTCGTAGCTCACTCTTATCGTAGGATATGTACCGGAATGACCTGCGGGCGTCCCGGTGTGTACTTTGCGGTAAGGGGGCGCTACACTAGTAATAACAAATTAAGTTTATCTATGTATATGGATGCTGACTGGGCTGCAAATCTCACTAATCGGAGTTCAACCACAGGTTATATTCTCTTTCTTGGTTCTAACTCTGTTAGCTGGTCTTCAAATAAACAAAGAACGGTAGCCCGCTCCTCCACCGAGGCCGAATATCGAGCTATTGCCACTGCTCTTGATGAAATAACTTGGGTTCAAAATCTTCTCAGAGAGCTTGCAGTTTGTCTCTCTCAACCACCGACAATCTACTGTGACAATTTAGGTGTTACATACTTATGTCATAACCCTGTTTTCCACAGTCGTATGAAACACGTGACAGTTGACTTTCATTATGTCAGGGAAAAAATTCAAAGTCATCAACTTAATGTCGTCCACATATCAAGTTCAAATCAGCTCAGATACTCTCACCAAACCACTTTCCAAAGAACCATTCCATCGTCATTTGTCCAAGCTAGAAGTTGTTCCTCTTCCTCTAGCTTGAGGGGGGTATATTATCACGTTTATATCGTGAAAGATGTTACCTGTTGACCATCTCTTCTGCTATATAATTAATTAGTTCCTTAATTTGTGGTTGTTTTAAATTTGATTTAGTTTGAATATTTCTCCACCTATGTAGAAGACTTTACAGCAATTCTGTTTGTAACTGATGTATATATTTATCAGCTTTATTTGAATACAAAACATAGATCTCTTTAAACTCCTTCATCATTCCTGCCTTTACTTTGCCAACAGTTCCCAAGCAATTGGACATGTTTTTACACAGATTATAAAGCAACCAAGAATCAAGAATTATGTTTCTGTTCACCCTTGATCCGGAACAAGTTCGGTTCAACTTGATGTAGAACAGAAAGAATCTGACATGAATATTTCGTACTAGAATGAGAACGAGTGGTGCGAAAGAAACAGCTCTATAAATCAGTACTTGGCCATTGTTCTCCAGAAAAGCTCCTTGGGTGCTGCAGATCACAGAGGAAGTGATGAATCTGGATGATGTGATGCGAGCAAAATGAAGAAATATGAAGTTAGAACGTATGATATTTACCGGGCAAGTTTGTGAAACTCTCAAACTGCTCATACGCCTGTCCAATGAAAATTTCTAGGTCTGAATCGATAGCAGCTCCAGATTCTCCAGCTTCTCTCAATAACCGAGTTATTTTGGGAGTGTATACAGCATCGAAAACCAAGGTGTAATATCTCAAAGCATTCTGCAAAACACAAACAAGTCTTCAACTTCACAATCCACAAGTTTGTTTTCAGAACATCAATAAGTCGTGAAGGATCAAACTCGCAAACCCGACTCATGATAAAACTGCCATATATCTCTCGTTTCAACGACTTAATGTTCTTCAGAAACCAGTCACCATCTATCTACCCCTAATCTTAATGACATCTTGGAGTGCTATCATGAAGCCATTCATTTCTAAACCAATCAATGAAAGCTTGGATACAAAGAGTTGATGATCAAATTGTCTACGATAGAGCAGGTCGACTAAAATAATTAAAAGGAATGAAGACCATAAAGATTACATTACTTGTTAAACAAGTTAGGAGTATGAAATATCTAATGATATACAACGGATAGAACATCAGGAAGGAGGAAACCTTAGGAATGGGTGTTTCGTCAACTTTGGGGTGCATTCCGATACATGTTGTGTTAGCAAGAATCATGCCGTTCTCTGGATGGAAAATTTTCAAATCAGCCAGAGATATGGCATCTCCTCCTACTGCGTCAGCGAGTTCTTTTGCCCGATCTTCATATCAAATGGATATCACTAAGATAACAAATTCAGTGAAATATTTAGAAAAATGAAATAGATATGTTACTCATTATATAAGAAACATGTCACGTTACTTTCATTATTTTTCTAATGAGTTTGTGTATAAGCAAGGTTAATGATTCTGTTGCCTTTCAACAAACCTATGTTATGCATAAGTAGGAACTTTAAATGAGTCAACCCACCATAGGTCCGATTGGCAATCACAACCCTCGCTCCTTTTTCTTTTGCACCATATGCAAGTGACTTCCCCGCACCGCCAGCACCAATCACCGCAAATAAGTTGCCGGATAATGGTGAACTGGTTCTGCTACTAATATTTTGTGAAACTGCAGAAAAAGGAATCAAATGCAGAACAATTTAAAGAGAAATAGCCGTTTATATGACGAATATGGAAGGGAGTGAAAATAGAACCTCGAAGTCCATCCTCAATAGCAGATATAGCACCGACATCGTCTGTATTGAAACCAAACAACTTTCCATCACTTTGTCTCTTATAATGCAATTAACAGCTCCTATTGACTGAAAATTAATCAAGAGTAAACCATTATATCCAAATGCATCAAACAATTCATCAGAGAGTGGCTAATACCTCCAGAGAATTACGAGCTTGTCAAGTGCTCGGTCAGACATTAGAATAACCTTTGCAACTGGATTGACCTCATCACAGCACTTAACTGCAGCTTCCTTGTGAGGAATTGTACAACTGCATATTAAAGGAAGGCATGTTTGATCAATTATCGATGATGCTCCAAACAAGCTCCATTTTCGTGTATTTAGCAAATACACAAAAATGACAGAATACAGAAAGATGACTAGGTTCAACTAACTACATATAGGAAGCATTCTGCAGCTACAAGTTAAGGTCTGTAGAAATAGAACCTGAATCCTGCAAAATCTGTGGATGAATATGTCTGCAGAAAATAAACGAGACTATCCACCAAGAACTGTACATACACCGCATTAAATCCAACTGACTTGAATGCTACATTGTACAAAGCAGGTGATTTGCTATGACCAACAGGGTTCCCAATAATGCCAAATACTTTTGTATCAGGTCCAATTTGTGAAATTGTAGAGATCCAGTAGATCTTTGATCGTTGGTTGACCAGGAGCTGAAACTACTCTGGATTCAAGGGTGCCAAATGTGAGATATCCACCAAATTTTGCGCAAAGAATTCTCGAGCTCAAACCTCTCTCACCCATAACAATACCAATTATTGGAACCTGAAATAATAGCATACGTTATGACAACAAGAAGTCTATATAACTTTTGGAAAACATAGAAATGAAGATATAATCCATGCTCATAGAAAAACAAACCAGAGATTATCAACAAAGTGAACATTATGACAATAAGTAATACAGTATCACGTTCTTACTGATTTTCGACACACTGAAATAAATTGATTCAAGAGGTCCTGCTCAGCAGTAAAATGCTTCAAGGGAAGAAAATCAGAGTTCAAAGCACATTTATCGAATTGAAGCTAACCTTTGTGATGACAATCACAAGTATTTCCTCAACAAATTGCCATCAAAACCAAAAATATTGGTAACTTATCATTCATAGGTTGAAAAGTAAAGCAAAATCATGGGGAAACCACTCTGCAGCTTCTCAATCATTTTCAGGAAAAATAATGGACAGAAACCCGGTGAGCTTCAGCTAATCATGTCATTGCTTACTTAAGAGTGGACAGTTATCTGGAACATGTGTGCCACATCAGTAATATCCAGAGCAGTAGTGGCAATCTTCACTATGTCAGCTCCAGCAGCTTGTATTCTTGCCACAAGATTACCAAGCTCCTCAACAGGAGTATTCTGATAGTTGTGTGAAGAAACAATGACTTTACATTTTTTGGGTTTCTTTCCACAGATGGACTCGTAAAATCTTTGGGCAACCTTCACAGATCAGAGAAAATAAGTAAAAGGTCAGACTTCTTCAAAGTCCGTATCAATGTTCCATTACACAACAAAATGCATAACGATTTCAATATCTCATAAATGCGAAATCATTTTCCATCAAACATGTCAATGGACTCAACAGTTTACAAGCAGAAAACATCAGTTCCTTGTAGGCATTTCAAACATTCTAAGTTAGTTTCCAAAACATAAACTGACCTGAAGCTCAACATCGACATAATCATCACCCAACTCCATGGCTAATCTAAGTGCATCCAATCGCTTGTTTTCATCACCATCATACCGACCACCTTCCCATACGGGTCTAGAAGAACACAAGAACATGAGTGGCTAAAAGAAAAACAATCCTTAGGATAATACTAAAAGGAGAGACAGCTTGGATCGTCCAGGGTTGGCAACTCCACCATCTTCATGGTTTCTTCCCATAAACTTATATCAATAGTCAAAGCAACAGTATTTTGAACTTGAATACAAAATTCCGAAAAAATAAGAGAATATAATAAATTGGGTAAGCCTGAGAACCTGCAGGTGAAAAGTGTGGGCAAAGGAGAGAGCTTGATGAGCCTATCAAGATCATCAATGGGATTAAAGCTCTTCAAACTATCCAATCAAATCTCGACAAGGTCAGCACCACTAGCCTTAGCTTTAACGGTATCAGCCACCATTTTCTCCACCGTCTCAGCCATAATCGGAGCACAAATCAAAGTCGGATTCTTGCTCATTACCCCTCTTGCTCCACTCTCCATTTGAGCCACCGTACAAGAAGCAGACGCCAACTTCAACCCAAGAAAACAAACAATGACATCAATTCATCCATTAAAGGCAAGAGTAAAAGAAGCTGAGTTGAGATGGAAATCAATGGCATCCCCACTTGGAGGGCAACATAGCAATAAGAAAAGATAGTATCTTTGGATTAAAAAACTAAAAAAGATCGTTGCTTTGGAAAGCAAATGCAAACTTAAACTAAACCCATCAGTATACTTCAAATAAAATAATCATTCAATCAAATACATGGAAATTCAACAATACTTCTCTTTCTTACTTCCATCTTTTTCCCGGTAACCAAACATTGAAAGGGAAGGAGGATAGGGTATAGTAAACTGAAGATGATTAGAAAAATGAAAGAGAGAGATATGATTACCAACAGATTGTCAGAATCCATTTTATCTGCAGTTTAATGGATAGTGAGGATAGGACACAGATAGGTCCAAGTGAATCAAAAATTGGATAATCAGTGGGTTAGGTTGGCGCTGTTGGTTGGTAACGGTCAGTTGTGTCATTTCCGAACTCTCAGTTTAGTTTTGTCCTGTTGTTCTTTAGTCTTGTCTTGTCTGATAATACAATTATAAATTGAATATCCATAACCATTCTCAATTAGATATTATAATTTTTTATTAATATAAGTGTACCCCACTGTTAATAAAATTTATACAAAATATAAAATTACGAACTTTTTTATTAAATTTAAATTTTAGGATTTTTTTGAAAAACCTTAAAGTGTCTTTTAACTTCTTTTTATGAACTTAATAAATTATTGATAATTGTAATAATTCATAAATTACATATTATTAATTCATGGTTAAAAAGACTTAATTCAATTAATATTACCTAAAGCTTGAATTAACCGTACTTTAACTTGTTAACTTCGTACTGGCTCTCGGCCCTGAATCCATTCTGGAGCACAGATGACAGAGGAAACCACTAGATTTAGTACTACCACGAAAGCTAAACACCTTCAAAGCAGGTGAAATCGCACCAATGACTTGTATTAAGATGATGAAACTACAGTTCAATCGGTCTGTGTACCGCCTACATATATACTTTCCATAATTATTTCGTTCAGATACTTAACTACCCAATTTTGTGACTGCTACTCAACTACCAACTGCATCCTTTTCAGATTGGCTCTCATTTTCTGCCTCTGCTGCTGACAAAGTTGTCGGCAACCCTGCTGCATCGTCGGATTCAATCTGTTGCTCCGTTTTACCAGCATGATCATCTGCTTCAGCTTGAGACCTCTTTGAATCTAAATCCCTTTCAGATTGGCTCTCACTTTCTACATTCTCTGCTGATGATGAAGTTGACGGCAACCCTACATTCTCAGATACGATCTGTTGCTCAGTCTCAACAGCATGATGATCATCCGCTTCAGTTTGAGACCTCTTTGAGTCTGCATCCATTTTAGGCTGGCAATCATCCTCCATGGCTAACAAAGTTGAAAGCAACCCTGTGTCCTCTGATACGATCTGTTGCTGAGTCTTACCAGCATGATCGTCTGTTTCACATTGAGACCTCTCTGAATCTGCATCAGACTGTCTCTCATCTTTTAATCCTGCGGACAACACAGTTGATGGCAACACTGTGCCCTCAGATACAATCTGCTGCTCAGAGTTGCCAGTTTGATCTTCCACTTCAGTTTGAGACCTCTTTGAATCTGCATGCTTTTCAGATTGGCTCTCATTTTCCAACTCCGTGTCTAGCAAAGTTGAGGGCAACCCTGTGTCCTCAGATACAATCTGTTGCTCAATCTTACCAACACTATTATCTGCTTCAGTTTGAGATCTCTTTGAATCCGCATCCTTCTCAGACTGGCTCTCGTTTTCTACCTCCTGAGCATCTAACGAAGTTGATGGCAACCCTGTATACTCAGATACAATCTGTTGGTCAGTCTTACCAGAATGATCATCCATTTCAGATTGACAACTCTTTAGATCTGGAGAAGCAACGGGTTTGCCAACCGGAACACTCTCCGATGAGATGTTGATCTTTGTTTCTGGTGGCAAAATGGAGGATGGATTGAGTGAGTTTTCTGTCATGTTTGAACAAACATCAAGCTTTTGTTCCTGCATCACCTGACACTCCGAAGGCACAATAGAGTTCCCCAATGAGTCTTCCAGCTCTCCCACTGCAGATTGACTCTCCGGTTGAGTTTCAGATTCATTTGATATCTCTGAAATCCTCAGCGGCAAGCTCTCATTATTATCTTGATTTTCTGAGGAAGGCAAATATATGGACATTGTTCCACATTGATCTTCAGGCACAATATCACCAACTTGAGTACCTTCATGTTCAGTACCGGTAATCATGCTATCTTCAGGCCTCAACAAAACAGTCTGACATGGAATTGCATCAACATTTTCATTTTTAAACCCTTTTGATACCTCCAGGGCCTCTGTGATTCTGTCAGGACTTCTAACAGATGAGCCTTCAGTCTTTTCAGCCTCTTCTATTAGTGAAGATGAAGGCAAGATCACATCTCCTTCAGTAATTTCAGGCTCCATACCACCAAGTCGAGATGCAACAATATTATTACTCTCCTCATCTCCAGTTGGTTTGGGTTCATCTGTTTGCATTGAGATGCTACAATCACTCACAAAATTTGAACCGTCAGACTTTTTTTCTACCATTGTTGAGGAAGACAAAGGCAAAGCATCATTTATTAATCTATCTTCAGGTATAATTTCATCAAGAAGGTCGACAGCCACTTGGTCATTTCTTTCATTTTCATGGACTTCCAGTTCCTCAGATGATGAGATCATTGATTCGCTCTTAGATGGAGCCTCAACCTTCTGTTCCAGCACTTTTATAGAAGTTAAAGGTAGGCCCAAGCTTTTATCACCTGATTCAGATTCTTTTGATCCGTCCAGTACCAACTCACTAAATGAACCCCTTTCAGACATTTGGTCGACTTTTTCGTCCTCTGATACAAAGGAAGATGAATTATTTTCTGATGATGTTAAGGGTTCAACCAGAGTTAAATCTCTTTCATCATTTTTGTCACGTTCAGATAATTCTGATCTTCCTGGTACCAATAAGCTGCAAAAAGAGCCCTTCCCACATAAGCCATCAGCTTTATCTTCCCCAATTACAAGGTACGATGAATGATCATCCACATTTTCCTGCATACACTGAGGAACATCCATACCAACCTTAGGTAAACTATTCTGATCACTCTTTTCAGCACCAGATTCCTTTGATTCCTCTTTAACTGGGCACTTCTCAGAAGAATGGTGGTCAGGGCAAGCTTCTTCAATCAAGGAAGATGTGTGCAGAACGATATTTTCTTTGTTATTTTCAAGCACAACCATATCTGCAGGAGACTCACCCAATTCATCGGTTTTGGCTTCAGATCCTTTAGATGCCTCTGGTGCCAAATTGCAAACTAAAGGTTCCTCAGGTGATCCCTCCTTCCCTTCCTCCATAGCCAATGGAGATGAAGTAAGAACCATGTCTGATGACAAATCTTTTGGCACAACACCACCAACCATATCTGATTGACCGTCCATCAAAGAATGAGAACCATGAAACCCTGTTGTGGCTAATAGACTCTTCTCATGAAAGCTTCCCATATTTTCATTCTGCGCCACCTGAGATGATATAGAGACAAGTTCCTCTGTAATATTTTCTTTTGCAATTTTGCCAATCTTTGAAACATCAATATCATGGCGGATTTCATCAGCATAACTGCTAGGCACTTCCTCACTAGAAGAAGAGAGATGTTTAAGCAACGAAACCTGTTGATACAGCCAATAAATATCATTTATATAAACCAAAGAACTTTATGTAAAAGATTAAGGACAAACGAAATCAATTTGTAAGTTGTAACTACCACAACAGGAAAATTTCACACAGTAAGCAAGTCAACAAGTCACACAAGAACTGTTTGTATAAAAGGCTTGCCATCAATAGTATTACTCTTAAACATCAATCTGCAGTTTAAGTTTTGCTGGAACCATTACTAAGAATTAGCCAACGAGCTATGGTGTAAATAGAAGGCAGGTCATCGTTACAAAGATAAAACTGAGGCAATAACACAATTTATGTCAGTGGGATATTATGAATAATATTCCTCTCAAGATACTATAAAGCTGTAACTAGATATATTGAGATAAAGATAGGCTGTATATAGTTAATATAGAATAAGTTCGAAATCCCTTAATTTAAGGGATTAGATTAGATTAGATTAGATTAGATTAGATAGATCTGGATAACTTTCCAGATTTAAACTTCTACTTGTAATAGCCTATATATGGCTGTATGCTTTCTATTCAAGAGATCAACTCCCCACTTTGTTCATGGTATCAGAGCTATAGCAGAACACTCGGGAATGATTTCGTTTGGGTCGATCAGAGCCATGCAGGTCGAGTCGGAGGAGATCTCTACCGCTGGCTCGTCTAGTGTGGCTCCACCAGCATCGAACCCATCCTCTCTCCAGAACAGTGCTGATAACTCCCAAACCAACATAGTCAGTCACAGACTGAATGGGAATAATTATCTACCACAGTCCCACTCGGTGCTCATGTTCGTAAGAGGAAGAGGAAAAGAAAAATACTTAATCACAGTGCCACCTACTGCGTCCGACCCGTCAGACCCAAAATACCAGACTTGGATGGCCGAAAACAACCTTGTTATGAGCTGGTTGATCAACTCAATGACCCTGGAAGTCAGCGAGCAGTTCGTCTTAGCCACATCTGCGAAAGAAATTTGGGAAAACGCCAAACAAACTTATTCTACTATCGAAAATACTGCTGCTTTGTTCCCAATTAAGAGTCTTTTGAGAGAGACCAAGCAAGGAGAGAAGACAGTGACTCAATATTACACAGCATTGGTGAAGCTATGGCAAAAATTGGATCTTTATGATCCTCACGAATGGATGTGCAATGAAGATTGGACTTGCTACAGGAGGATTATGGAACGGGAACGAGTTTATGAGTTTCTGCTGGGCTTAAACTCAATTTATGATGATGTTCGTGGTAGAATCATGGCTACCATTCCTCTTCCAATAGTCATGGGAGCAGTTAATCTTGTTAAGTGTGAAGAAAGCAGGAGACAACTAATTCATGGGACTCTAAACAACAATAGGGTTCTTGAATCCTTAGTTATGGCTGCGAAGGGAACTATTGGATGAGATTCAAGAAAAAATCTAGTAAGCTTTGGTGTGAGCACTGTCAGAAAAATGGGCAAACCTCCCAATCTAAAAAACAGAACCAGAACAGAGAGCGAAAGCTATGCAGTTGCTAGAAATGACAAGGCAGAAGGTGAAAATGTACCTGTGAGCAAGGAGGAGCTGGAGCTACTTGGAAAAATTCTTAGCAAGTATGATCTAAAAGCTGAAAAGGTTGTATCTACGAGTCATATGGTGAATACAGGTAACCCATGCATTGCCTTGGGTGTTAAAACCCCAAATCGTGGTATTTTGATTGTTGATTTAGGGGCAAATGACCATATGACCTGTGATAAATCTTTATTTGTTGATATTTTATCTTGTCAAGGTCATAAAACTGTCAAGGTAGCAAATGGCCAGGTTCTTAAGGTTGAAGGAATAGGAACTGTTATAATAGCTGGTAAGCTTGTCTTAACCAGTATTCTTTATGTACCTGGTCTGGACTGCAACCTGCTGTTTGTGAAGAGACTTACTAAAGAGCATAATTACACAGCTAGCTTTTACTTTAATGGGTGTGTTTCCAGGATTTGCAGTCGGGGAAGAGGATTGGCATTGTTAGAGAGTTTGATGGATTATATTATATTGGCAGCTCAAATGGGAGTAAAGCAAATGCTACTTTGTCTTCCAACACTGAAATTGCACTTTGGCACTATAAGTTAGGCCACCCTAATTTATCTTACATGAAACAATTATATCCAACGTTTTTCAATAATAAGGATTCATCTTTTCAGTGTGAATTTTGCCAACTCTCTAAACA
This sequence comes from Erythroxylum pedicellare, assembly GCA_027563575.1. NCBI lineage: Eukaryota > Viridiplantae > Streptophyta > Magnoliopsida > Malpighiales > Erythroxylaceae > Erythroxylum > Erythroxylum pedicellare. Next base: position 55,225,305 of record JAOQMP010000210.1, read on the forward strand.
CATACTAAATGCCTACTTATCTCGTGCTTATGAACCCACTAAACCTTTTTCTATCATACATAGTGAGGTCTGGGGGCCATCAAGGATTAAAACCAAGAAAAATGCCAAATGGTTTGTAACTTTCATAGATAATCACACGAGATTGACTTGGTTATATCTCATAAGAGATAAAGCAGAAGTTTTTCAGATTTTTAAGGACTTTTACTCCTTTATACTGAATCAATTTCATGCAAACATTCAGAATTTTAGAAGTGACAATGGGAAAGAATACCTAAGTCAAGCTTTTGACCAGTTTTTTTATCACCAATGGTATCATACACCAAACTTCATGTGTCAATACACTACAACAAAATGGTATATCTAAGAGAAAAAATAGGAGTTTACTTGAGGTTGCAAGGTCCATTATGCTCACTACAAATGTTCCAAACTATTTTTGGGGAGAGGCTATTCTTACTTCTGCTTATCTAATAAATCGAATGCCTTCAAAAACATTGGGTTTCCTTACACCTTTACAGAAATTACTTGAAACCTATCCAACGGTTCCCTTTCTTAATCAACTATCTCACAAAGTGTTTGGTTGTGTTGCTTTTGTTCATAATTACCATGGTGGAAAACTTGAACCCCGAGCTCATAAGTGTATCATTTTGGGCTATTCTTCTACTCAAAAAGGTTACAAGTGTTTTTCTCCTACTCTCAACCAATTCTTTGTGACAATGGATGTAACTTTTTTTGAAAATCAACCCTATTATCCAAAACCACCCATTTAGGGGGAGAATTGTGAGAGTGAATGGCTGTTTTCAGTAAATGATGGCACACCAGACACACTATCCCAAAAAAATATACTCTCTTTCACCTTCTACACCTGAATTGGATCAAATCAAACCTGATACTTTCACTTCAGAGGTCACTCAACCCTTTGAGCCCACTGTAACAGATGATCCCAGCTCCCAACCAGATAAGAATTCCACTGAAAATGGTGAATGTGATAAGGAGAAGGATACCGAAAATATGGTGGACAAACCAGAAAACTATACTAGATTTTACATAAGAAGGGAACAAAACAAGGAAATGAGCAGCAAGTGAAACTGAATAGGAGAAATCCATCATACTTTCCGAGCAAGGTCATGAATCACAACCTACTACAAATTACGAGGAGATGGGTTGGCCTATAGCACTAAGGAAGGGAGTAAGATCATGTAAAAGGCACCCAGTCGACAACTTTGTCTCTTATAACAGGTTATCTCCACACTTTCAGACCTTTGATGTTCAGTTATCTACTAAAAAATTACCTCGTAATTTTCAAGAGGTTGTCAAGGATCCCAAATAGAGGAGGCAATAAATGATGAACTAAGTGCACTCAAGAACAATCAGACTTGGGTGCAAAATAGACATACCACAAGGAAAAACTGTGGTGGAATGCAAATGGGTGTTTACCATCAAATACAATTCTGATGGAAGTATTAACAGGTATAAGGCAAGAATTGTGGCTAGGGGGTTTACATAGACACATGGGATTGACTACCAAGAAACATTTGCATCGGTAGCTAAACTACATACAATTAAGATTCTATTGTCACTAGCAGCCAATCTAGACTAGCCCCTACATCGGCTTTAAGTCAAAAATGCCTTCTTGAATGATGATCTTGAAGAGGAGGTGCCACCGGGATTAAGAGGAAACAACCACCCTCAGAGAGTATGCAAACTTAAAAAGTCTCTGTACGGCCTGAAGCAATCACCTAGAGCATGGTTTGGAAGATTTGCAAGAGCAATTAAGAATCTTAATTACTATCAATGCCCTATTTATTCGACGTTTGACTAGTGGTAGGATAACTATCCTTATTGTCTATGTTGATGATATCGTCATTATAGGTGATGATTGGGAAGGTATATAGGAGCTGAAGAATTCTTTGGCTCAAGAATTCAAAATCAAAGATATGGGTAACTTGTGATATTTCCTTGGAATGGAGGTGGCCAGATCTAGTAAAGGTATCTCAGTGTCTCAAAGGAAGTATACTCGAACTTTTAGAGGAAACTGGAATGCTAGGAGCAAAGCCAGCAAAAACACCTATGGAATCAACATACAAGTTAAGTTTTAAAGAGGGTGGTACACCAGTGGACATAGGCAGATATCAGAGGCTGGTGGGAAAACTAACTTATTTATCTCATACTCGACCAGATATCAATTTTCTAGTCAGTGTGGTTAGTCAATTCATGAGCAATCCTCGAGAGGAACACGTGGAGGCAGTGTTTAGAATCCTGAAGTACTTAAAAATGACACCTAAAAAGGTGTTGTCCTTTAAGAAAGGGGGAGTAAGGAGCATTGAAGTTTTCACAGATGCTGATTGAGCAGGATCTGTAACTAATAGAAAGTCCACAACAAGTTATTGCACCTTTGTGGGGGACAACTTAGTAACTTGGAGGAGCAACAAGCAACCAGTGGTTGCAAGAAGCAGTGCCGAAGCAGAGTATAGAGCTTTGGCACTTGGAATATGTGAAAGGAATATGGATCAAGAGGCTCCTAGTAGAACTACAAATCACAATAAAGCCTCAAATGAAAGTATGGTGTGATAACATGGGCACAATAGGGATTGCAAAGAACCTTATACATCACGATAGAACCAAGCATGTGGAGATAGATCGTCATTTCATCAAAGAGAAAGTGGAATCTGGATTAATTGATCTTGCCTATGTGCCCACCAACAGTCAAGTTGCAGATGTTTTTACCAAGGCACTAGCAAGAGTCAGGTTTGAAGAACTTAGTTGCAAGCTGGGAATGATCAATATCTATTTACCAACTTAAGGGGGAGTGTTGGTGATATACTAATATTCTTCTACAGATACTATACAGTTGTATCTTGATTACATTGAGATATAAATAGGCTGTATATAGTTCATATAGAATAAGTTCAAATCCCTTAAATTAAGGGATTAGATCAAATTGGATTAGATTAGATATATCTGGATATATTTCCAGATTTAAACTTTTACTCCTATTGTTAAAATTCTCTATCAAAATACTTCTTTCTCTTGCAGTCAATCTCAAGTGGCCACTTCACAATTTGATATTAAAAATGCATTTTTGAATGGAGATTTGCAAGAAGTATATATGGATCTACCACCTGAATTTGAAGAAAAACTTATAAGAGACAAAGTGTGCAAACTAAAAAATGCTTTATATGAACTAAAGCAATCTCCTAGAGCCTGATTTGAGTGTCTTGGAGATGTTATTAGGAGACATGGATTCTCACAAAGCCAGGATGATCACAACTTGTTCTACAAACATTCCATCAAAGGTAAACTGGCTATCTTGATAGTATATGTAGATGACATAATTGTGACTGGGGATGATTCCCTTGAGATCAATAACTTGAAGAGGAAACTTGAGGCTAAGTTTGACATCAAGGCCTTGGAGAAGCTAAAGTATTTCCTTGGAATAGAGTTCACAAGATTCAAGGAGCGAACTTTTATCAACAAACGCAAATATGTACTTGATTTGCTCAAAGAAATGGGAATAACAAGATGTAAGGGAGCAAATACTTCAACCGAGCCTAATGTAAAATTGAAAACAATAGTAGCTAGTGAAGTAGTGAACGGAGACCAATATCAGAGATTAGTTGGGAGACTAATCTATTTGGCCACACTAGACCTAACATAGTTTTCACATTTAGCTTTGTAAGACAATTTGTGCATTCACCTAGACATACTCACTTTTGAGATACCTCAAAGGGACTCCAGGCAAACGACTTTTTTTTCAAAAATAGAGGTCATTTTTAGGTAGAAGCCTATGTTGATGTAGATTGGGCAGGCAATGTGAATGATAGATGATCCACATCAAGTTATTACAATTTTGTAGGGGGAAATTTGGTTACTTGGAGAATTGAAGAACAAAGTATGGTGGCAAGGAACAGTGCTGAAGGAGAGTTTTGCTATGTGGCTAATAGATTTTGGGAAGTATTATGGATAAAAAGACTCCTAGAAGAGTTCAAGATTCCTATACCAATGCCTATCAAAGTCCATTGCGATAGCAAGGTTGTGCTCTAGCTCATAATCAATTTCTATACGAGGACAAAGCATTTAGAAGTAGACAAGCATTTCGTAAAGGAGAAGATAGAAAATGGCGTGATACCTTGTCTTACATGCCTACTGTGGGCCAAACAATAGTTATACTGTCCAGATAACTTCCTAAAGCACGATATAAGAATTTAGTTACTAAGTTGGGGGCGATATATTCATACCAGCTTGAGAGAGAGTGTTGAAAGACATTTTAAATATTTGTAATTATGTGTAACATCTCACTATGTGCTATGTTTAGATAGTTGAGAGATTTGTGAGCAAAATTTTAGGAAGTATTATTTAATTCTTAATAAGGAAGATTAGCTACCTTTTCTATTTCTAGTAAAGGTCTTTAAACAGTTGTACATCAATATAGGAAAAATGTCTTCAACCATTTTCATAATTTATTCTCTGTTTTTAACAATCTAATGCTTAAATAGAGGAAAAACACCTGCTACAAAAAGGGCAAGACAATTGAGCTATCATATATGAAAATAATCTTTAAATATACTCAAGATACATTTGACCAACAAAAATGATATAAATTTCACAGTACCTTTACACCAGCTTCAGTGCACACTCTTACTGCATCTTTAACACCTGAACGACAAGGATCCTGTAGAAGAACATTAAATTAGTTAAAACTATACACTATAGAAGCAATTGAGTTTATGGCAAAGGTGACAAAGAGGTAAAGTTCAAAATAAAATTATATTTAAACTCAAATAGATTGGATCGAGGCACCATATTATTGTCCCACTATAGATATAAATCAAGCTTTTCATAGTATGAAAATTGATGATGCTTCTCAAATTATTTACCCAAACATAGAAAAAAATGAACATGTAACTTCAAAATGATAACTTTCTTATGTGTGTATACATACACACACAAACACACACACATATATAGAGAGAGAGAAAGAGCAAAGTATAAGAAAATCACATATAAAGATATGTTATACCTTAATACCCACAATGGCAAGCAAAATAAGGTCGTCTTCAGGTAAATTCCATTTTCCTGAGCCCTCTTCATCAATAGGAACTTTATCTGATTCATATGGCCTGTATGCAATGGCAACACATCGCAAGCTGCGTTCTGCCATGAGATCAATTGCATTCTTGAAAAATTCCTATCAGGGGACTTGGGTAAGTTTTTACGAATACAAAGTTCATTACAAAGGTAATACAAATTATCCTGACTGATCTCATATAGAAAAATATCTACCAGTTTTTGTGTCATTCTTCTTACTTTAGGCAATTAAAAGAAAGCAACAGTTAACTTAGAACTTTCAAACGAATGTAAATATGAACTGCAAGTGATCTATTGCACCGTTCTCCACAGTAGTAATATTCCTGATTTTCATTTTAATATCCTTGACATTTGCATGCTGCTCATAAAGCTTATAAATGGCATTCTTATTTCCTTATTTATTATACCTTCTTGAACGGAATACATCATTTTAAATAACATAACCCAATTCCTAACCTTATCTGCATCACTCAACTGTGAGCAACCACTTGAGTCAAGATATCTTGTGCATAAGGACAAAACTATCTCTGCTGCTCCCTTCCAATGTATGTGGACTTTAGAGTCCTAAAAAAGTCGACGTGAAAAGTTATCAAAAAATAACAATCTTTGGTGTATAAAACATAAGAATGTAGTGATTAAAAAAAAAAAGGTTTGTGAACCTTTTTCAGAAAGAAAATTATAGCATTGTTAAGATGTTATCCTAGGTCAAGGTAGATTAAAATCAAGGACGTCAAAGACTTGTTAGCTCATCTTTAATATTTAAGTTTCTAACTTCACTCTCTATTGAAACATTAATATCTACATCATTTTAATATCTTTAGTACTTCAACATTTAAATGCCAACCTTTTTAGAAAAGCATATTTTAAAATAACATTAACACACCTACTATCATACAACTCATGAAGGAGCAATATAACATGTCGCTAAATACACATAAGTATTAATTTATGGGAAAGAATTTCTTCCAAAATGCTAAAAGAAAGAATAAGCAATACCCTAAACAAGGATTTAGTTACAGTAGTCAATAGAACAAGGTTGTAATCTACATAAAGTTTTGTCATCAAATCTAAGGCATACTTGGATGGAAGACATTACCATTCGAATGGCAACACCACCTCGCTTTTTCTCTGAGTTGAAGGGAAAAACATGAAGGACTTCACACCTTGATCTAATAACGTCAAACTTCATACCCAACTGGTGGAAAAAAAAGTTAACTTCACAAATACACATGAATCTAATAGACATTGAGATATGGTGAAAGAGTGTGCCTTGACTGCCCAAGAAAGAATTGCCTTTTCTGTTGGAGGTCCAGAAATTTCCACATCTCCACCATCCTACAAAAGTAATACAGCAAACAATTTATCTATACACCAAAATCAGTCAAATCTGGCAATTGCCTTGATAGTAGGAGTAACAAGTTGATTGATGATCAAAATGTGGTAAAATTGAGAGTCAAAAAATCAGATAAAAGTGTGAACCTAGGCCATTTAGCATTGTCATGAAAGGATTAAGCCAAATCAAATAACCAACACCTGAACAAAGGAAACAAAACTCTACCTTGGGAATAAAAACATTTCCTGTGGTGTTTGTTGCAACTCCCTCATTTAACAAAAAGGCTACTTCAGAACTCAACTGTGAGGAATCATCTGGTGGGTTTATCTTCTTTTTCCCAACACTAGCTTCTACTACAGTCATCTGCAATATAAAATATACAGTCATCTAGTGGTCAAATTTTCGAAGTTCCTACCATAAATGAGACTAAGAAACAACATTCAAAACATACATACAGAAAAGAAAGAGTGAAGTCCCCACTAATAGAACTAGAGACTATATTGCATTTCCTATTAGTGATTGCATGAGAGACTTAGACTTGTTTGTTTCTGTTCCTATGTTTGATTTCCTATTTTCGTTTTCAAATTTAGTGAAAAAACTGCTTGTTTGAGTTTTTAGTTTCTGTTTTTGGTTTTGGTTTTGGTTTCTTCTAGTTTTCAAACGGGGTGTTTGTTTTCATTTTTATTTTTGGTTTTCTATTTTTGTTTCAAATTCAATAAAAAAATCTGTTTGTTTGAGTTTTTAGTTTTTGTTTTTAGTTTGGTTTCTTCCAATTTTCAAAAACTATGAAAATCATAAAAAGTGGTTTTTATTATTTTTTGTTTCTTTTTCTTTTCATATTCTTATTTTATTAAAAATTAAATTTTATTTTAATAAAATAAAATTTGATTTATAATTAA
>JAOQMP010000210.1:55238924-55264741 GCA_027563575.1 Erythroxylum pedicellare
GGCTGTATATGGTTAATATAGAATAAGTTTGAAATCCCTTAATTTAAGGGATTAGATTAGATATATCTGGATAACTTTCCAGATTTAAACTTCTACCTGTAATAGCCTATATATGGCTGTATACTTTCTATTCAAGAGATCAATTCCCCACTTTGGTCAATTTAAAAATAAATAAATAATAAGGCATGTCTCACTAGAACAGTTCACTGTATCTAAATAACACGCAACTTAACTAGTATTTGAATTTCTCACAGCCTATAAAAACCGCAAAACAAGGGGCAAAAAACTGCAAACCAATAGGCATGGGACTATGCCATTAGACTCAGTGAACAAAAGAACTGTTAAAGTTCAAAATTTATAGTTTGAGCAGCAAACCCTGAACTTCAATGATATTTCCCAAATTCTAGGTAGTCCCACACATGTCAACAAAGTGAGGCATAGGCAGACATTGAGGTAGGGGACAAGATAAGATAAGAATTATTAGCATAAGAATGTCCATACAGCCAATGCTGCTGCTGCTGCTAATGATAAGGGCAATCATCAAAATTAATTTAGTTGCATCACCTGTGACATAGCAGATTGTATTTGCATACTGGATGCAACAATGGAATCATCCTTGTCCATTTCAAACCCAGGTGGAAGTTCTTTCCCATTATGATCTTCTGGGATTGATTCTGTCTTGGAAGATTCATCATGTGAAATTCTTGCACATGCTTCTGATAAATTTGCTACTTTAGTGCACATATCTATACACAAACCCTCTGTATTTTCATTTCCAGGATGCAAGTTGACTGCAATTTGATCATTCTTCTGACTGACAGATTCAGAAGGGAAATTTTCTGGTGAAGACAAATGTTCTTCCGCCTTAGAAACTACCTCACTACTTCCAACTCCAAAATGTAGTTCTGTTACAACATTTCCTTCAGTAACATCTTCAGGGTCAATCAAGGCAGTAACAAAATCTTTTGGAAAAGGCACTTTAGTTTCAGAATTGTCCACTTCCATGTTGCACCCCTCAATATTATCAACCTCAACTCTTTTAATAGCCTGTGGCAGCTGCAAGAAACCTTGATCTTCCGGAACTAACTCTTTTGTAGTAGACTCAGAAGTGATCAACTGCAAAGGCTCGGACACAAGATCCTTTTCATCTTTATTTCCAAAAGACAAACCTTCTGATTTGCCTAATTCTGAAGCTATTTCTTGTGAACAGACAGCATTATAACTTGACATTATGTCATCCAAGCCATGGCCAGGTCCAAGATTATTGATATTCTCAGAACCTTCTACAATAGCTTCACCAGTAAAAACAGCGTCCTTAGATATGGTGGTACATTCATCAGACCTCACACAATGTTCCCTTGCTTGCTTAACATCTTTTGAATGATCAAAACCAATTGATGTGGGTGTCTGCATGAGGTTATTGCCCAAAGCATCAGAATTTTGTTTCGTTTCCAATAACTCTACAGACTCCCCAACCATAGCAGCTCCTGGGCAACTTTTGATCCCCTCAGCACCTAGGATTTCAAGAGGCAGATTATCAACCGATGCTTCCTTTGAAGATCCACTACAGTTTCCAGAAGCAATCTCAACCACATTACAACTGCTAGAACTTGGCTGATCCACGGTAGGAGAAATAATCATCCCCATCTCAGCATGACAAACAACCGCATCAGGTTTCACAGATGTAGTAGGAGCTTCAACACTTGAAACAAGTAAGGCAGATGGGAATGATGTACTTAGGGAAGCTTCTTTTTCATTTTCCAAATTGCTCTTGATAGGACTGTTTGTAGTTGTATCAGACAGTATCCCTGTCAGATTACCACCAACTTCATCATCTTTATTAGAAATTGGATACTCCATCTCATGATTAATAACTTTAATGGCTGAAGATTTCAGAGACCCATTTGCAGAGTCATCCAGTTTCATGTCAGGAGGCTCTTCCGCAGATTTAGATTGCACATTTGAGCCATCCTCATTGATGAATGCATGTGCATCAGGAGCAGGGAGATCAAAAGGATCTCTACAAGATGCAGCATCTTTTGTTTCACCAGTACTGAGTAGATTTGATTGAGGCACCTCCATAAATGTTGTAGGGTTTTGGTGTGAAGCCTCCGCCGAAGCTGCCAGAATTTCAGATGCACCGTCTGTTGTCTTGATTTCCAGCTTCAAACCATCCTTTTCTGGACTAGAATCATTCTTCAAAGTCGAACTGTTCCTTTCCATTTCAAAACCAACTTTGGACGCAGCTTGTGGAGAATTCTCACTTGAAATTGCTTTAACTTGAGCTTCTCTTTCCAAAGTTGGTATGGTTGAATGAGTTACATCCTCTGAGATTTGGTTTTTCACCACCTCCACATCTGTCTTGCTTGATACAGGTACAGCAGGAGCACTTTTACTTTCAGTCTTACAAGGGTCAACAATTTTGGTTTTTGGTGAGCAAGACTCAGAGAAGATCTCCTTCATCACTCGAGCGACATCAGTAACATCAGCAGTCTGAATTCGTCCGAAGACCGGAATTCCACTAGCATCTTTTCTTTTTGGATCTTGACCAATGATGCCACTAGGTAAATTGACTTCCTGGAATTTTTTTGGAGAAAAATCAAATATTTGTCAGATGTAATAGTTGAATTCTTCCACACATGGAAAACATGATACTGGATGTACACACATCATACCTATCCATAACATAATATAAACAAATTAATATACCTGAGGAAGATTTATCATTTCTTTTTCGTTGTCTTGCTTAATTTTCAGGGACACAGCCTTGTTTACTGGAAAATCTCTCGGATTATTATGTAGATCCTGACTAACTGAAGTATCGACAGCAGTTGAAACAGGACCTTGTTTTTTCCCTCTACGCCTAGGTGCTTCTGCTCTATTTGCACCCTTTCGACCTTGCCTTTTAACTTGAACTGCATCTGGAAGGGTAGATTGTGGGGCAGGAGTGAGCGAAATAGAGCTAGATTGTGGGGCAGTTGTGAGTGAAGTATAAGACATAATTGGCTGCAAGTTGGGAGCAATCTTTGCAGAAGGATGATTTTCAGTCCTTCCAACAGTTTGAGCAGCAGCAGAGTCGGGCAATGATTCAATAGCTGGACCAAGAACTGCAGATGTTTTACTCAATGAGCTTTGGTTCTCGGCCTCCTCCACAGAGGTCTTATTTATTGAGGGTGAAGTCAGGCCAACTCCACCTTCATCTCGAGAAAGTTCGCCCAATTTAGTTTTCGGCAAGCTACTTTCTACTGAAACTTCTTTAGTGACAGAAGCTACATTACAATTAGCAGTAACTTGAATTCCATCTGCACCATATAAAAAATAATATTTACATTGGGCTAGAACAATACCAGTTTCTGCATGACATAAATCCACATCTCCTACCTGTAGACCTGGCAGCACCTTCAGGAATGGTTGATAGGCTGATTACTTCTAGGTGTGGAATAACTTCACCTGATTCTCCGGTTGATTTTTTATCATGAGCTGCAGTACTGGATGCATCCTCCTGGTTTACATTTCTCAGTTCCTGAATATTGCTTCCCTGGTTGCTTCTAGTAGCGATGGCTTTACTACCTAATGAGTCACTAGATTTAATCTGCGAGAGTGGACTTGAATTTGAAGGCTCACATGAGGCTTCCAGAACAGAAGGTGATACCAAAACTTGCTTCCTACCACGACGTCGTGGTGCTCCTGTTCCACTTTGGTTACTCACATTTTGCACTTTCACGCATGGAGAAACAGTAGGGGAAGGTGAAGATGACTGTAAGGGAGAAGATACAGAAGGGTTTAACTGAGAACCCACCGTAATCACTGACTCATTTTTAGCAGCTCCTCCAACACCTTCTACAGCAGAACTGCCAGGTAAATTACCAAGACTAGAAGGGACAGAAGCACTAGAAACATTTCCTGCGGGGCCAATGAGTGCTGTACTGACAGATGTACTTTGTGATTGTTCATTCTTTTTTGAATCAGGAACAGATAAATTCTGCTGACTAGGCAACAGAGCTTCCTGCTTCTTTCCCCTGCGACGAGGTGCTTGTACTCCACTCTGAGATTTCCTACCTCGTCCCTTTGACTGCACTGTTACTGAAGGACATGCAGGGATAGGTTGAGGAGCTGATGCAACAAAAACTGAAGGGGTGGGAAGCTGAGGGTTTGAAGAAATCTCTACACCAGATTGCTGTGGAGCTTCACTGCTATTTCCTACTAAATTAGAAGAACCAGGAGAAGGATCAGGAGTACAAGTTTTTGAAGTGGAGTCAATTACTGTTGGTAAGCCCAAATCAACTTTGCCTGCCTCAGAAGGAACCAGAAGTGTCGGAGCATTTGGAGATTTATCTAAAGCTACCCTTCTTGGCCTTCCACGTCCCCTCTTTTGTGGTGGTGTTACCTCTTTGCTCTGCTCAATAGGTTGAGGCTCTCTAGATTGTGGTGGAGGGAATGGTGCCAAAGGTTCAGTGATACTAATGGCATTCCCAGATTCTGTAGCATCTTTTGGCAAATTCCTCTCCACTGTTTCTTCCTTAACCTTTGGAGAATCAGGAGAGTCAACTTGACATATCTTCTCAAATTCCTCTTCAGTCCATTGCTCTTCATAGGATCGCACCTGAGTAAGTAAGATTCCACAATAAAAGTAAGAAAAAATCATAATAGCGCATGAGACGTATGATTTTCCTATAATAATAAGTATCAACACACCTCTCTTGCCCGCTTGCCCCTTCCATAGTGCTGGGTGTCAAGGTTGCCAAGGTATCGGTCCGTTCTTTTCACGCCTACATTAGATACTACTGGAGTCTTGGGTGCATCATATAACTTCAGAGCCTCATACAATGCTTTCAAGTCATCATCCGTTACAAGGCGAGAAGGCAAAGGAGGTAAAGGATCAGAAATATGTACGCCCTGTGTCAATAACAAATTTTTCCATGTTGCCTGCAGGTTTATGAGATCAAGTAAGCAATTTTTTGAGTTGTGGCGAGCTATAAACACAAGCAAATTTACAAATACCATCTCCCCTTCTCGCCTTTGTTTATCAACTGACTCAAATATATCAATCTCTGACTCACTGCAAGCATAGATATAAAATCATGAAAAGTTAGACCTAATCGAGATGATCTAACCACAGACCAAAATATCAATATTGAGTAAATATAGAACTAAACAAGGATACCAAACAAAAGATATAATAAATATGAAACATGTTTCTCACAATCAAAAACCAAAATAATTCCTAGTGCTTTCTGAAGAAAGAGGCTGCAGTTAACCACTAAGCTATTCCAATTACATATGAGTTCCTTCTTTGGTAACAACTAATGAATCTAGAGAGGAAGTATTGCTTGTCTTCATCAGTACTTGTACCTTTAGTGGCAGACAGTAGTCCTTTGAATATGACAATATTCTTAATTTTGCCTATCTGGGATTGAAGTTAACAGTTAAAGAATCGAGTGAGGAAGTAATTTTTGACTGTTTCAGTTCTTGCATTTGTTTATGGAAAACAATAATCCTTTCAAAATGACAAAATTCTTAATTTTGCTTATCAACATTCTTAATTTTGCCTACCTGGTTTCAAACTTGGGGGATAAAGGAAACAGTTGCTTGCTGATAATCAAGCCAATTAAGCTAATGTTCTTACCACCAATGTAGATTCCAATTTAGACCAACAATGAAGGTCAGAAAAAGTTTCACTTATTCTTGAAGCAACACCTGATTTGCAAGTATTTACTGACCTTACCGAAAGAGAGATAAAGGTAACAGATGCATGCTAATGACTAAGCCAATTAAACTCATGTCCTCACCACCAAAGCAGATTCCAATTTAGAACTAGAACGAAAGTCTGAAGAGGTTTGACCTAATCTTAAGAAACACTATGCACCAGCTCCATCATGGTGTTTTACAATTTTGACATTTACCAACTGAACCATCACTTTAACTTAGCTTCTAAAAATTTGAGAATAAGAGCTACTAGAACCCCCTGATTATGTCAAAGTAAAAGGACTGGCAAATATATATCACTAGAATGAAACAAATTTCACCTGCGGGCCAAGATATCATTGAGACCATCATCATCCAATACAGGGGCAGCTTCCTCTTTCTTACATTCTCGCAGCAGTGATTCCAGATATTCTCTTCGATCTTCTGCACTGTTAGATGTCACAGAACAATTATCCAGGGCATTAGCCAGACCACTTCAAGAGGGCTTTCTATCTATGCAGGAAAAAAAATTACAAAACAGATATCCCAATTCACCTAGTATTGTTGTCAAAGAAACCAGCAGTAATACTCTGATTAGCAACTCCCAATTTATGCTCAGCTGCTGCTCTCACTTGTTCTTCAACAGTTTGGACCTTATGACAAATGATAAATTCCAGAATAAGTGAAAAGAATAATAAGAAAAAAAAGATTCAGGGATCAACGTAAAAGATGTCACATGAGAATGACTTCTAAGCCAATACAGCCTGCATCTCCAACTCCACAAGAAAGGTCATCATAGAAACATCCTGGGCCTTGGTTCCTTTAAAATATGCCATGTCAATTCATAGATTATGATTTGTCATTTACAAATCAGATGAACATAATAGATTGGATATCTTGTGGAGTCAGATTGTGTAAAGGTGTGGAAGATTAAAAAATGAAAAGAAAAGAAAAGAAAAGAAAAGACTTTTAACATTTAAAGCCATGAGATGCATCTCAAGTTTCAACTCTTCTACATGAACTTGACAAAATAAGGATCCCAAAAATATCCACACAAAAAAAATGGACAACACAAAAAAGATAGCTCTTCCACTTTAGAGCCTCTAGAACAAATATGATGCTACAAGTTTCAAAAGCACAAACAAGAAGGCCTCCACCTCCATTCGAAAAAAGAAAAATATCATTTTGGACCAAATTAGGTGAAATAGGCCAAAATTTTCCACAAGATTGAAGGGAAGCAAAAAAGAGGATTAAAGAACTGCTACTTAGCAAGATTTACAATTTATTAGCTTTCACTTGAACTGAAACAACAAAACTTAATGGGGCAGATTTTCCAGATGCCCGCCCAATCTTTCAGCAAGGGCACATATGATGCCATATGTCAAACCACCGCTTGAAATTCCAGGCTTTTACTCTGTTATGGGCCCATGCTTGGGATCGAGTCCAAGGACGATTCTCAAGAAAGTTAATCTCTTCCCCCTTATTTACATTGGTTCCCTTCCTTGCAGAAACTATTTTTGGTGATAAAAACCTGGCGGCACTTGTCAAGGAAAAGGTCTGCTGAGATTAGGCTAAATTACTCTACTCCTAATTAGCTAATTTTTATGATAACTTCTTCCTTACTTTTATTGCATAACATAATAGCCTTATATAGGCAAAAAAAACATAAAAGTTCCACCTAAACTAAAAATCCTAGAAAGACTCCTATTCAAGCTGTTTTAGGACTCTTAGAAAGACTCCTATTCGAGCTGATTTTATTAACATAACTATAACAGAAACTAGTGAAGAAATAATAAACTCCTACTCCTAATAAAACACTCCTTTAATAGACTTCTAATAAAACACTCCTCTTTGCAGGTAGTAGGTTCTTCCCACAATGCATCCATATCATACTCATGATAGTGATCATATAAAATTTACATGCTAACAAAGTCTAACTACAAATGGAATCTAAGGCCATCATTTCTAAATTCAGTAGCCCCAGAAGATAATGTAGCTGGGGAAAGTACATACTGTTTCAAATCGAAGAACAAGCACATCCCTCTTCTGACCAATCCTGTGCGCCCTTGCCTGTGCTTGAAGATCCACCTGACAAATAACAAAGGGTTTAATCAGCTTTAGGATTAGCTACGAAGACTAAGAAATCAAGAGCAATGATCAAGTGTATAACCTGAGGATTCCAGTCAGTGTCGAATATAATCACAGTATCAGCAGCCTGAAGATTCACCCCAACACCACCAGCTCGAATGCTAAAACAATATAATTAACTATCACACTTATGGACTTTAATTTTTAGGCAACATTAGGAACATAGAATCTAACAAAAGCACGGGTACACTTGAAATTCATTATTATGATTGTTAACATTTCACATTTTTTCTACAAGATTGAAAGAATGATACACAAAAAGTTTTCCAATATTAAAGAATAAAATTTAACATTAGTCACTAGTTTTCACTGAACATTTAACTTCAAGTATCTTTCCTTTCTATTCAAATCAAACAGACTCCAGTAAAACCTTACAAAAGCAGTAACGTGATTTTGTTAAGCAGATTTGCAGAACGATTACCTAAGTAAAAAAATGAAATAGGGTGAATCTGGTCGGTTAAACTGTTCAATAAGAGCTCCACGATCACCACCACATGTATGACCATCCAAACGTAGGTACCAATACTTTTTCCCAGTAAGATATTCCTCCATGACATCAAGCAACCTAGTCATCGTGGAAAAGAAAAGAACCTGCAGGGCTCCAGTTTAAGTGCTAAATCCTCAAAAAATAGAATAACTACAAAAAAAAAAGTTGAAAATATACAAAAAAGGTTCACATTCAGATGAAAAGAAAACATAGATATTCATAATATGCATTTCAATTCAGTTAAAACAGTTATAAAAATTATATAAAAAAAAGTGTCTTAAACTAAGTATATGAAGATGAATAGCATGAGCACGGGACTATTTCAAAAGAAATGGTAAAACATTTTTGAAACAGTACCATCTTTAGGGAGGAAACAGTATGTTGCTGGAATAAAGACTGTACACTAAGAATTTAATGGAAACATTATCAAGATTAAAGCAATACACTGAAACAACAATAAAATTTCCAAGCAGTCACCAAATGCATTCACATTCAATTACTATATATTGTATGCTAAGAATGCACCAAACTCATTGGAGATGTCCATACCCGGTGGTCTGCTGCCTTTAGTTTGGGTAGTAATCTGTCTAACATTTCAAGCTTCCCACAAAGTCTAATAATTGGTGGTAGAAAATGTTTTGGTATCAAGCTATCAACCTACAAAAGGCAACCAAATATTAGGGCCAAATTTAAAGTACCAAAAAAGAAATAAAGCATAACATGAAGCTTATAACATTCACATCAACTCCAAAAAGGGATTAACTGAAGAAGGAATAACAGACAGATTGAAACTGAAATCTCTAAGAAATTACACGGCTTCTTTATCTTTACTGTTATTCTAAACACAAAAACTCCAACTGAAGAATAGAAATTTGGAAAAGAGCATGCCTCCTCTGCATGAAGCTGGCTAAGATATGGATGATTGCAAATGTTGCGAAGCTCCATAACTGAATTGTGCACCGATCGGGCCTGCAAAAATGTCAGTCTTCTAAAGTCAAAATGCAGTGTTGCATATACAATAGTTTCAGCTCTCCATTAAAGAAACAGAACAGTGAGAATCTCATGAATTGAAGGAAACCTTTGAATTCCCAATTGACCCTAGATTTTATTCCACCCTCTTCATCAAAAGCTTCTGATAAGCAGAAGCCTCACATCTTATAAGTCTCTCAATCTTTTCAGGGAGTTCATTCTCAACCTACAAAAGGAATTAGAGAAATCAAGCATTTAAACTCCACAATTTCAGAGACAAATTGCAAAAGGAAAACAAAAATTAAAGCTAAAAACAATTTGTTAACATTCACTTAATATACTGGGGAAATAGTTTTTGGCCATTAGTAGCCCTTTATTGAAGGGACGTTTCCACAGATTTATTCATTCACATCACAGAGCATGCACAAAAACACCAAAGCAAATAATCACAACAAACTGCCAATCATTATAAGGACCTTATGTTTCAGTCTTCGCAGTACAAATGGTCGAAGAACTTGGTGAAGACGATTAATGATCAACAAATTCTCCTCCTCTGATAGCAAGGCCTTGAAGAAAGAAAGCAAGAAGAAAATAAGAACTTCCATTATCAAGAAAAAATTGACAGATATAAAAAGAAAAAAAATCAAAAGAACGCCAGGAGCATAAAAAGTGCAATGACTTACTTCTTCAGCTGAATTATCACCGTTACTCTCAAAGGGTTTGTTGAACCACTGAGAGAAGTCCTCTGATGAATTAAATATATTAGGCAACAAGAAGTTAAGCAGAGCCCACAACTCCTCAAGATTATTCTACATTTGAGAAGAAGAAAATGGATGTCAAGTTTATAAAATGTGAAAACTGAGATGAGTCATCCATGTGGCTAGAAAAATGTTTATCCTAGACGGCATGCAAAACATAAAAGTTATTTAAGAGAATACAAGATCAAATACAAGGTTTCCATTTATTTACCTGTAAAGGAGTTCCAGTTAATAGCAACCTGTGAGAGCTCTGATAATGCTTCAGGTCAGCATTCAATTTGCAAGAAGCATTCTTTATACGATGACCTTCATCAATTATAATATAATGCCAATGTATCTTACTCAGTTTTGGCCTATCATGCTTGTTCATCAAATACTCATAAGTAGTTAAAAGGACATTGAATTTCTGGTGCACAATCTGTTCCCTGAAATGAACATGGACAACAGTTATGCATTGAACACAACTTTAAAGTAAAGGGAAGAAGGGTTGCCTTGCAATTACTTAAATAGCCTACGCCTTTCCTCAGGAGGCCCAGAATACACAATCTTTTGTACTCCAGGGGCCCAAAAATTGATTTCTGACTCCCACCCGGGTAAAACTGAAGAAGGTACAACCACCAGGAAAGGACCTCTATCATTTTTTGTTTCCATCAGATAACATATGAGAGAAATAACCTTCCAAAAAAGAGAACAAAAAGAAAAAAAGAAGTCAGGTCTCAAACTTCCAGTCTGAAACAATAGTACAAGTAATAGACTGGACTCCAAATATTTTTCCTGAATACCTGTACAGTTTTCCCAAGTCCCATTTCATCAGCAAGAATGCCATTCACATGATTGTTGTACAATGAAACTAGCCATCTTAATCCATTCATTTGATACCTGAAGGACACATACCCACAGTCGTTTAAGAAATTTTTGAACCGGAAAGCATTCATGTTTACACTGAGGAGGAAAATAAAAGATCAAATTCCATCCTGAAATCGAACATAACCGCATCAGCAAGATCCCAGGACACAAGGATGTCTTAGAATCACACGAATGACATGCTCGGAAAAACAAAAAATGAGTAACTGCATGCTCCACTTACTCCCTTAATTTTCCACCCTGAAGACAAGTCGGCTGCTCTGTGATGCTCTCCTTTATACTGAATCAAATAAAAAATGCCATATAAATTATAAAAGCTGAGAAGAAAACATGATTTTGAGAACCACCTAGGCAGCTTTGAGGTAAACATTTGATGCGCTGAATAATGCACCACTACACATATACAACCACTACGTAAATAGAACAACTCTCCTTCCTTGCACATGAAACAGACAAAGTAAATGAATATTCCAGAAGCCAACAACACACTTCTAGTCAAGCATACAAACTTGTACCCCATGAAACAAATTTCTTCTTCATCAAAAAAGAAGTAAATTAATGATAAAACATCAAAGAGACAATAAAGAAGTAAAGTTGATACCTGTGGGCCATCATATAATATTTTTCATTGCTCTCCATATAATGCTGCATAGTGAAACAATGACAGAGGAATGAGCCAAACATTCCAAAGCAAACTTGAGACAGCACACAGAGAAGAAACTTGCCTTTGCCTGATCGCTTTCATCTTCATTCTCAAAAGCAGTCTCATTCTTCTCAACAACAGCTCCAGGTCCAGTCTGTGTCTCATCCATATCATTTTCGAAGTCATTTGCCATAGCCTTTGCCTCCTGAAGTTTGGACCCCACTTTTTGAAGGTACTTCTCAGTTTCTTTGAGCAGTTGCTTTACCCGATCAGATTTTGCATCCTATACCATTGACAGGAATTTCATAAATTTGAGGCAACAAAGCAACATGGATTCAAATCAGTAAATTCTAATGAAACAATAACCACGATCTAACCTGCACCATTCGCAAATACCCCTCCACATCATTTATTTTTAACAAGTTAATCTTTTCACGCTGAATTCTGTCAATTTTTTCGCGATGAATACGCTCCTTTCTCTTATGGAACTCCTTGACATACCTGTTGAAGCCCTTCCAACGTTCTCTCTTAATCTTAAACACATCATCCAGTCTTTCCCTAAATGAGGTTAACAACAAATCAAACAAAAAGCAGAGAACTATAGCAGTTTAAAGATTTCACATAAATCAATGAATATATAAAGAGAAAGTGAGCTAGATCAGACATACTTATGAACTTCTATCTCAGCAAAGAACTCCTTTTGTCTCTCACGAATCCTCTTTTGTCGTTCCTCTCTCATTTTCTGCTCATATTTTTCAAGTTGTTTTACCCTTCTACCATGTTTATGTTTTTTACATGACCTCAAGCGCTCCACATCAGAAGTGATTGGCTTGAAAAAGTCATTCAGAAAATCACTGTCCAAGACCACAGAAAAGTTGATGTAACAAAAACATACAGTTTGGATTAAGAAATTAGCAAACTTAATCCAGAAAGACATTTCAGTCTGGGATGGAATTCTGCAGAAACATCATTTCTTAAATGATGGAAAATCACCTTCGAAGTCGGCGCTGAAGCTCTAATAATTGCAGCTTTTTCAGTTCAATGACGCTTTTGGTTTTGGCCGAAATATCTTCAGATGAGTTGACTGCTTCCTGCATGACACATATAAAGACCTTAAAATGATGGCACAAAATACAAAAAATGGATAATATTTCTGTATATCCGACACATATTTTGCATTAAATTTCTGATAAAGGAACAACTTCCAACATAGGTTGTTCGTAGATTAATCAAGAAGAGATGAACAGGAATATGATCTAACATGTAATTTTCAGGCTAGCACTAACTCTCTCTAAGGCCATTTGATTTCATCAAGTTGTTAATATTTTTGATCAGTAATTGGCCCAAATGATAGGAGGAAAGGGAAAGAAGGGCACAAAAGACGATTAATTGGCAATGGCAAACAGGAAAACAGACATCAAACAAACAAGGAAGGAATTTCAAAACAAACCTTTAACTTCTCAAAGCAAGTAGCGATCCTTTGTTTTTTCCTTTTTTGTTTAAGAAGCCAAGTTTGCTCAACACGAAGTTTCTTTTTTTGATGATCCATTATCCATTTCTCTGACATGGTGTACTTTGGAGAAGGAGGAGACTCATTAGAAGCTGACCTATCCTCATCATCTTGGTCCAAAGAGGATATGCCATTCCTCACTTTATCGTCAAGGGGCATAACGTTGCATCCATGTGAAGCATATCCTGTTTGAAATTCAGTATATTTCAGATCATATAAACTAACGAACGCAAGTAATCGAAGTAATTTGAAAGCTGGTGGTAATGGTTTAGTTTCTTTTGGAGAAAGCATTACTGCTCTGAGAAATGAGCTCTATCAATCATCACAGTGACATCCTCTTGAGATGGCAATTGTCCATTTCTGAGGTAAGTGGGTTATCCCACAACGGTACTGGAATATAAAAAGAAACGAGCAGCAATTAGGTCACCTGAAGCAGCATTGCTATCAGGACTTTGAAACTGACTAGAGATGTTATCCTTTTTGTCTGCCACCAATCCATGCTGAGTAACAGTTGATGGTAAGAATCCATGGGGAACCTCGTCATGACTACCAATTCCCATCCAGTTCATTGTCTCGGGATTCACCTGCTTATTTATACTCTTTGAAGAAGAGGCAAGATAAGCTTTTCCAACTTGATGGCCATTCTCCACATCATTCATAGCACTAGCAACAGTCAAGTCACCCCTTGTATTAGCAGACTCAGGCTGTCTCAAAGCAGTAAGTGAGAATGCCTGTGATTCCAACATTTCCTGGCCCTGCATTTCGGCCTCCAGTTTCCTTGCTGCCATTTGATGTTTCCTATCATCTGCGGATAGATCAGATTGTGGACCACTTTTATCCTCAGTCGACTTCAATCTATCCGCTTCTTTCATTAAAAAGTTGGTATCCAGAAATCTTCCGCTAGATGAGGCACCTGGAGGTAAACTGACAGTGTCCCTTACATTATTAGGCCTTCCAAATGACATTGTTTCTCGAGCATTGGATGGATCATTAGATGATTGCGCCTTTCCTTTATGATCAACCAGCTCTTTGTGAGGGCCATCTGAACCATCACCTAAAAGTCACCAAGTACCAAGACGGAAATGATAAGAATAGAAGTAAGTCTTCTACAAATTGAAGCCAAATTCAGATCAAGATAGAGTTGATCATGATCCATGAGCAAAGATCAAGGAGGACTTTCACAGGTTCTCAAATTAGGACTAGGAGCTCAGGCCTAGCCCTGTCCCGCTACAGCTCACTAGAAATTGGTAACCTGGTTTGGGATGGGAAAGTGAAGGACCCAAGCCTAAGTTAAGATCCATTCAGTCGGGGATGAGTTCTTGTTTCCAATTGTATCAATTATGTTAAAATGAAAAACAATTTTACGTTTCAGAAATTTACTGTTGCATATTACAATTACAACTTCAAAAAATAACATATGGAGCATCACGTACTAACATACTAATGTATGAAGCCTCAAATATTATATACAAACGGTAAGAAAAAGGGAATCAGATGTCCTAAATGCCTAAAAATATCTATATAATCAGACAGTTGGAGAAAAATGTGTTGAACTTAATATATATGTATATGCACATACAGTAGAGAGAGGTCAAGCAAGAGAAAAAAAATGAAATGAATGTTTGCAGAGGGGCCAAGTTTTAACCGAATTTGGGGGGTTCTTGACTAGCCTAAAATTCAAGAGGTCTCACTATTTTGACAATGCCATACTAAATCACACACACCCGAGATATGCTGTCAAACCCTGCTGACAATCAAACCGACCGAAATGATGAGTCAATAATCAGCTTTGGTCCAGAAATATTACCATCTTTAGGGAAGATGTTCCCCAAGGCTATTTCAAGATGCAGTTTCTTTGGAATCAAATTATTTCTGCAACACATTATTTCATAACAATTAGAAAAATCAACCAAGAACAACATAGGTTACAACAATATGTTGGATGACCAGGGAAAGTAAAAGTTCAACGACTAGATCTATCACCTGAATGCCAAAAAGACGAGGCACTGTGCTCTGAGCTGTTTCAACTGTTGCTCCTTAAAAGGCATTCCTGATGATACAGGACCCTGGGAAACAGGAGATTTCCCAACATCTCTAGGAGCTGTCATTCTACCACCCTTGTGTAAATGAATAACAGATGTGTAAAAATACAAGGAGCTTGAAATGCAAATAAGCACAGCATTCAAAACATTGATAAAAATTAGGAACCAGAACATGAGAAGAATTGGTGGACCCCTTTTAAAATTGAAGCAGCAAAGACATAACTTGGAATTAATACATGAGGACAACACAGAAAGCAACTTTTCTTTACAATAATTTATTTTTGGTATTTCTGCTCACCTTCCAGCTTATTTTTAATCCTGTAGAGGTAAGATATGACCAGTGCTTCGGCATCAAAATTTAAACAACATAGCTCCACTCTCTCAGTCAAAAATAATTAAGAGAACATTATAACTTATAAGCTGATGCTGAAGAAATAAAACCCTCTAGGGTGTTTAAGCAGAAATTGTGGGTGATTTCAAGAAAGGGCCATCAGATACCAGCACCTTAACTTGATAGAGGAATCCTCCAGCCATCTCTAAATTCTAGAATTCAAGTATCTATAGCAAGCCAGAGTGCTCATAGTTATAATTTACAGATTAGTAGCATGTAACCTCCCTGTGTTATAAACTTTCCAAAAAAAAAAGCTCTCATGTATCTTGGGTATAGATATGGGCAAGCTATGGTATTAATATCAAACTTCACAGCATAGAAGCATGTTTTAACTCCTTTTTTGCTGACAAACCACAGGGAACCTTCAAAACTCTTTCAAGAAATTTTACACATTAAATCTGCACTCCAAGAGACATACTGTATCTAGTCTTTATGTTCTTTTCCTCAATATTCTTGTTTCCTATTGAGCTACAGCCTAAGATGAATTTTAATACATGATTCAAAATGACAGGTATTTTATTAACCAGCCACTCAAAAGGCCCAAATCATTATCCCCACCTTTAAGAGCCAAAATTGGTCAGTCTTTAAACAACCAACAGTTTGAATTCAGATAACTGTAGCATTGTTATGAGTATGACATCAGATTAATCAAATTGGCTAAAGTAGCATCTTCAGATATGTGAGACCCATCCATCTATTATGAAGAAGGTCAAAGCATCAAGAAACACTAATGTTAACTTTGATGATTCATTATTAAGCTGTCACTATGTTCAAAACAACAATGTAACTGCAGATATTCCCTTTTACGTACCTGAAATTTTGTATCCATAACTGTATTTGAACATCCACCATCAATTTCTAAAACCTTTCCTGTAGAAAGTGATGTTGCCAAGTCATCCACCCTATTCGCAGGAAGAGGGTGAGCTTCTAATGTCTTTTCACTGGTCACTTTTGCTAATCCTATGTCTCCCATAGGGTATGGAGTGGAAGAGATACCTCCATGAACCTTGCTAAAAGCACCTAAAACATAAACAGTACCAAGGACAAGATCATTAATTATAGATGGCCTTCGGAAAAAAAAGCTCAGACCAGAAATTTAGAGTATAATAGCAAAACCAATCATTTGAATGGATGCACAAAAAGAGTTCTCATTCCAGCAGCTATATTGCGGATGAAAAAGTAAATGAAATGATCATAACTACTCCTAGAGCTTGTAATTAAACTCAAACAATGTATCTAAGTTCATACTAAAGACGTCCACCTGCCCAGAAATAAGAACCAAAAACAGTTTTATAATTACTAAAGCGTAGTAAGTTTATTTGGTTCTTACTTGATCCAAGAGGTGCAGTTGCTGACTGCTGCATCGGAAGTTCAGCTGTCATATTACCAGAAACAGTATTAGAAGAAGAGAACCTGGGAACCTGAGATCTTTCTAGAGGTAATCCTGTCTTATTCTGAATCCAGACACCCCTGGAAGAAAGATTTTCATGCATTGGTTGAAGATAGGCCCCTTGTTGTTGCCCTGCAGATGCATTGATGGAAGAAGCTTCCAACTGGCCACTGCCAGATACTGTATTGAAGCCAGAATTTTCGCCACCTTTACCTGAAAAACCCCCCGGTGAATCAACCTTGTACAGTTTTCCCTTTCTAGCATTAACAACAGAATTGCGAGCATCAAACTGCTGCAGGTTTTCAGCATGAGGCTCAGAGGGTAAAGATGGATCATCTCTTTTCCTCTTAGCAGCAGATTTCTTAGATTGCTTCTGATTCTGCCCTCTTTCTTGAGACTGAGAATTGGTAGACCTTGTGTCCAAACTAGATGGACTTTCATGATCAAAGGACTGACCGCTCCTATGAGTTCCAGATCCTTGATAATAACCATGGCCAGAGCTACTTTGACCAACAGCTGCTCTTGTAGAAGATAAAGGGTCCCTTTTGGATATCTCATTTTCAGCCAATCCTGATTTAAAATCTTTAGAAACTACACCTGACTGAGATGATCCTGCAGAATGATGTTCCCTATTAAGTGATTAATACCATCTGCTAACAATTTATGAGCACTATACAAAAGGATTGACTAAAACTGAGTATGAAGAGATGGCAATGAATCACATCTCACCAGCATATTTTCCTGAATCCCCCATTGGAGTTGCACCAGCCAAAGGTAGGTGTGATGACTTTAAGGCCTCAATGTCAAGACCATTTTGATTGATGACAGTCTCCATGGCCCTTAAGGTGAGGAACAATTATGTCACCAAACAATATGGGAAGATTAACATGTAAAGAGAAAGAGTATAACTAAAATACACCATCTGTAATAATTACTAATACTCGAATCACTGCCTCTTTTAGCATAATTTGATTAATATATCCAACTTGCGATAAGAGTAATGCATGGCAAGCACGAAATTTCCATAGGATTCACTAAACTTGGTGCACTTTCATGCAAAGCAATCAATATAAATCAGAACTCGAATCACCAGAAACACATATTCCAACAAGAAAACTACAAGCTTAAAAGAAGAAAGGACAAGTAAATCCAAAATTTTCACCTTGAGATTACTTGATATGGCATTGAATGTTCTTTCCCACTCGTTTTCATGTGTTGCAGTATCTGACAAACATGTATAACACAATTACACAGCTAAATGGGGCTGCATTTGGTACTATAAATAAAAGACGCTCTTTGACTAGAAACTACACCCACCACGTAGAGTTTTGCAGCCAATTTTGTTGGCTCATCTTTAGACTCTTGAATAAGTTTCTGCAGAAACTTAGCTGCCTCCATCTCAACATTGTGTGAAGATTGTGATGTCGCCATTGCATTTCAATTACTGCGTTAAAGAAGTAAATAGCCATAAGAGGAAGAAGCAACAAGAAGATTTTTAATGCAGAATATATCATCAAAACCTTCCAACATTCCAAAACCTCAAAAATTGGTCAATATCATTTCTAACCCAAATACATGAAAGGGCTCAATATCGGTTACACTGACAATCAATAATAAATATATAAAGTCCAGGTTTTTAAGCAGTAGTGTGCCAACCAGCTAAGTAAACGCACTAAACAGTCCCAAGCTCAAACATACAGCCAAAGAAACACAAAATTTAACAGAGACAAAAGAAGCATTTCCCATACACCAAATTACCCAATTAAAAAACAAGAAACATAAAAAAGCAGTCATCCAGATGGAGATCGGAAAGATTATATATTCTAAAGATCAAATGGCACTCATAAACACAAATGGATATTTCAATTATTTCTCAAATTGTCCTCTAAACGTCACACACCCAGCTCCAAACGCAAGTAACCTCCCGAGAAAAAGAAGATAGAAAAGAAAATTCAACTGGATAAGAATAATTCCCCAATACCAGAAACTTTCTCGCAAAAGAAACTCGTTTGCTCGAGAACAAGTGCTTTTTTGGGAAAAAATAAAATAAAAGAAGCGTGGTTCCAAGAAAGGGGAACAGAAGCGGAAGTGCGAGAGTGTTGCTGTTACCTGATCGGAGATCTGACCCGATAGATTGATAAGGAAATGGTTAGTGAACTCGAGTGCTCCTCATAAGAACTGAGCGCAAAGACAGAAACCCTTAAAAGGAAATTGGGAGTTCTGTTTTGGGGATTTTGGCAGTGTCCTACACGCTTTCAATTTTTGTGGCACGTGTAGGACTTTCCTCCCTTTGGTCTTATTAATTTAAGCTTGAGGCGGGCCTGACCCGGTCCACCCTCTTAAGGAGATCCAAAGTCATTTTAATTATCTAAAATAATATTATTTAATTCTAAATAAATATTATTTTTTAAAATAACAATAATCATTTTAATCTAAAATAATATCATTTATAAAAATAATGTTAGTTTTATTTCAAAAATGTCGTTATTTTAACAAAACTAAACTAAAACATTATTAACTTTTAAAAGAAAATTTTAACAATTCAATCAAATTTTAAACTCAAACTTAATTCAAAATATAATTAGATCATATTTGATCCACTAATTTTAATTTATGTTGAATCAACTCAATATTAAAATTAATATTTGTTATTTATATTTAAAACTATAGACATTAATATGTAAATTTAATTTTTATAATTTTTAATAGTTAATTAATGTATATAAGTATATAATTATTCTCAAAATTAAAGTCTATTTAGAAATAACTACTCTATTCTTCACAATTTCATTTATAATGAATTTGACATTATATATTTTTATACCAAAATAAATAACAAATATATGTAATTTTAACTTCAAGCCACAAGAAAAAGTTTAATC
This sequence comes from Erythroxylum pedicellare, assembly GCA_027563575.1. Lineage (NCBI taxonomy): Eukaryota > Viridiplantae > Streptophyta > Magnoliopsida > Malpighiales > Erythroxylaceae > Erythroxylum > Erythroxylum pedicellare. Next base: position 55,258,694 of record JAOQMP010000210.1, read on the forward strand.
GGGAGTGAAATGATATTTATCACATTTTCTTTTACATTTTTATCATTATGTCTTTTACTTTACTATTTGTCTCTTCTTCTTTTTTTAACTCATTCTAAAATTTATAAAAATACAAACTTATTTTGAAGGGCAATGATAAAATAGTAAAACCATTATAGTAGTTTATTTCTAATTTTTTAATAATTTAAATATTTTATTAGGATTTTAATTAAGGACATTTTAAAAATAAATAGCGCTAATTAATCTAAGATTATATAATTTATAATTTAAAGACAAGTTAATAGTTATATTTTGTTATGAACCATTTCGGATTAGACTTAAGAATCTGCTCCAAGACTAAAGGCCCACTAATGAATATCAGACCACGTTGCAAGCATAAATTATTGTAATCGTTTTTTTCATTTATTTTATTCCTAGTTTACTGTTACAACAAACTTACATGAGAATATATTTTGCTACAGTTGTCGAGGGGGACACAACTGAAAAAACAATCACAATATTCTTTTAGACTCTATTCACTCTCTCTCTTCTGCCCTATCTTCTTCTTCTTCGGCTGTTCTTCTTCTTTCTTCCTCCATTATGTGCAACCCGAATTGAGCTGGTATACTACATTTGGTATCAGAGATTCTAGCTGTCATGGCTCACGAAGGTACCAGACTGAAGACCCTGGATGAACAAGTAAAGGCATTAGAAACACAAATGAAAACCATGCAGGCCGACATGACCAAAGCTTAGCTTGAAACCAACAAAAGAATTGAAGAAAACCAGAAATCCATACTAGCCCTATTAGAAGCCATCAAAACCAATCAACACTCAAACACTACTACTACAGCCGCCTCACCCTCATCCAGAACTTATGCGGGAATCCTAAATTCACCACCCCTCCCAATACCAAACACCAAGCATACTTCCACAAATACCACCACAAACCCAACACAGAACCCCCCGACCACAAATGTCCTTCCAATACTCCAAACAACCAATATGTTATGGCCCAAAATGGACTTTAGTCATTTCGATGGCAAGCAACCCAGGTTATGGATTAGAAAATGTCAGAAAATATTTCAGATCTATAACATACCTGATGAAAACAAGGTGGAATCAGCAGCGATGTTCCTGGAGGAGAAGCCGGACATCTGGTATCAAGATTGGAAAGAAGGTAAATCAGAACTGATTTGGGAAGAGTTTGCAGAGGAATTGTGCAGCAGGTTTACTAGCTATACTGAAGCTAATGCTGTGGAGGAATTTCACAGACTCAAACAAACAGACACAGTGGAGGCTTATCAGGAGAAGTTCGAAGAACTCAAGTCCCTTGTTAGAAGAATGAATCCTGATTTAACACAAGATTACCTAGTGAAAGTGTTCATTGGGGGCTTGCAAGAAGATCTGGGCTGGGCAGTCAAAAGGTTTAAACCTTCCACCCTTCAAGAAGCCTATGAACAAGCAAAGTTGAATGAAGCTCTTCATAAATACCCTACACCTCAAACCTCCAAAATCTGCAATGCAAACAAGGTAACCACTTCTGTTATATCAAACAAGCCTCACTATCTCAACCCATCCACAAACAACAAAACCACAACAACTAACCTCAACAAATCAACCACTACTAAACTTGCCTATACCCGAGAACCAGGCAAGTGTTATAAGTGTGGGGATAGATATTTCCCTGGGCACCAATGTAAACTTAAACAGCTCTTACATATGCTCATCGAAGAGATGGAGGAGGAAGAATGTCCAGAGGAAATGGCAGAGGAAGGGACAGAAGTTATTATGGAAGGAACTAATGATGGGAATGAAGATGCAGTAATACAGTTGAATGCCCTAAGCGGGAAGTCCTCACTTAATGCCTTTAGAATCAAGGGCATGGTAGGAAATCAAGAGGTTAGTGTTTTAATTGACACGGGTAGTACTCATTCTTTCATAGATGAGACTCTAGTGGGAATGCTTGACCTGCCAAAGGAGGAAATAACACCATTAATTATCACAGTTGCAAATGGGGCAAAAGTAACATCCACTCACAAGATTAAGAACTTCAATTGGGAGATGCAAGGGCATAAGTTTTGTGCAGACCTAAAGATACTCAGTTTGGGAGGCTGCAGCCTAGTTTTGGGGTTGGATTGGATGGAAACACACAATCCTATCTATTTTGATTTAAAATCCAAAGAAGTTACTGTGAACAATGGTAAAGATAGAGTGATTTTAAGGGCTCAAAATGAACACAAAACTTTTCAACTTCTCAAAGGGACAAAGGTCCAGAAACTTGTCAAGAATGGAATCAAAGGCATGACTGGGCATATCTTTCTAATAATTGAAGAAAAGGGACCTCAGGAAATTAACCCCCACTTACTTGCACTATTGGAGGAGTATAGTGATGTTTTTGAAGAATCTAGAGGCTTACCCCCCCTAGAGCCTTAGACCACCAAATACCCCTAAAACCACATTCAAAACCTGTCAACCTACGACCCTACAGATACCCTTAGTACCAGAAAACAGAAGTGGAAAGGATGGTTCATGGAATGGTAGAAGCCTCAATAATACAGCCTAGTCATAGTCCCTATGCCTCTCCGGCATTGCTAGTTAAAAAAAAAAGATGGCACATGGAGGTTTTGTGTAGACTGTAGAGGACTCAATGACATCACCATCAAAGATAAATTTCCTATTCCTATCGTAGAAGATTTGATGGATGAGCTACATGGAGCTATGATCTTCTCCAAGATTGACCTAACATCTGGTTATCATCAAATCAGAATGGCAACAACAGATATTCACAAAACTGCCTTTAAGACTCATCAAGGACATTACGAATTCAAGGTAATGCCCTTTGGTCTCACAAATGCCCCTGCAACTTTTCAGGCATTGATGAACCAGGTATTTGCAACTTATCTACGCAAATTTGTTCTTGTTTTCTTTGATGATATCCTAGTATATAGTCCTGACCTTGCAACTCATAAGAAACACTTACGGATTGTGTTGCAAATCTTGAGACAACAACAACTATTTGCCAAAAAGAAGAATGTGTTTTTGGTGTAGACAAGGTGGAATATTTAGGACACATTATATCGGGGGAAGGAGTGGCTACAGATCCCTCAAAGATTCAGGCAATGTTGGATTGGCTGACACCCACTATTGTCAAAGCCCTAAGGGGTTTCCTTGGTCTCACTGGTTACTATAGGAAGTTCATCAAGAATTATGGTTGGATTTGTATGCCTCTAACAACACTACTCAAGAAGGATCAATTTCATTAGGAACAGGAAGCAGAACAAGCCTTCCAACAATTGAAGGAGGCTATGACAACAGCTCCAGTGCTAGCCCTTCCAAATTTCCAAGAACCATTCATCTTGGAAACGGATGCCAGCAACTGTGGAATTGGAGCAGTCCTCATGCAAGGGAAAAGACCTATTGCCTACTTCGGCAAGTCTCTTTGTCCTAGGAATCAAAACCTATCAGTTTATAAGAAAGAACTATTGGCAATCACTTCCGCTGTAGACAAATGGAGACATTATTTAGAAGCCACATCCTTCATTATTGGAACAGACCATTATAACCTAAAATATCTTCTGCAACAAAGGATTCAAACTCAGATGCAGAAGAAGAGTTTAACTAAACTGATGGGTCTTAACTACACAATTCACTACAGAAAACGGCAGGAGAACAAAGCAGCAGATGCTCTGTCCCGCAAGTTTGAATCAGAAGAAGCAGAACTACATGCCCTAACTACTACTCAACCAGAATGGGTAAAACAATTAGTGGCAAGCTACGAAGGGGATACTGAAGCTCAACATGCTGTATTAGTGGCCCTACGAGATACTCAAGGGACTACCCCCTACAGCTTCAAAGGAGGAGTTCTAAGGTACAAAGGACGATTGTATGTGGGAGTTACAGGCATCCTTAGGGAAACAATATTACAGGAAGTTCATTCATCTTCCACAGGTGGACACTCAGGGTTCAAGGCCACCTATCACAGGCTCAAACAACTATTCTACTGGCCAGGAATGAAGAGTAAGTTGAAGGCTTGCATCCAAGCATGTGAAACTTGTCAGAAATGTAAGCATGAAAATGTTCCCTACCCTGGTTTATTACAACCTATGCCAGTACCAGAAGGAGCTTGGAGACAGATATCTATGGATTTTATAGAAGGACTTCCCAATTCTGAAAGGAAGAATGTTATCATGGTGGTGGTAGACACTTATACAAAATATGCTCACTTCCTAGCCCTATCTCATCCTTTCACAGCTTCAGATGTGGCAAAATTATACATGTAAGGGGTGTATAAACTACATGGAACCCCTGAGTCAATTATTTCAGATAGGGATAAGGTATTTTCTAGCCTATTCTGGAAGGAATTGTTCAAAAACATGGGTACACAGCTCAAAATGAGCTCATCATATCACCCACAAACAGACGGTCAGACAGAAAGAGTAAATCAGTGTCTGGAGACATACCTGAGGTGTATGACGCACCAGCATCCAGAGAAGTGGCACAAATGGCTTCACTTAGCCGAATGGTGGTACAACACCAACTTTCATAACGCCATTCAAACCACGCCGTTCTAAGCTCTGTATGGGTACCCTCTACCACCACAAGCTGCGGCCTTGGAGTTATCTTCATCCGTGGAGAGTGTCAATCGTTACCTAGATGAGCGTCAATGCATGCTTTCCTCACTGAAGCTGCAGCTTCTTAGGGCCAAGGATTGGATGAAGGCTCAGGCGGACGAAGGAAGGACTGAGAGAACCTTTGAAGAAGGAGATCTAGTCTATTTAAAATTGAAACCTTACCATCAGAGCTCTGTAAATAAACAAAAAAATCAGAAGTTGAGTGCTAAATACTACGGGCCTTACCGGATAAAGAAGAAGGTGGGAGCGGTCGCGTATATGCTAGATCTACCAGCAGGGAGTCGCATTCACCCAGTGATTCACGTATCGTTGCTAAAGAAGGTGCTAGGATTGGGAACAACTCCAACCAACGAACCAATTGAGGACAGAATAGCACCAACAGAAGATCGACTCGAAGCCGTGATTGAGAAGGGGTTCATCACTCGTAGAAACCCAGATGGATTGAAGTGGCTCGTGCGGTGGAAGGATTGCGAAGCTGAGGAAGCCACGTGGGAGGATCCTCGATATATCCGAAGCCAATTCCCAAATTTTAATCCTTGAGGTCAAGGGTTCTTCTAAGGGGCATGGAGTGTTATGAACCATTACGGATTGGACTTAAGGAATCTACTACAAGGCTAAAGGCCCACTAATGAATATCAGACCACGTTGCAAGCATAAATTGTTGTAATTATTTTTTTTCATTTATTTTATTCCTAGTTTACGGTTACAACAAACTTACATGAGAATATATTTTGCTACAGTTGTCCAGGAGGGGACACAACTGAAAATAAAACACAATATTCTCTTAGACTCTATTCACTCTCCCTCTTCTGCCCTATCTTCTTCTTCTTCGGCTATTCTTCTTCTTTCTTCCTCCATTATGTGCAACCCAAACTGAGCTGGTATACTACAGCAAGCCATGGAAGCTACAAACAATTGGATTAATTGTCTTGAGCATTTAAGGGGTGAAGCTGCTAAACTTTGAACACAAAGTAGGTGTCAATATAAAAACTGAACTTCGTTCTCTTGCTTTTATCTCTCCTGATGCCAACTGAACTTCGTTTTTGTTAGGAAATTAAACTATTTCCACACAACTAGAATGTCAGTAGAACAAACACACAGCACAAAATTTGATAACGGAGTTCGGCCAAATTGTTCCTACGTCTTCAGAGCTACTGCACACCCTTTTATTAGGGAGAAAAATAACACTTACAAGTATTTACACTCATCACTCAAACTTACTAGTGTTTATACACTCTCTCAAACCCTTCCCTTAATACACTCCAAAATTTACTCACAAAAATTTACTACTCTTACTAAGAGTTAATATTTTGTTTTGGTTTTGGATGATTTAAATGGAAGGAAGGGGGGGGAGGAGGTTTATTTATACTTGTTTAGCCTCCCCCCTCCCTCACTCACTTTCAATATGGGACAAAGTCCCTTACCTAACAATCTC
>JAOQMP010000210.1:55292870-55308597 GCA_027563575.1 Erythroxylum pedicellare
AAGGAAAGAAGGGACTGGGAATGTCTCCATCAACATGTTTGATGGGAAGAAGAGAATCCTTACTAATGTCATATTTGTGCCTAGAGTAAGAAGGAATTTGATTTCTGAGAGCATGTTTAATAAACAAGGTTTTCAGATCAGATCAAAAGATGGACTTAGAGAAATCCTAAAGGATGACAGATTCATTATTAGAGGAGTTGAAAGAGGTGGGTTCTATTATGTTATTCGCTCTACTGAAGTCAATCAGGTTACTGAGAAGGAAAATCATAACTCAACTAAGAAATGGCACTCAAGGTTAGGTCATGATAGGAACAAAAGTATATTCTACCTCTCTAAACAAGGACTGATTCCTAAATAAGATCTAAAGAAGCTAAAGTTCTGTGAATCATGTATGTTAGGAAAGCATCATAGATCTAGTTACCAAAAGGGACCACAGAGGACCACAAAGATCGTGAAATATGCTCATAGTGATCTTTGGGGGTCAGCCCAAGTATCTACTGCAGGAGGGAACCTATATTTTATGTCTATCATAAATGACAAATCAAGAAAATGTTGGGTATATCCAATGAAGAGAAAAGATAAAGCATTAGAAAACTTCATAAAATGGCATACATTTATAGAAAATCAGACTGGGAAGAAGCTAAGATGCCTAAGGATTGACAATGGATTGGAGTATTGTAGTGAAGAGTTTGAAGACTATTGTAGCAAGAAAGGTATCCTAAGGCATAAAACAGTAAGAGCTACACTCCAGCATAATGGTGTAGTAGAGAGACTCAATCGGGCACTCATAGAAAAGACTAGGTGTATGCTAATCTCTTCAGGTTGCTCACACATATTATGGGGAGAGGCTATTAAGACAGCAGCCTATTTAGTAAATAGGCTCCCTACCTTTGTAAATGATTATAAGACTCTACAAGAAGTGTGGAATGGTAAGAAACCTAACCTAACTCACCTAAGAAGTTTCGAATGTGCTACTTATGCACATCAGAAGGAAGGAAAGCTGGAACCTAAAGCAATTAAGGGAGTATTCCTAGGTTATCCAGAGAGAGTTAAAGGTTGTAAGATCTTACTATGTCAAAAGAGAGGCTCCAAAACCATTATAAGCAGAGATGTAATTTTCAAGGAAGATGAATTACCTCTACTAAATAGGAACTTCTCAAATACATACCTCCAAAAAGAAGTTTAGGAGCAATTAGGATCACTAAACAACTCAGTTTCATTCTATAAGCCACCATAAACTAAAGAAGATCGCATAACATAACCTCTTGATATGGAGCCTGTATAAGGAACTACACATCATGAACAAAGGACAAAAGAAACTGAAGGTGAGGGTGAAGGAGTAATCCCAGGCAAGATGATCCACAAGAAAATCTACATGACTACCAACTCACAAGAGATAAGCAACCAAGAGAAAGAATTCCTATTAGGAGTTATAAAGACTCAAACTTGGTTGAATTTGCATGTCTTATAATAGAAACTATAGAATATAAGGCTCTTGAAACTTATAAAGAAGCCATGAGAAGTAATGATGCAAAATAGTGGAAGATAGCTTGTGAGAAAGAATATTATTCTCTAATGAAGAACATGACTTGGATTTTAATGCCTAGACCTCCTAAAGCTAAACTAATTGACAACAAATGATTGTTCGGCTGAAAGAAGGAGTGACAGAAGCAGAACCTAGGATTTACAAGGCTAGGTTTGTAACTAAAGGGTTTAGACAGAAGGAAAGAATTGACTACAAGGAGATGTTCTCTCTAGTAGTCAAGTTCAAAACCATAAGACTTATTATAGTTCTAGCTACTGTATATGGCTGATCCATTAAATGGATGTCAAAATAGCTTTCCTATATGGAAAGCTGGAGGAAACAATATACATGAAGCAACTAGTCAAATTTGAGGACAAGAATAAGCTAGATTATGTCTGTCTACTTAAGAAATCCTTATATGGGCTTAAACAAGTACATAGGCAATGGAACAAGAAGTTATATGAGGTTGCTGCTACTATGAACTTCATTATAAGCTCATATGACTACTGTATATACTTTAAGGATCTAAGAATGACTAAAGTAGTGTTTATGTTGGTCTATGTGGATGACCTAATAATAACAGGAAAAGACTTGAACAAAATACAAAAGACAAAGTATGAATTATACAATCACTTTGAGATGAAAGACTTGGGAGAAGCACAGAAACTTCTAGGAATGCAAATAATCATAAAGAGGAGGGAAGGAAAATTATGGCTTGCTCAAAGAAACTATATAAAAAAGGTTTTATCTCAATTCAATATGAAACAAGCTAAACCTAGTTATGTTCCCTTAGGATCTCACCTATAAATGGTGTCTAGTAAGAGTCCTAAGACTGAGGATGAACAGAAAGCAATGGCTCACTATCCCTATGATGTTGCTGTTGGAAGCATTATGTACATTATGCTATGCATAAGGCCTGACCTAGCTTATGCCATCAGAATACTAAGTAAATTCATGGCTAATTCAGGTTTAGAACATTGGCAAGGGCTGAAAGGGTTTCTCAGATATTTAGCTGGAACCTTTAACTACGGATTATGTTTTTCAAAAATTGAACTAATTAAATGCAATTATTTTTCATTATGTGGTTATGTAGATGCAGATTATGCAGCAGACAAGGACACAAGAAAGTCAATTTTTGTATATTTTTTCACATTATCAGCAAACATAATCAGTTGGAAAGTATAACAGTAATCAGTAGTAAGTCTATCAACCACAGAGGCAGAAAATTATGCAATTACTGAAGGTGTAAAGGAGCTAACATGGCTATCAGGCATATTGAAAGAAATCAACATTGATATCACAAAGTCAATAATACATACAGATAGTCAGAGTGCATTATACCTTAGTAGAGACCCTGTTTTGCACGAGAGATCTAAGCATATAGATATCCGACTCTACTTCGTCAGAAACAGAATCATAAAAGGGTTCTTCAATCTGGAGAAAATAACAGGGGATTAAAATCTATCAGACTTTGGAACAAAGATATTAACTCAAAAGAAATTCACTTTCTGTAGGGATTACTTATAGATAAGTGAAGCCCCATGAAATCGAAGCTTATTTCATCGGATCTCACAAGTTTAGTAAAACTAGGGTTTTTTGGATTCCTAAATCACTCTCAGATCTATGAATTGAGTGACGATTGAAAGAGTAGGAGGGAATAAATGTGATGAAAATCACGCTTACTCTACCAATCTCCATTCAGATACAACAAACACAAAAGATTGATGAAGAACCGAAGGTGTGTGTGTAAGAAGAAGGAGTGTCTGAAGTGTATCAAAGAAGAACAGAAAGACTAATCTCAAATGTTTTAACAAGAGACAAAAACGTATGTCAGGAGATTCATAATACACGATCGTATAATGAGACTCACTTAAGAAGACCAAGCTAGAAGCTATATTACAAAACGCAGTGTATATAGTCGTTTACACTACATTCAATTAAAATGCAAAGGATAGTTCTTTAGTGATCACATGAGGGACACGTGAAAGCTCACCCGATACTAGAAGCTCAACTGAAGGCCAAACATTCAACTCCTATAAATTAGACAAATCACAAGCATCAGAAGAAACAGACTTCGTTATTCTCATTACATTGTAATCAAACATCTAAGAGTGTAAGAATTAGAGAGAAAGGCTTGAGAGTTGCTAGGGAATTTATCTGACGGTACTAAGGAGAGTGTTAGACTCTTTGCAAGTGTTGTGAAAACACTCACACTCTTGTAACCTTACTCAATTCTTCATACTAGTTGAAACCACAAGTGTGGGATCCTTGGATGTAGATATCATTAAAGCTATCGAACCAAGTAAAAATTAGTGTCCTTACTTTTCTGTAATCTTTAATTTTTGTAAGATTAACAAATTATTTATCAATCTTTATTGTGAAAGACAGCAGTACAACACAAAGAACTTAACAGTTTCTTTTCCCATAATGTCATTATCTAGGATTTGAAGACCAAGAAGACGATTGGAGAAGGTGTGAATCAAAAGGAATGTATTGTTTTGGCGAGTTGTAGTCTTTCGTCACTTTGTTAGCTTTAGCTTCTCCTATTAATATTCATAGTCGACTGGGTCTTCCATCATTGATCAAACTCAAGAAATTAGTGTTAGGCCTCGAGTTTATTTTCAATTTAAATTGTGAGTCTTGTCAGGTTGGGAAACATGATTGTTTTTCATTTTTTCCTTGTGTCAATAAACGAGCTGAAAATTACTTTATGTTAATTCATACAGATATTTAGGGTGTTAAGTCCAAATTGGGATTTCAGTAATTCGTAATTTTTGTTGATGATTTTTTTCGAATGATTTGATTATATATAATGAAAGATCGTTCAGAAATTTTTTTCAATCTTTTGTTCTTTCTGTGCTGAAATCCAAAATCAATTTAATACTCAGATCAACATTCTTCGTAGTGATAATGCTAAAGGATATTTCTCTAACCAATTATCCAGTTACTTACAGCAACAGGGTATTCATCATTAGTCTTCATGTCCTCACACACCCCTAACAAAATGAGATAGCTAAAAGGAAAATCCATCATATTATTTAAATTGCACGCACTCTATTAATTCACGTGAATGTTCCCAATAGTTTCTTGGGTGATGTTGTTCTCACAGTATGTTTTCTTGTCAATCGCATGCCATCCTCTGTATTGGCGGGTAAAATTCCTTTCTCTACTCTCTTTCCCTGTCAAGATCTTTTCCCTCTTAATCCTCGCATTTTTGCTTGTGTCTGCTTTGTTCATCAGCTTCAGCCTGGCACTATTAGACCTGAAAGCTATAAAGTGTGTCTTTCTCCGGTATTCTTGTGTACAAAAAGGGTACAATTGTTTTAGTCCTTCTTTGAATATGTGTTTTGTCTCTGCCGACGTTACATTCTTTGAAGACAAACCATATTTTTCTAAAACTCCACACGACTTTAGTGACGCAAATGAATGTTTGCCTATTTCCTTTATGCCTTCTCAACCAGTCCCTAGTCTGATTATTCCTGACATTAGTCTTTTGGAGTCTACACCTAACACTCAACCTGCCCCTTTAGAACGTTTATCTAATCCTAATTTGCAGGTTTTTACTCGACGCACTCGTCAAGAAGCACAACCAATTGATTCATGTCAATCTCCACCGGCTTCTTCCTTTTCATCTCTGGCAGATGATGATCTTAATCTTTCGATTGCTCTTCGTAAAGGAAAAAGGTCTTGTACATCTCACCCTATCTTGAAACTTCTCTCTTATAATTCATTATCACCATCGTACTCAACTTTTGTGTCCACCTTATTTTCCATACCCATACCCAATATTGTTTTAGAGGCTTTGGATTATCTTGGACAGATACATGCCATGAAAGAAGAGGTGCTGGCTTTACATGTTAATCACATATGGGACTTAGTACCTCTTCCACATGGTCACACGGTTGCTAGTTGTCGTTTGGTGTTCACTATTAAGGTCACTCCTAATAGATTTGTTGATTGTCTAAAAGCTCGGTTGGTGGCTAAGGGATATACTCAGGTGCACGGTATGGACTACACTGAAACTTTCTCTCTGGTTGCTAAGTTGACCTCTGTTCGTGTTTTCATTGCATTAGCCACCACACATAATTGGCCCCTCTATCAACTTGATGTGAAAAATGCTTTCCTTCATGGTGCCATTGACGAGACTATCTATATAGATCAACCATCGAGGTTTATTGCTGAGAGGGAGACTAGACTTGTGTGCTGTCTTAAAAAGTCCATTTATGGTTTAAAACAATCACTGAGAGCTTGGTTTGACAGATTCAGTATAATGGTTATAGAGTTTAGTCTGCAACAGTGTGGTGTAGATCATTCTGTATTTTATCGTCACCCTACAGCTGGCATAATTCTTTTGATTGTTTATATTGATGACATTGTTTTCATAGCTGATGATGAAGTAGGGATCCAGTCCTTGAAATAATTTCCACAATTCAAGTTCCAGATAAAGGACTTAGGTCCCTTAAAATATTTTATGGGTATTAAAGTCGCAAGGTCTAAAATGGGTATTTATTTATCCCAAAGGAAATATGTTCTTGATCTTTTGGAAGAAATTGGTTTATTAGGCACTAAACCAGTCGATAGTCCTATGAAGCCGAATGTCAAACTTTTTGCGAAAAAAAGTGAATCTTTAGAAGAGCCAGACAAGTATAAAAGGCTGGTTGATAAACTTAACTATTTGACTGTCTCTCATCCAGACATGTTGTCAGAATCTTGAGATACTTGAAAGGATCCCCAGGCAAAGCCTTCTGTACAAAAATCATGGACACACTAAGGTACGAGGGTATACAGATGCCGATAAGCATGTTCTTATGATCAGAGGTCTATGTACGGTTATTGTGTTTTTATAGGAAGAAACATGGTGTCATGAAAAAGCAAGAAGCAAACAGTTGTTGCTCGCTCTAGTGCTGAATTTGAGTACAAGCCTATGGCATGCACTACATACGAGTTGATTTGGTTGAAACATCTTCTTATGGAACTCGATTTTGAGCATCCATCTCCAATAAGGTTAATGTGTGATAATTAAGCAATCATTCATATTGCCTCTAATCTGGTCTTTCATGAAAGGACAAAATATATCGAAATTGACTGTCACTTTGTTCGAGAGAAGTTTGAAGCAAGATTGATCAAAATTCCCTACGTCAAGTCAGAAGATCAACTTGCTGATTTATTTGCCAAAGCTCTTAGGGGATCTCAGGTGCAATCTATATGTAACAAGCTTGGAGCTTATGATATGTACGCTTCAACTTGAGGGGGAGTATAAGGAAAGTCTTAAAAATCTTAATGTATCCATGATTCTAATGATCTCCTAAAACTCCTAGGATTTCTCTTCCTCATGTAATTAGTTCTCTGTTGCTATATAAATCAAATTAGGGTCTTGGTGAATAATCAAGCCCTTAATTCTTCTGCTAATTTGTTCAACAAGTATAATTTACTGTATAGTTAGAATTGGTTTGCAAGTGATGAGAACCTAAGAATTCAATTAATTTTTTAGAATTCTCAATTTATAGAAAATTTAAAAATTTTCAAATTTGAATATTATATAATTGTTCAAATTGAATTTGTTCTTTAATTTTAAAATTTGTACATTAACACTATAAATATTTTATTAATGATATATAATTTATAAAATATTATATACATAAATATTAATTTATTGTATAATTAGAAAATAAAATTTCAAATTCTCATAATATTTGATTAAAAATAAAATATCAATAGATGTTAAATTGATATATAAATTGTTAATTATAATTCATGAATTTTATAATTTGAATATAAGTATATATATGTTTATTTATTTATAACTTATTATTCCTACAAAAGTCTCTTCACACCAACTTTTATGAATACGAAGTTAGTTATTTAATGATTTATATTTAAAAATTTTAGTATTACAAACTATTTTTTAGTAAATTTAAAATATATTACATAAAAATATTCAAATATTTAACCTTTTTCCATTGGCAGCCCATATCTCCTGCAAGCTTACAGATTAATGCCCAAATTTCGGTATAGAGATCAAAAGGCCCTAAAGCTATGAGCTTTGTCTCAGCCCCAAAACTTTCAAACACGTGACGGGCATTACCGATAACAGCTGAAAGGAGGGAACTTGGACCCAACCCAGATCACCAACAAGAATAAGCAACAAAACAACACCATCAATGCTCACTTTCACCGTCCCTTCTCGGCCAATTTGTATTTGCCATTTATCTTCTCTCTCCTCTGTTGAAGGAGAGAAGAAGTAGCAGAGGAGTCTCTTGTTTTGCAACATACTAATGGAATAAAACTGAAAGCTCCAGTATACTGTAAATTCTCTCTACCTTTTGCAACTGGGGTTCTCTGCTGCCCCCTTTTCTTCTCTCACAGACCTCCAGATGTAACTGCATTGCCTCAGGATCGACCCATTTTTTTGACGTAAAGTCCCGCTGGTTTCCCGAAGATTTTTTGGATAATTTTTACGGAATATTTGCTTGGATAGTGGATTGCACGTGCGTCTCTTTCGGTTTTTAATGGGTGTTTTTAATCTTTGTGTTGCGGGTTACTATCTTTGGGTTAAGGTTTATGAGTTTTCTACGTGCAAGTTCGGAAATTTTTTTCGGTCCAATGATTGCGCCGGTTGTTTGAAACGATGGATGATCATTTGAGTTGGATTGCATGGCGCCGGAAAATTGTTTCTGAGAATGAAACTTCTGTGATTTTGTCGCCGGGGACCTCAGTTTCTTACTAATTTCGAGCTTTAATCGTATATATTTTGGTTCTTTGTGTTTTGTTTCTTGTTGGTAGTATTAATTTTTAGCTTTTGTGGTTGGTGATTTTGGGTGATTAATGTGGCCATGCAGTTGGGATTGGTTGGTGTGATGGTTTTCTTTTGAATGCTGTTAAGAGTTCTAACTGCTATAATTTCTTGTGTTTATTGTATACAAGTAGTAATAGTCAGTGTTCAAGACAGATGGTATGCTCACTTGGAAATGGAAAAATGGCAGTAATGGCTAGGCTTTTGGCTGAAGGAAGTTTATTACACACTCCTTCCGGTAAAGAAAAAAATGGTAAGAATCATCTGTAATTTGCTAAGCGAATACATTTTTGGATGTTTCAATTTTGTACTCATACGAGACCCGTTATTTGGCAGGGGATGTTAGTAAGCAAAAATTGGCTTTTCAATGCATCTATAGAGAGTTACGTGAGGCAGATAGTCCGAATTTGCTTGACGAAGAAGGTAATTATTTCCCATTCATATGTTCAGTTGAAATGTATAGGGCCTTAGTTATATCATGTCCTTGGAGTTGGAATTTGCATATCGTATGTTAAGGTGGATTGTGCTCCAAAAGTTGTAACAATTTTTTATCTTATTTACAGCATTCATTGATGGCTCTTTATTTTATTAGTCTGAAGTTCTTCTACTGCTTATGATTCTTGGCAGATATGCACGTTTTTGGTTTGATGCCTATGACTGACCCATTGCATCTGGTAAGATTTGACAATACTATGAATTTTTGTGATGTCTTATTTGTTTATGTGTCTTTTAGTATTGTATATGTATGAGCTATGGAAATTTATTTGTGCATTTGTGGGCATACAATTGTGTTGGTGGCAAGTGCACATCTGTGCTACAATATTTGTGGATATTGTATCTACTGATGTATTAGAATGTTTGACACTTGAAAACCTTGATGGAAAATATACATCCACTTGAGTATTAAGCCTAAAGTGAGTTATGGTGCTTGTTATATACGTGACTGCTCTTTTATTTATACATTTGTGATTGCATCTGCAATTGAAATTCATTGACTTCCTGCTCCTGCTGTTTATCTGATTATGCAATGCAATTGTGAAGGTTTGTTGCAATGCCTGTAAAAAGCCAGTGAAGGCCAGTCACTATGCAACTCATGCAGGTTTTGAGGGTTTATCTGTTTCAGTTTTTCTTTTCCACTTGTTTGAGAAATTTTCTCCCAATGTCTTCCAGAAGTTAAACAAGTTGGTTTGCTTATTTTTATTGTCTTGTGACAGTTTGGGTGCTGCTCTGAGCTGGGTTCTTTTCTTGTTTTTCCCTCTTATTGTCTCAGAACTTTGTAGGTCCTTAATTTCTACAGGAGAAATGTTGTTGCAGCATTCTGGTGGCATTGGTCACAGGAAACCTCCTAGGAAGGACAAAAAAAAGTTGTTAAGCTCTTTTTCAAGTATCCTCTGTTCTATTTCACTTTAATAGTTTAATTTGGAATTAATCAAGAACAAAACTGGCTGTTTGTTGAAGCTTTGCTTCAATGGCTGCTTAAATGCTTTTCTCTCTCACTCAGATGCTAGCATCACTAAAATCGTGATATCATCTATAGCCTCAATGGGAGAATGAAGAGTCTCGAAAGTGGTTTCATCGTCAATTCTTTCATTTGTAATCTTCTTGTTGTCGAGGTCTTGCAGGCTGACTTTAGGGTGCTATAGGCTTATCCTCACATATGTTTGCTAAAGTTGGAGCATTTACTGCAGATTGAGATTTTTACTTTTTATAATTTAACCATACTTAGACCAAGCTGCACCAGCTGGAGGGCAACAACAGTTTGAATCTATAGATGTTGATGACACAGCTGCCCTAGAATCTCATTTTGACGGGCGATCCAAATTGCATTCTTCCTTTTCCGTGGATACAAAAAGTGAGTCGAATTTGCTTCTTATTTTCAGTCATTTATTCTCATGCTCTTTCTGAAATTCAAAGCATTTTTATCCTTCTTTTCTTACTTCCATATTTAGCTTTGCAATATTTTATGGTCTTTGTTTAGTCAAAAGAAGTTACTTTGTCAAGCTCAAGTTGTGGCACATCTTAGCTGTTACTTTCTTAGGGATGGGAAGTTGGTTGTCACTTGCTAAGGGCAGCATTAATTGCTCTGTATTGGTATTTAGCATTTCCTTAATGACAGAAGAATTGTGTGCTCATCTATTCTTGGCATCTGAAGCAAGTACTTCAGCTGAACCTTTGAGCAGCCAAGTAGGTTGCAACAGTTGGTACTTCTGTACTGCTACTTGAGATGGTATTCTCCAAGAAATGTACGAGGTCAATCAGTTTTTAATAGCTTGTTTTTGCGTGAGTTTTGTATTATTTTAAAGTTGTGTATTGTAATGCTTTTGTCTTGTAATTTAAGAAACCGTATAATGCACTTTTAATAAGCTTTTTAGAGTTTTATCCAAGAAGCCTTTTGCATGCATTTCATGTCGTTAGTCTGATAGGGTTGGACAATGATTTTCTTCAGTTGAGGGCAGTTGCATTTGCCATTGTTTTATTATTTGAATGGATGAAAAAATAATCATTATATTTTGCCTACAGTTTAGTTTTGCAATACAAGTATTGCTCTTAGTTCTCAATATAGCTCCATTGTTTGCTTGAAAATGTCCATAAGGAAATTCTGCTTGTGTTGGGGTGACATCAATGATGGACGGTAAAGGAGTGAATCATGAGAATACAAATCCCTCAGCCTGTGTAATTTCACCTCCAAAGAAACGCTCTAAACTGTATGTTTTCTTTGTTCTTTGTAAGGTGTTATTGTTTCAAATTTCATTCATCTGCCTGTGTTTCTTCAAGGAGATGGGATACCCAGCACATCATCCGTGTCCGCTTTTTTTAATGAATTATGTGTCATTGCACGTAAATGTACAATTGTGTAAAGTATGTTACAAATTCTGTTCAAATAATCAGGATATTGTTTTTTAGTGCTGTGAGAAATTACTTAAAATATCCCATTGATGCATTTTTTATGCTGGATAAGTGACGCAACTTTTATCCACAGGCCTCAATGTTAATCTTACTGTGAAAATTGGGAGTGCTTGCATGAACTTGTTATGATATTGGTCTAATTTATATGAACTACAACCATTATTTTAGGAAATGATACATCTTTGCAACGTCAAAACTCTCTGTTCATAAAGTTTTACTTGTAAACTGCTGTTGTGAACCTGTGTAAATTTGTATATGCATTTCCAAAATGTTACACAGTGATTTTGTTTTTTTGTAGTGTATTGAATCAGAATCTGTCTCAGTCAGATGATTTAGAAATATCTTCTTACTTAGCAGGCATTGAAAGCTCTCAGGTTTTTGATCCTTGTAAGTCCAGCTATTTTTGTTATACTAATACTGTTTTATAACATCTCACATAATGATTGCCTTCTTTTTTATTCCTCTTTGAGAGTATATTTCACCCGAACTATTGTTGTTTGCTTCTTGAGTGTTGGACTTCTATTTTCTTTTGTTAGCTAGTTTCTGTTCTCTTGTCAAGTGAAGTTTTTGTTGCATTAGATTGAAAGACTGCTTAAACGATTGTTGCTTCTCTTATTGACAAATGTACATGTACATGCACATGCTATATTCCTTAAATGAATTGGAATTGGCTTGATGACCATTTGTATGGGATGACTTATGAGGATTCTTTTCCTGTATTCTCCAGGCAGGGAATTACGTAAGCAATGTGCCTCAGAAAGTGACTTTTGTAATGGTGCTGTTTTTGTTAAAAGCTCTCAGCAAGCTTATGAATCATGCCAGATGGCAAGAGGTTTTTTTTCCCCTCTAACTTTGTATGCTTTATATTGCTTTTATTTCTACTTCTAATAGTCAGCAATTTATTCCCTGTAATAGTTTTTTCATGCATTGAACTATTCTTTCTCTTAGTTAGGAGTTGGTTCATTATTCTGTTGAATTGTTTTTGACAAAAAATCTGTACAATTTAAACAGATGTTCCAGTTCCCATTGGTACCAAAATATATTACTCTCAAAGGAACAATCATCTTCGTTCAGCAATTGGTAATTTGTACCATACAGTATCAGCTAAGGGACCAAGTGATGGTGTGACGTGTCCAGAAGTATCACAGGAAATTATAAAGGAATTCCAGGGTCATAGGGGTGTTTCAAATTATCAAAAACAAGACATGCTTAACAAGAAGGTTAGACCCTGTGTTTCTTTACTTTTAATCTAATAGGAGGGAAGATCTTATAAGTCGTCTTGTGGCAGCCATCTTGAAGTTGTGTTCTTTCAAATAGCTAAAAGCATGAAACAGATGTTCTACATAAAGTTCTTCTGGAATACAAACATATTTATGATTGTCAGGGCAAGTTACACGAGCACAGCACATAAATCTAGTTGTTAGATGTAAACATTATCCAAAAGATATTTTGCTTTTGCCTGGACAATAAAATGGCCTCTCATTTTGAGCAAACTTAGGTTTAATGTTTATTAGTGGTGATATGGTTTGTCCAATTTGAAATAAATTTTTTTGATAAATTTATGGTTCTTAATGTTGCTCACCTTTTCATTGTTGCTCTTGAAACATAGTGAGGCTACCAACTCGTTTCCCTATTACTGGTGAAACAGCGACATCCTCCAATGAGTAAACCTGATTATCAGTCTCGCACAAATTTCCAATGTGGGCGTGGACAAACCAGGAGGATGCCTACCATCAGCTAACTTTTCAAGTCACTTACCTGTGGACAATATTCTGAGGCCTCAGACTGCTACAGTCAGATTGCTTCAAAGCAAATATCTCTCCAACAATCCTTATTCTTTTACAGGAAACTCAGGTATTTTGCTAAATGTCTACATTGTTCCTTGACTTAGAAAGTTTTCTAATTTCTAATTGACTCCACACTTCATGTTAGCTAAGTTAGTGGACATATTCGTGGACGTTATGGTTACCACAACAGTTTTACGTAGTAGTAACCGGTCCATATGCAGCCATGTTCTTGAAAAGGTTATTTACGTGTAAGTGTTGGGACAACTTTTGATAGAGAAAATTTGCACGATGTATATTAGCCTTTGTCTTTGTCATGTCTGAAAATGTTGCACAATTTTGGTAAAACACAATACCATCGAGGTAACCTTTTTTTGCCATAGCCACTCAATTGTATTTTAATTTTCCTAGCAGCATGTGTACGCTTCATTTTTTGTTTCATGCTCTCATCTCTCTTTTTGTAGGAAAATCACTTCAAACCATTCAGCGGCCAAATGGCAGTGTTCCAGTTTTATAGTAGTTCTCACTAGCTGGAATTTTGGCTGAGTATAAATGTATTTAGGAACATACATGTCAGACAAAAAACTCTAGTAGCATACATGAGTTTAGGATCCATTTTTTAACTAGGAAAGTAAATGAATGAAATTGTTTCTTGTAGCTCATTCTGTACCTTGACATAGCCTGTGTCTATTTTGAAAGCAATGAAGGAAAGGACAATATTAAAAGTTTATTCTCTTGAGATTTGTTTTGACATTTAAATTTCCTCACAATATTGGTATATGATCTCATATTTTAGTTCATTTTTTAAAAATATGGCAACTTCTCGTTTGACTTAATGTGACAATTCTCTTGTTTGGCTTCCACTTTCAATTGTCACTTTTTGAAGTTTGATCATATTGGCTTGCTGCTGATGCAAATGACTTGAAATGATGTCCATCGACAGGTCCTTGTGATTCAGGATGAATGTAGCTAAATATATTCTTATGCCACAAAAAATGGTTCATTTCTACTTTCATTGTAAGTCATACATTTAGGTTCCTTGTTATATCATTTTTCTTGCCCATTCCATTGATGCCTTGATTGATTATCATGACGCTGCAAATAACTGAATATGGAAAGAATTATTATTATTTAGTTTGACATGATTTTTCAATCTGTTCAATGCGCAAGAAATCTAATACAGCACACACAGACTCGGTTAAGTTACAGAGGTTTTTAAGTCATGGAAAGATGCCCCTGTTGTATTGAAATTTGGTGGGCCTGGGGACCTCTTGCTCCATTTCAACGAAAAAATCAAGTAGGAGTCCTGGAAACTGCACCTGCCAAGTTGCCACCATTAAATTCCCTGTTTATGCAAGTGAAAGTGGCTGTGGACAAAGTCATGAAAGCAACGGATTTGGACACCTGGTGCTTAGTGCTTGGGGTTGGTTGGATAATTGAAAACAATTTCAGGTTTTGAATGATGAATCCTTCCCTTGCTGTGGCTTAGTTGTCATAGGCGTTAATTGTGATTGTCTTTCATGGATGAATTTTTCATCTGATAATGACATGTCATGGCATTAAAGGTTTCATTCTAGGTTCTCAATTATTGAATTTCAAGGAAATGAAGATGCGGGCCTTCTCATCCAAAACTGCTTCTAAATGGTAAAACTCAGTTATTTGCCTAAAATTATGGCTGATAAACTCAGGTTTCATTCTGTCAATGATGATGCAAATTCTGGCATTTTCTTCAATTCAATGTGTTATCTCCAATTATGTTGGATCTTCATGATTGCTCTCTACTGGACAAGTTAAGCTCCCTTTCTATAGAGAAACCCTTTTGTATCTTGTGCTTAGAGACCAAAAAAGACTAACCCTGTTAAATACCAATCCTTGAAGCAATGATGTCACACCGTATCTACAAACTTTTGGGTTCTAACTCAAAAACATGCAATGGAATATGCATGTTGGAGGTGGCTTTTGTGCCATTTTCTGATTCTGGTTTTTGTTCATGTGTTTAATTACCAGAACCTGAACAGACCCGCCTGTTACTGTCAAGAGTTGGAATTCTTATTAAAGTTGATAGAGGGAAGAGATAAGGTAGAGGTACAGAAATTGGTCGTGTGCTAGTAATGACAATATACAGAGAATAGAGGAAATGACTCTTCGGTCCACACACAACAGTGGTCAACAAGATGGTTATATTGATTTCTTATTGCTCGGTGGGCTGTCCTTAGCGTCTTGAAGTATCTCCTGCCAATGTCTGTTTCTGTTGTGAGATGAAGAGATGATGACAGTTCCCTACCACAACGCCTGCATGAAATGAAAGTATGATTCTACTTTAGATAAGACAGAATCCACTAAAACAGTCCCCTTAAGCTTTTGACATTTTGAAGAACTAATAAGATATTATGAAATATAATTAATAGCAATAATTGTTGGAATTTTGGACAATAATTTGTATTAATCTACTTCCTTAAACCCTAAATTTTGTTGGATCTAGGGAGTTCATTTTTACGGGAGATTTATATGATGGGTCAAATTTATGGACTTTGACATCACACTTCAACCTAAAACTTTAAGACATTAAATTTACGGGTGTTTTCCACTTATATGTCATTTATTAGTTTCATCCCTTTCCAACATATTCTACTCACATTTGATATCTTAACAATCTCTCCCTCAAGTGAAATTTTACATTAGGTTTGAGTTTTATGTTGAGCGAAAGCTTTTTTTTAG
>JAOQMP010000210.1:55407712-55441910 GCA_027563575.1 Erythroxylum pedicellare
ATTAAAATATAAGGTATTAAAAATAATTTGTATCAAATAATTAACATCTTTTTTATTTCATAGAGTTTATAATTTTTATTAAGTATTTATTAATTAATTCTTAATAGTATATAATAATTTATAAATTATATGTAAAATCTGATTAAACCAATAAAACCCTTGTGTAGGAATAAAAGTGTACCAACCAAAAATCCAAAACATGCTTTTATGTAAAAGGAGGTGATGATTATAGAAAAAAGCTGTTGTGATTATATATATATAGATATATATTAAATATATATAGATATATATTTATTTCTCAATAACACGTGGGTGGGCCAGATTGGATCTCCATCCCCAAGTCCCGAGACATCTTGCAGACGATCGGGGCCCACTGCAGTAAAGGTGTCAGCGACCACCTCTCTTTCTTTAAGACAACGGACACTTCTGTCTTGTAAGATATTCTTATTTTTATATTAAAAAATCACATTTTATCTTTTAAATATATATATATATTAAATTAATACAAATATTTAAAATATTGAATTTATCCAATTAAAACGAATATATTTATTTTTTAAACTCTTAAAAATTTATCTAATAATTAATTGCTTGAATCTCTCTTTAAAAATAAATAAAAACTATTTTAATATAAAAAATTTAATTTATCTTTTTAAAATTTCTATTTTAAGTCTGTGTAATAGTAAAATTTTTTAAAATTTACTTGCCGTTAAAATTATAAAATTAGTAGACAACTTTTTATTATAGTCCCCTGTTGAGTTGGTAGAGTGGGAAGCATGAGACTAAAGGGTTTTGTGTATAAATTCTCTTACTTACACTCTTTCAATTGACCTTATTATATAAGGTTTGTCTAGTACATAATACCCAGTTGACGTGATTTGAAAACTATTATATTAATTTAAAATTTTACTAGTGAACATTTGAATGATAGAGGTTGCGGATTTTTTCCTTAAAAAAAACTTTTTATTATAGATAATAAATTATCATCATCATTATCATCATACCCCGAAGTCCCGCAATGAAACAAGATCTGGGGGGTCCGATAGTACACAGTCTTACCCCTACATTATAGAGAGGTTGTTTCCAGTAGGCCCACATGCATAGGTGACATGATAATAGTGATGCAGGTTACAGAGAATAAATACATAAAGACTGAAAATACACTCATATATATACCTGATGTTACCACAATCTACTATTACCTTGCACCTTGTCAAGACCAGCTTTAGGAGTCTTCCTTGATCAATGCCCTAAGAGTGCGGCAAATCCCATGTTATTATGCGTCCACCGAAGGAATCTCTCCGTACACCTGAGGAAAAAACAAAACAAAGGCTTTATGTTATGTCGTTAACTAAAATCCTATCACGTCAGACTGTTTTAATTCTAGCCACTGAAGCGGTGAGGGTCAACTTTGACATATTTTTCTTAATCAACTCCCTCCAGGTCTTGTAAGGCCTTCCTATTCTCCTCTTGTAGTCACAAATGTTTACTCTCTCGTCGCGTCGAATCGGAGTATCACAGGGCAACCTGCTCACATGCCCAAACCACTTAAGCCTTGTCTCTCTCAACTTGTCGTGGATATTAGCCACTTGTAGCTTGACTCTCACTATCCTATTCCGCACCCTATTTCTTTTGGTAATATCACACATCCACCTAAGCATACGCTTTTCGACTACTAGCAATTGTTGCGTATGTTTACGTTTAGTAGGTCAGCACTCTGCTCCATATAATATGGTTGGCCGAATCACCATTCAATTATACTTAAAATTATTAAATATACACTTAAAAAATCAGTTTTCTGCTTTGGATCCCATTCCTAAATTTATCAAAATTCATTTATATTCTTAAAATTATAGGGTTGACATAAGCAAAGTATGTGTGTCTAAGTAGTGTCTAAACATGTGCAAATTTGGACCAGAGTCACTAAAGTAGGAGACAGAGACAAAAAGTGTCACAAAACACTTTCCTTCTTAACCTACGCACCCCCTTCTTTGTCTCTACTCTCTGCTACTAACAGCTCATGTATTATAGGGACAGTCCTTTAACTCTTATCAGCTCACCTCCTGAGTCCTATCATTATCACTTTCACCAACCAATCTTCTCCTCTCCTCCTCACATCAGTCGCTGCATTGTTGTTTCTTATCAAGCAACTTACTTTTTCTGTTTTTGATTCTGAGCCAATCCGAAGAAGTGTCCTTTTTTTTCATATTAACACAGTTTTCTTGGCTTCCAAACAGTATTTTTTCTATATCATTTGTTGGATGTTTACCTTTTTGTTTCCTTTTTCATTTTTCTGATTGTGTGCCAACTTTTTCTTGGTAGGTGAAATTCATGACCTTTCACAACATGTCTTTTCTTGTGTTGTTTAGTTCTTGGAACGTTCGTTGACTGTAGCTTCTTCGTAATTTGTTCTCTCTTTCATTTTTTTCTTTGTTGTTGTTGTTCTGGGTAGTGGGTGCTTTCAGGTTTCTTTGTTTCTGGTTTGTGCTTGATGATAAGAATGGGTGCAGCATTTTGATAAATCCTAGGGTTTTATTGATTAGGAGTTGGTTAGTATAGAGAGGAAGGTCTTGTATTGAGTATATAGAAGATGTTTGGTCTATCTCGTAGACGCACGAAGCTTGGAAGGTCAGTTAATGCAAGTCATTTGTTGACTTTGAAATAGGACTCTGTAGTTTCTTAGCAGTAAGAGATGTTTCTTGTTGCAGAATGTTGTTGTTGTGTCTCTCTTACATGAAAATGTCTGTGGTCTTCTAGGGTGAAGAAGGTACAAATCTTAGACTCCTCACCAGGAGGTAGAAGTCCTTTTCGACCGCAGAAAAGGGTTAACAATAACAATGTAAGGATTATAAGTTGTTGGTATTTTAGAGTTCAATGATCTCCAGTTCAAGGTAATAATGTTTTTGCGAGTTTTTGGTGCAGAGTGAAGGTGTTTCAGCTACCACAAGTGGTCAATCTGATGAAAATGAGTATCAGTGCTCGTCAAATCCACCGGAGGCTCATGGCTCTACGTCAGGGAACTCTGAAAATTGGATGGTCTTGTCCGTTGCTGGGGATAAGCCTTCACCTCGATCCAATGTAACTCGATCTTTTAGTAATATTCTCACTGGACTGCCTCTGCCTTTTCGAAGACGAAATTTCACTTTTTTTTTAATCTCCTTAAACAGCATGCAGCAACTGTAGTTGGTAACAAGATGATTGTTGTTGGTGGTGAATCAGGAAACGGACTGTTGGATGATGTTCAGGTTAGATATCCAATGTCTTCATAAAGCTCAGACTATGCCATGGAACCTTGTGAATATTTCTGTTTCTTTTTCTTTTGTTTTTTCTGTTCAGGTGCTTGATTTTGACAGCTTTAATTGGACTACTGTTTCTTCTAAGCTTTACTTGTCTCCAAGTAGTCTGCCATTGAAGATCCCTGCATGCAAGGGCCACAGTCTGGTATTCTCTTGTTTTCTGTTACTAGGATTAAGTTACAGCTTTCACCATATAGCATTTCTGGTTTATTGTCTATTGATTGGTAATACTATGTATTTTACATCCAACTCTAGCTTAGTTCCTAGTCCATTTAGCT
Source organism: Erythroxylum pedicellare (assembly GCA_027563575.1). Classification (NCBI taxonomy): domain Eukaryota; kingdom Viridiplantae; phylum Streptophyta; class Magnoliopsida; order Malpighiales; family Erythroxylaceae; genus Erythroxylum; species Erythroxylum pedicellare. Next base: position 55,411,287 of record JAOQMP010000210.1, read on the forward strand.
ATTTCATGTTATTGCTATGCCACTGATGAGCTTGAGCCACACTAGTTTCTAATGGTTCATCTTTCTTTGACTTGTCCAGGTTTCATGGGGGAAGAAGGCACTTCTGATTGGTGGGAAGACAAATCCTCCAAGTGATAGAATTTCAGGTAACACATTGTCATTCTACTGGGTTTTCCTAGGTAAATGGACTGACTCTAATTTTCTCTCTGGCTTTTTCCAGTTTGGGCATTCGACACAGAAACGGAATGTTGGTCTCTCATGGAAGCAAAAGGAGACGTTCCGGTTTGTATTAATCTTTTACCGATCTTTCGGTGAATTTCCATTTGATTGAAGCTCTTGTTGCCTGGCATTATATCTCAATTCCTTTTATTTCCTTCCCTTTTCTCTCTACCCAATTGGTGTATATAGTAACACTATTGTCTTGAGTCTGTGAACAATTAGAACTATATGAGGTAAAGCTATTTGTTTTCTGACCAGAAATTGCGTACCTGTTGCAGGTTGCTCGCAGTGGTCATACGATAGTTAGGGCAAGCTCAGTTTTATTCTTGTTTGGAGGTGAAGATGCTAAAAAGAGGAAGCTGAATGATCTTCATGTTTTTGATCTGAAGTCCTTAATATGGCTCCCTCTACATTGCAAGTAAGTTGGCTTTCATTATATCGTTCTGCATGTGACTCAGACTTTCTAACTAACTACATATCTCATGTGCAGAGGAACAGGGCCATCTCCAAGATCAAACCATGTGGCAACTCTATATGATGATAAGATTCTTCATATATTTGGAGGATCCTCGAAGTCAAAGACCTTGAATGATTTATATTCGCTCAACTTTGAAACGGTGATAACTTCATTGCTGGATTGAACTAGTTGATTAATTTAGTGTCACAAATTGATAATGAGTTATGTTTTTCAGATGGTGTGGTCAAGGATAAAGATAAGAGGTTTCCATCCATCCCCTAGAGCTGGTTGCTGTGGAGTTCTATGTGGTTCTAAGTGGTATATAGCAGGGGGAGGAAGCAGGAAAAAGAGTATGCTTCATTAGCCAAAAAATGTTTCCTACTTTTTATGATCAATTCTTAGTTTCTTTTTCCGGCACTATTTTCATAGGCTGTTGAACTTTGTGTATATGCAGGACACTCCGAGACTTTGATTTTTGATATTCTTAAAAATGAGTGGTCAGTAGCCTTCGCATCACCTCCATCTTGTATAACAACAAATAAGGTGAGTTGCTTAGATTTTCCTTTCAGAAGATCTGAATCACAAACTGTCTTAATATGACCTATTGTTCCTGTCATTCACGATTTTCGTAATAAGATCTACAATAAAATCGCAATCGCTTCGTGTTAGGTTTGTTAGGTTTTGAACTTGCTCATTCATATGATCAATAGTCATAATGAAGCTGTAATAGTTTTCTTTTTGTCTCATAACTTTATCTTGAGAGAAAAATAGTGGCTCTCCTGATCCTTTAACCAATAAAAGATTCATCTTGTACATGGTTGCTTAGTGTTCAATAATTTAACAAAAGCATAAATCTGATGTGAAATTTCAGATCTGTATTTTGATTTTCTTAGATGCTCTTTGAGATGTTATCATTCTTGACCAGAGTTTCCTTTGGCTTCACCTGCAAAACATCCATTACCCAGCACAATCTTGCAGAGTCATGTGTTTGATTTAGATTTTACTGCTGTTTTCTTTTTTGATGTTAGCATGAACATGAATCTCTTTTGAATTTACTTTCATATCGTGCATATCTGGTGACATTGTGCGGTTTCTATGTCTTAGGGTTTTAGCTTAGTGCTTGTGCAGCACAAGGAAAAGGATTTCCTTGTTGCATTTGGAGGATCCAAAAAGGAGCTTTCCAATCAGGTCAGTGATTAGAATCAGGATCTATAGTTGATGTCAAATTATCAGTCTTGTTAATATTTCATTACAGGTTGAGGTGGTGGGCATGGAGAAGAATGAATCATTTATGGGTCGACGGACCACTACGATCAAAGGTCTTGGAGCTACGCTGTCTGAGAAACTTTTGTCATCCACCGGGTTGGGTATTCAAACCGGTATTGGTTCTTCCCACCGATCGGTTGAGTCATTTGGTAGACAAAATTTAGCATCTGCAATTGAACATCATGGTTCTGGTAGAAAATCTTTGTCAGATTCCTCTTTCATTGATTCAAACGCTGTTGGAAATACTTCACTCCGCAAGCAATTTCATGAGGAAGAACAAAACACAACCACTAAGGGCACAAAGAATTCAGAAGATGGAAGTGCACCGGTAAGTTTACAGAATCCCTCCCATCCCTATTTTTATTACTTTTTGGTCTTCAATTTTATGTTGAATGCCAACAATTCCTTATGAATTTGTTTCGGATGCTTGTCTAACTGTGAAAACGGGGTTGTGGGAGAGCATTGTGATGCTATGCAAAGCGGTATATTGCTGTTATAGCTCTAGGAGTTGTCATTTCACTTTTGCAGTTATTTTTCCATAAACAACCAACAGTTGCTTGCCAGAGTTAGTGCCTGCTTGTATGATAGCTTCTGATCTCCGTCTATGAATGCCTGAAATGATGAAGTTATTGGTACGAAACACAATGCATCAATAACTTGAACATTCTGTTGATTTCAGGCAGTAGAGTACCAAAAAGTTAAATCAGATTACTCAATGCAAGCTAACAATACCATAGGCAAGATTATCACCGAAGATATATCTTGCATGTCAAATGCTGATAATTCTGATTTTCGCAACCAATGTTTTGGAAACCCTCCGGTTGAAAATGAGGATATAGTAATACTAGAAACAGATTCTACAATGAGAGGAGTTCATTCAAGTGTATACCAATTGTACGAGACAAAAATAGCTGCTCTCATGAGAAAGAATGGAATCCTGGAAGGGCAATTGGCTACTGCACTAACAAGTCAAGAAACCGCAGAAAAAAATTTATCCTCTGTTCTTAAGAGCAGACAAGAGATGGAGAAAAAGTTGGCAGATACAATGAGAGAGATGGAGTTGCTGAAAGAGAAGTTGGCAAGTCTAGAGCTTGCCCAGGAGGAGGCCAACAACTTATCAAATATTGTCCACTCTGACAATGTACGGCTCGAGCACGATGTTGCTTTCCTTAAGGCAGTTTTGGATGACACGCAGAAGGTATAATACATAGTGCAGATTCTTGTGCAGGTACACCATGATAATCATAGAATAACTTTTTGATGATTGATGGGGTTACCTATTTATGGTTATAGGAGCTTCATTCAACTAGGGGGGTCCTTGCAGGGGAGAGAACAAGAGCATTTCAACTACAGGTACTATCTGAACCAAACACGGGAACTCTTTGACTTCCCAAAAAAGTAAGAAGGAACTCAGTATTCCCAGTTTGATCTTTAACAGTCTTCTGATCAGGAAGGAAATTTTGCCTTAAAATCCTCACATCCTCTCCTCTCTACCAAAACTCTGCCTTTTACATAGGAATTCTGCAGAGGAGACTTAAAGTGTTTCGTTCTTTCTAGCATGGGCAGTCTCTCTCTGTCAACGTAATTACTGGAAGTTCTGATGCTATCATTCCCATGATCTTGCAGGTCGAAGTTTTTCATCTTAAACAAAGATTGCAATCCTTGGAAAACAGAGTTCCTACCCCAAGAAAACCATTCCACGTCTAGTAAGGACAAGTTTGAAGGTCAGGGTCTTGCAACCCAGGAGCTTGTGAATTGTGAACCATGTGGAAAGATCCTGTTCAACCCTATCAGCCTTTATAAAAACAGCCAACGACCATTGTGGCCCTTATATTTTGTGCTAGCCTCCCTAGTTAAAGATGATTAGTTTGCTGAAATGATCTTTGTACAAAGGAACTAAATGTAAATGCATACTCGGTAGTTTAATATTCCTTATTTTCAATACATTGATGAGAACTGGCCACATGCCTGGAATGTTATGCACATTTTAAGCACCTCAGACGCAGCTATAACATATTTGGGAAATGCTTTCAGCCATATTGTACTATCCTGGCAGCCTAAGTTCTCAGAATAATGCTATAAATTTCGGATGCTAAATCAGAAGAAAAGTAAAGAAATGGAAAGACAGGCTTGATATCACCACTGGAGTTGCATATTCCGATTTTTCAAGCTTACTGCTGAGAAAACAGACGTCATTAGACCAACTGTTGAGTGATATTGATGACAGACGACATTAGATACTAAAATACTTACACGCAAATTGGGGTCAACCCTGCATCAATTGAATCCCCAACTTATATAAATTCCTCAATTTTGAAGTCGAGAGGTAAAGCATCAACTCAGTTTCAGGTCCTGCATGGTATCCCCCCTTAAAGAGAACTATCTTTGGTAAGTCAGGCATTTCCGCAACTCAATAACAAAGCTCGCAATCAAGGAGAGTGAGTACATGATCCTTCGAGACTAGTTGAATTTGTCTCTTACCCTGCAGCTACGCCGAACCAGAACGATGTAGGAGGATTGAAGGTTTAAGAAAGAGAAGTCCTTTAGTCTCAGTTGAGCTATCCTATGATTGATGAGGCATATGTTAAATCTGTTGATTTTTATGAAACTTAAAGAGTGATTGAACTTGAGCATTGTTCACAGTTGGCAGTTGCAGCATAAATTGATAAAGAACAAAGTATCCTTACAAAGCCCTTGATTTAACATGAATCTTAGGATTAGCTGTTCCCTTAATAAGAAACTGATGAGCAGCTACTACCCAAGTAATGGACAAGGTTATAAAGAGTAATCAGGATGGGAAAGATATCAAACATTACAACAGCATTGCATTCCATAGAAAAGATGTGAGCACTTATGCCATCTGTATTGTTCACACACAGCTTCTTGTACATCAGCCAGAATACATAAATGATAATACATTGTCACGCAGTAAGAGATATAATTGGTGAGAAATCCTTGCCTCTATTGAGAGTCATATCCAGTAAAACCCAAGTTAAGAAAACATTCTGGTTAGTACATGGTCACCTTCTACATGGTACACAAGGCTACTCTTCTTCTGGTTCCTCCTCTTCTTGAAGAAGATTTTCTCTATTATCATGAGCCCAAAATCCGCGGACATCTATGAGCATACTGGCAACTGTTCCACCTTGTTTACAGCTTAGCAAATCGTTGAGTGTAATCCTCAGTGCATCAGCTGGCTTTACCATGTCCCAAATTTCATCTCTTACATCCTCAATGCACAATTCATAATTTCCTCCCTCAATCCATTTATGATGCACATCTCTGTTTCAAGAAAATCATGAAATAGCTTTCTGAGATATCCATATCTTGCCAAGTTCATTTAGAGAGTCACTTGCAAGATTGATGTGTTTGCCATCCTACAGGTCATATAAGTACACATTTCTAGTCCTCAACTATTTCACTACTAAAGAACCGTGTAACAGAGGTAGTTAATACAATATTCCATCCAAACAAAAAGCTTTGGGGTTTATGTCTCTGAAGATTCGAGACTCGTAGAACTTGCTCAACCACTACAAGCAGGAAACTGCAGAGCTTTGTTTAGGAAGACTGAATCAGGAAACATCTCAGCTTTTTGATGCTCCCCTTCTTAGCTTCCATGTAAAGATTCAACTAGACAAAGCAAATATGAAGAATTTAGACACAAACCTGAAAAGTGAGTGGATATCGGCTGTTGTAAGGAATCCTCGCCCATGAAGATCAAGACATCGAAATAAATATGTCAATCCTTCAGTAGTATCCTTGTTTTCTAAGGCGAGAACAAAGTCGAGAAAGCTCTCAAAGTCCATCTCCCGAGAATTTCCTCCCCCACTTTTTCCACGACGGACATGTTCATCGAATACTAATTTGAGAATGAAATGAAGATAATGAAATAAGAAAACAAAACTGAAGGGGAGACATCTCCAAAAGTGAAAGAAAAGAAAATCAAGCACCTGAGGAAAGCACAAATATCATAGTACTGTGTCCAATATATAATGATCTCAATTAACATATTTTCATAACCAAAAATTCAATTGGTATGCTCAATAATGTAATGCAAGCAAAAAGATGATGTTATGGACTCTTTTGTAGGACGCGTCTATAATAGACACAGTAACTGATTTCCAGCATTAAAAGGCTTAGGTTTCTATTTTTATTGTTGATTTGTTTCCTAGAATAGATTTTGGAAAGAATTATAAGTTTCCTGTTCTTGTAATAAGACTAGTCCTATTTAAAGGGACAAGATGAATAAAAACTCTAAGCCGATTTCTATCTTAAATTACAGAGATCTAGAGCTCTCTCTTATAACGAGTTCTAAGGTGTCAAGCTCCCTTCGACGAGTTTGAGTCATTGAAAATAGGTCGTTCAAGGAATTAGAACAACGGAAAGGGAAAAGAGAAGACAATTGACTTAGACTTTCCTGTCAATCGCCCTGTGACCCGATCCTTTACTAATAGACACAACAAAATGGTATAAGAGCCAAACATAATGGGTGATTCCAGCAAGAATGAAGATTTGTGGACCCTGTTACAAGAGGCACAAGCTGCAAATGATGCCAGGGTTGTTGAAGTGTAAAGGAGGCTGGGCAGTCAGATGCAACAATTGTCACTCCAGATGCAGGAGCTGCTGTCTGGGATTAATCATGTTACAAGCAAAGACTCTGACGAAACAGCAAGCAGCAATAATCAGCTACCACAACAACACCCGAATCGAGCAAATTATCAGCATCTTGGGGGAGGAGTGCAATCGGGTATTGCGACGGTTCCTTGGTATACCAACCCGGATTTTCCAACCTTCAACGGTTCTGAAGATCCACTGATTTGGCTGCATCGATGTGAAAAGTTTTTCACAAATCAACACACGCAGGAGGTGGACAAGGTGGGATTGGCTGCGTTCCACATGTTGGGTGAGGCACAATTGTGCTACTATCAATTGGAGATTGAGAATCCTTCCATCGATTGGATAGAATTTAAGAAGTATTGCACTCTTCGCTTCGGACCACTTGCTCATAGCAACCTACTGGGAGAACTAGTCAACTTGAAACAAATGGGGTCAGTTGCAGAATATCAGGGACAATTCCAAGAACGTTTGGCAAGAGAAAGCTAGTTTGTTCAGGCCGACTAGCACGTTGGTTTGTTCACTGCTGGCTTAACAGATTCTGCCCGACTTGATCTGGAATTACATAATCCACCTGATTTAGCTAATGCAATGAATCTGGCTAGGGCATTTGAAAGAAAACAGGTAGTGTTGAGGGAAGCAGCAGCACGAAAGGGGGCTTGGCAAGGTAACAAAAGCACGTATTCTTCCAATATTGCAGCTCCATTGTCTCAACCTTCTAGGGGCAGCATTGCATTAAGAGGAACCACTGAAGCAAAATCAACAAATTCATCAACCACCTTTATAAAGAAATTATCGAGGGCAGAAATGGCAAATCGGAGGGCGAAGGGTTTGTGTTATAATTGTGTTGACCCCTATACATTTGGGCATCAATGCAAGAAGCTCTTTTGGCTAGAATTAGATGATCCAATTGACACCGAGACAGCAACTGAAGCAGAACCAGAACCTGAAATTTCCATACATGCCATCACAGGTCAAAAAAATGCAAGAATCAATAAAGCAATGGCTGTCATGCAAGAGCAGCCACTGTTGGGTTCTGTAGACTTCGGCAGTACACATAATTTCATTAGTTTAACTGTTGCCCAACGCCTGCAAATCAAAGCTCAACCTCAGTCAAGTGCAAGTGCAAGTGTTTTGATTGCTGATTTCTTTGTTATTCCCTTGGCTAGCTTTTACATGGTGCTAGGCATTAAATGGTTACAAACACTGAGACCAATTCTTTGTGATTTCACTTCACTTACCACGAGTTTTGCTGCAAATGGGGATCAAATTGTGCTTCGAGGGAGACAGACCTGTCCCACTTACCAACTCAATCTACTTCAAAGTTCAAATGAATTCCATAGCAAGCTGGAGAATTTATTGGCTGCATTTATTGATTTATTTCAAAAACCTTCAGGGCTGCCTCCTATCCAGAATTGTGACCACCGAATCTGCCTAGAACCAGGATCTAGTCCAGTGGCGTTGTTCGGCCATATCGCTACCCGCATTTGTAAAAGGATGAAATAGAAAGGCAGTGCACACAAATGTTACATCAAGGTATCATTCGTCCTAGTAGGTCACCATTTTCATCATCAGCTCTGCTGGTCAAAAAGCATGACGAAACTTGGAGGTTTTGTGTTGATTATCGGGAGCTTAATGCTAAAACCGTCAAAGACAAGTTTCCTATTCCGGTGTTAGAAGAATTATTAGATGAGTTACATGGATCCAAGTACTTTACAAAATTGGATTTAAGATCCGGTTACTATCAAGTCCGCATGCATTCACCAGATGTTGAGAAGTCAGCATTTCACACCCATGATGGGCACTTCGAATTCTTGGTCATGCCCTTCAGCTTCTTCAGTGGCCCTTCAACCTTCCAAGCACTCATGAATGACGTCTTCAAAACACACTTACATAAGTTCGTCTTGGTATTTTTTGATGATATTTTAATATATAGCAAGACATGGGAGGCACATATGTATCATTTGCGTGTGGTATTCGACTTACTGCGTGCCCATCACCTTTATTTGAAGCAGTCTAAGTCCTCTTTTGGAGAAACCAAAGTAGCATATTTGGGCCATGTAATTTCTGCTACAGGTGTGATTGTTGATACGAGCAAGATACAAGCAATTACTAATTGGCCTTAGCCCCATTCAATTACTGCGTTGCGGGAATTTTTGGGTTTAACTAGATACTACCGTAGGTTTATCAAGGACTATGGGACATTGGTAGCACCTCTCACAAGCATGCTTAAACGTAATTCTTTCCATTGGGATGAGGCATCCCTTTCTTCTTTTGCTCAACTAAAACAGGCACTTGTTGCTGCCCCAATATTGCAGCTACCGAATTTTGAGGAAAAATTTGTTGTGGAGTGTGATGCTTTCGGTGGCGGTATTGGGGTTGTTCTTCAACAACAAAACCACCCTATTGCATTTTTCAGCTGCCAATTGCCAGAGTGCCACCGTGAATTGGCTGCCTATGAGCATGAACTAATTGGGTTAGCTAAAGCAATACTACACTAGTGTCCATATCTTTGGGAGCGTGCTTTTCTCATCCGCACTGACCACTATAGTTTGAAGTTCTTGCTAGAACAATGAATTACCACTTCTCCACATCAGCATTGGATTACCAAACTTATGGCCTTTGATTTTTGTGTGGAATACCAGGTTGGAAATTTGAACAAAGCTGCCGATTCCTTGTCTAGGCGTTTGAATGACGGGGAGGTCTTGTATGCCATCAGTCATCCTCGTGCTATATTCCTGGATGTTGTCCGTGAGGAAGTTAAAAATACTGCTTCATTACAAGAATCGTATGCGAAAGTTGCAAACCAGTAGATGTGGCCCATTCATGATGGTCTCATCCTTTACAAAGGCAAGATTCATTTTCTGCCTGATTCTGAGTTAATTACAACAATATTGTCAAGGTATCATGATAGTGCACACGAGGGCATTCAAAAGACTTTACATCGGGTACGTAGTGATTTTTATTGGAAGGGTATGAAGTCAGGTGTTGCTAGTTATCTGGCAGCCTGTCTTGTGTGTCAACACCACAAGACTGAAAATTTAAGCCCAGCTGGTTTGCTTCAACCCTTGGCACTTCCTTCGCAAGTTTGGGTTGATATTTCTATGGACTTCATTGATGGGCTGCCGAAAGTTTGGGGTAAAACAGTCATGTTTGTGGTGGTGGACCGGTTTGCTAAATATGCACATTTCATCCCTATGGCACATCCTTATACAGCTCCTCGGGTAGCTCAAATATTTTTGGAACATATAGTCCATTTACATGGACTGTTGGAATCCATTACATGTGATAGGGATGTGGTTTTCACCAGTCATTTTTGGAAGGAACTCTTCCGTTTGTGTGGCACGAAGCTTGCATTCTCTTCCTCCTATCATCCTCAGTCGGATGGTCAAACTGAGGTTGTCAACTGCACAATTGAAATGTATCTGAGATGCCTTATAGGTGATCGTCCTAAACGATGGGTTGCTTGGCTTCCTTGGGCCGAATATTGCTATAATACTTCTTTTCATACAGCTCTCCAAACAACACCCTTTAAGGTTGTTTATGGTCTTGAACCTCCTCATTTGTTGTCTTATGTGCCTGGGTCTTCTCAAATGGAGGCAATTGATCAAGCCTTGGTTGATCGCGACCTAGTTTTGCAAGGGGTCAAGAGTCGTCTTCAACAAGCCCAGTTTCGCATGAAGGAGTATTATGACAAAGGGCATCGGGATGTCGAATATGCTCCGAGTACGCTGGATTGGCTTCGTCTACAGCCTTATTGCCAACTTTCTGTTGCTGCCCTTCAAGGGTGCTGCACCTGTTTTAGTTCCCACCTTACCACCTATTGCGGATGGTAGAGTTGCCCCAACTCCTAATTCTGTCTTGTGTGCTCACCTCAATCGTGGCACTTGGGAAATCCTTGTTCAATGGGCTTGTTTGGATGCTGCAGAGGCTACTTGGGAAAATTTGGAACAATTTCGACAAGTCTATCCATAATTTGAGCTTGAGGACAAGCTCTTTCTTTAGGGTAGGGTAATGTTATGGACTCTTTTGTGGGACGCATCTATAATAGATGCAGTAACTGATTTCCAGCATTAAAAGGCTTAGGTTTTTATTTTTATTGTTGATTTGTTTCTTATAATAGATTTTGGGAAATTCTCGATTTGTTTCCTAGAATAGAATTTGGAAAGAAACCTGAATTATAGGTTTCCTATTCTTGTAATAAGACTAGTCCTATTTAAAGGGACAAGATGAATAAAAACCCTAAGCCGATTTTTATCTTAAATTACAGAGATCTAGAGCTCTCTCTTATAACAAGTTCTAAGGTGTCAAGCTCCCTTCGACAAGTTTGAGTCATTGAAAATAGGTCGCTCAAGGAATCAGAACAAGGGAAAGGGAAAAGAGAAGTCAATTGACTTAGACTTCCCTGTCAATCGCTCTGTGACCCGATCCTTTACTAATAGACACAACAGATGATGAGTAATCACAAGAACAAGCAACACAACCACAGAAATTTGGACTAGTTTATTGTGCAACTGCTGTGGAATATGTGAAAATCTTATCATGGACAGACATATAATGACTTACTGCTAAACTGAAAATGTTGGCAAAAGCCTATGCATAGCAATTTAAACAAAGGCTCCATACAGAACCTAGGAACTTACCGTATTGACTTTGAAATTTCCATCAAAACTGTTTAATTAATAGCTAATTTAGCTTAACAGAATTGTGAGCATCTATTGGGCTGAAAGCTTGCACATAGACATTATAGCAATTGCATTGCAAGGTAATAAAAATGCCAAAGATTTTAACACAATAAGACATGAATGTTTCATCAAAGCATGGCAAGTGAAACTTTCTCCAACCTCTTTCAATAAAAATGTCTGTCAATGTTCCATCAGCATATTCTCGAAGCTCTTGCTTGCTCAATGTTCCATTCATATCTTTATCAAGGGCAAGGAACATATCTGCAGAAGAACCATTATTCACTTACATATACAATGTAATGTTATTAACTAAATAGGCTGATCTGCAATTTCACCATTTCCATGATGTACAACTACTGTTTATGAATATGAACAAAAGTTCACGTGTCTGGATTGTACACTTAAAAGCCCCTTTACCCGAAAAGATAGGACAAAGAATAAAAAAAGAAAAGAAGAAGCAAATGACTTTACGAAGTCAAGCCAATCAAAATTGGACCTAGTTTCTACTCTTCCAGTAACTCCTCAAAGCAGGGTACCACATAAAGACATGATAATGGTCCTATTATTTCACCCATTGTTCACTATGCTACCCCTTTTACTAGGGTCCCCAATATGCTTACCTCACAACCACCTAACAATTACAGTGCTTGAAATCATATCCGAATCCAAATTCTTTCTAATACAGTATGCAGTTACTTTGAATTAGTTACAAATTAAGAAGGCTCAACAACAGCAAGGAATGCTCCCAAAGTGCGATCAAATAAATAACAAGGAAAGTAGACATACATAAAGCCTGAGGTGGGGGTTTATGAGACAAATTTCTGCAGCAACAACTTAGGAGGTAAAAAAAAAGAAAAGGAAGTTGGTAGCCAAAAACCCACCACATATACGCTGTGCAGATGTCAAAGAAAACCAATTTTCAGCTTGTTCAGTGTCGGTGACTTCTTCCTCACTTTCCTAGTATCAACAAACGTTAGATCAAACAAATCAGCCAGATGGGTAAGCGTCATTGAAACATAACTAAGAACAACCTCATGATCAGCCCAAAAAAAAAAGAAAATACAACTGATAAACCAAATACACCTCAGGTATAAAATCTGATTTTCATCAGTAACTTTTATATTCATATGTTCACAAAAAGTACCAAATTGCATGTACCTGGTGTAGTTCCATTAGCTCCTGAAGACAGTTACTGAGCAGCACCTTCTTTATACAAGCTTTCCCTGCAAGCATAACAAACAGTCGAAATACCCTGAGCAACAAAACGAACTTGAAAGGATAATGATCAAGGGTATCAAGCCATTTTCATAACATTATTTATCTTTAAAAGAGAAATTTTGACAAAGAGTAGACAGGTAACGCAGATAACCACAGACCACTGCAGATTGGTTTCCTAAGGACATCACTGGTTTTTTGCAAAAGTTATGTGCCAACTCTGCAACACTCATTTAAGAAAGTTAGAAGCACAAATAAAAAAGACAAGGTAAGTTCTATTAATTTTGCAAGAATATCTCTATCCTCATGCATCAATCTTAACTGCAGGCTGATCTATGTGTAAATTCCTTCTCAAACTATCAATACCTGCAACAACTCTAAGAAACAAGCACATGTTTAAAATTTTTTCAATCTTATGTTTATTACTGATCTTCCTCACCATGAGCCAATAATATGGCTATCTATTATTACTAACAATGCTTGTTGGTTGCATCAGTTCTCTATTGGAGTATTGAAAAAATTATACACTTTCGAAATCTAAAACCTAAAGACCAACATTGCTTTATATCACATAAGAGAACATTTAAAGAAGATCTCTGGATTTGATGATCTTTTATCAAGAATATAACAATACAGAGGAACAATATTTGATGATCTTTTATCAAGAATATAACAATACAGAGGAACAATATAAAGGAACTCAACCAAACGCAGTTAAACATCCAATATCTCACACTTTGAGAAAAGGGCAAAAGCAAATCATAAAACTTGATGATTAAAATACTACTAAAAGATATTACCACATTACTACTATAAAGGAAGCTGAGCAAACCTCGCCTATGAGGATCACAAAAGAAGAAGAATTTATGTGCAGCAATGCGGCAATACATTTGAACAAATGCAGCAGGCATATCCCGTAGTTGTGCTAAATTAGGGATCAGCCCTCGTATATAGGCCTCCATTTCCTGTCAAATTATATATAATAGAACGTTAACAAATGGGATGCTAAAGTTTAGCTAGCAACAGATATGATACAGATTTTCAGCAAATATTTTCAATTTTGACTATGCGTCAGATCCATACATGTGGTTGAAGAAAACCATCAGAATCTTCATCAAGCTCACTCATATCTATTCTTGCCTGCGTCAGTGATACCTGAACAAAATAGATAGCAGGCAACAATTTGTGAAGGTTAAGTCAAACTCGATCATTATATCCGGGCCTCTACATATCAATCTTATGTCTGCAAGAAAGGATCTTTAGAACAAGAATGAAATATGTACTTACAGTTCGCATCACATAAAGGTAAAAGGGCAAAATCGCAATTCTCCCAGATTCATCTTTCTCAAACTTCATAAAATTAGATGGGCTAAAAAAGCGTCGACATTTGGGCCCTATTTGCTCTGTACACACGGAGGCTATGTGACAAAAATCCTCATAATTCATCTACAATAAATTAATAAAGCAGTAGTTAACATCACCAAAGACTAAAACAAATGGTTCAGCAAGTTGTAATGCCACAACAGTAAATTATCAAGGAACATAAGCAGAGCTTAACTGAAGTACTTAAAAGAACAATTATGCAAGCACAAGATAGACTATTCTGAATCTTTGTTGCACATTTCCATCAAAAATTAGCAGATCAATACACCTACTGTCTCTAACATATATTTAATATGGAATTGATTGTAAGCATCTTCAAGTAATGAGCAATTAATAGTCCATTATTGACATTACAGATCAAAATCCATAATTAATTAGGGCTAAGTGATAGCTCATTCTAATCCACTTCTATTTGGCAGCAAGAGTATAAGCTTAGCCTTAGAGTAACGATGGACCCACTAATACTATTCAGATTTTTAACACAACTTAAAACAGTTTGAAATAGCAAGCTCCACATACCTTTTCTGCGCTAGTGGCATCATCAATCACACAGTTCTCTCTCAAGCAAACCCACATTGCATCCAGATCATCAGCATTTAGCAAAAGATCTGATTGTTTCTGCAAATTCAAATGAATGATGTCACCAGTAAAGGAGTAAGCCAAATGCTCTACACGATCAATAGAGTGAGAACAGCAAGTAGCCCATGCAAGAAGTTGAACACAATCAATAAAGTAAGAATAACAAGTAGACCATGCAGGAAGGTAAATGCAATCAATAAAGTAAGAAGCAGCAGATGATACAGGAAAGTAAATCATACCTTTAAAAATCGATACTTTGCCAATCTTTGGACCCTCTGACTAATTGATCCTTCTTCAGGTTTCTGTAAAAAGAAATCACATAATAAGAACCAACGAGCAACCAGCCTTGTAGTATCAAGAGACCAAGTCAATAATTGCAGATCATGCCTTTCTATAGAACGATGGTATAGTACCAGCTTCTGCACTCTTTTGCTGCTTCTCTTTAAAAATATCAAGCAAAATCCTCTTTGTCTCAAGCTCTACGTGACATAAGAAAAAAAAAAAGAGATTGAATTTTCAAATAACTAATCTTTAGGTTATGTTTGATTGGAAGGTTATTAATGGAATGAAATGGATTGTAATATTAGGGTTTGTAATAGAACGAAATAAAATAGGATAAAAGGGGAGAGTTTCACATTATATCCCATTACATCTTAAACAATAAAAATAAGTAATCTCCGATTTTAGAAGGTTTAAGATAGAATAGAAAATGATAAACAACATTTCACTATATTACATTATAAACCCTTCTTCTAAATAACATTTCACTATATTACATTATGAATCTTTTCATCCCTCCAAAACAACAATTTTCTAATATTACATTCATTTATATTTCATTTTATTATAAATCATTCCATTCCGCTCCAACCAAACCTAGCTTTAGTTAGAAGAACATATACTTGGTCTCGAAAAATAAAACCTAATAGGAGGATTGTTCCAGATATTCATGATTTCTTATTGTGTTGCATTACGATCTACCAAAGACTACATAATTAATTGCACAGAAGTAACCAAGTAAAATGTTAGATAAAAATATCATACTTCCAAATTAACCCAACAACAAAAATTGAAACTTGGATCAAAGCACATGAACAAGAGTGAATATGACTTGATAAATTTAGAGAGTAAGGAGTAACGAGCAAGGAGTTTGACTTTGGGAACACACCCATGAGTGCCTCAGATCCGAGTCCCGCACCCGATCCAATATACCGGCGGAGGTTTCGAACCCATAACATAGACGAAGCCGGCGGGATCTTCCTCTGCGAGTTCGCCTCATGGTTCTCGCCGTCGCTTGAACCGCTGTACATGGCGGAGGCTAACGAATCAACCGAGCTGGATCCGGTTAGTTTGGATTTTCAATTAACGCTTCAAATCTGCGAATGAGAACTCTAGAACTACAGGCATTTGCTGAGTAATGTGGAACCCAGAACCTAAGATGAGGTTGCAAGTTTTTGAATCCGTTAACTAAGGATTTTGCACTAGTCAATTGGGGCTTTTGCAGTTTCAACTACACGGGTTTACCCAATTTGAATTCGTCTACCACAACTATTCCTTAATTTTTAAAATTGTAAGCTTAGCAAATTAAGCATGCCATTTCAATTAAACTAAGGTGGATTAAATTTTTTAAATTGATATTATTTTAATTTGATTTTTAAAATGTGATTCTTTTCATTTTTAATTTTTAAAACGAAACACAAAAATATTATTTAAAGAAAATAAAATCAAAATAATATCATTTTAAAACAAATTAAACAAATTTTAAGTTTCGATTTAGTATGAAGTGATTAAATTAATTTTAAATCGAACTCAATTTTGAGTTAACAAATTAAAAAAAAATAAAATTTATATTTTAAAATTAAACATTAAATAACACTGGTTAATAAATTAAAATTAAAACAATATTATTTTGAGATAATGTGAAAATTAACGCCCATCTCATCCAATTCGACTCAATATATTACTAAATTTTCAAGGAAATATACTATAGATTCTACTATTTGTATTTTAACCTCTATAAATTAAGGTTGAAAAAACCAAACCACTTGATTGAGCTTATAATTAGGTTGAGACTTGAATCAATATTATTTTATAAATTAAATCAAATTTATCAACATCTCATCTTGAAATTAAAAATTAAAAATATATAATTTTAAAGAAAATCAAATAAATTCAAAATTTTAAATTTAAATTTAGATTAAATTAACTTAAAATTTGATTCAATAAAATTTTAAAATAAATATAATAATTGTATAAACAAATATTTAGTTAGTGTCTATATCAAAAAATCTAAATGAAATAATTTTAATTAGATCCAAACTCAAAGCTTTCCTCTTCGAAACCCTAAACTCACTAATCTTTCCCCGTTACAATCTGTTCTACAGTCCCAAATTGTCTAAAACGTTCTGATACACAGAATCCTCACGAGGAGGCAAGTGTAAAACATACTTGTCTTTTATATATGACTGACGGGCTACATTAGTCAAGACTTGAGCTTTCATAGGGGAAGAAGTCTTAGAAAGAAGCCATGAAAGGAAATACACTCAAACTTTCATTTATCTCAAACTTAATCAATTTTAACCTCTCTTTCATCCCCTTGATTTCAACCACTCTTTCATCCCCTCTACATACTGACAATAGACAAATCTTGCTTTTATAGGCGAAGTAAGGAAATAGAAACAAACTACTTTAGATATTGAATATATTCCCTAAGTATAATCATGACAATCTTAAAAAAAGAAGATGTCGTAAGTACAATCATTACACACCTTAAAAAATCAAACAGTAAAAAAATTCCTAAAGGATAAGAAAGAATCTTGGAAAGTGGGTGTGGACCCTAAAGATTCTCTTATCAACACACTAAAAAACACACAACTATAACAGACTATACTGATGTATAAAAAGGAGAGTCCCACATTGAGGAATGGAGTCCAGCTCATCATTTATCACGAATTGGTTCGTGTCACGACTAAAGATTGGATGGGGAGCTTAGATTACTTGAACTGTCAGTATCAGAATGAGCTTTGTAGGTCTTTTGTCTTTTATTGGGACTGGCATCATCTGTGCAGAGTTGTTGTAGGAATTGATTAAGTTCTTCTTCACCGGGGATGTAAATGTCATCATTAGGGTCTTGAGCATCCTGAAAGAGAGAGATTGGAGGTTGTGAAGGTCCTGCAGCATCTGAGGCATCTTGACTTGGGTTGTTTCATCAGTTTCGGAACACATTCAACTGTTTGGGCTTGATATGTCGACTTCTGGTGCTTCAGGTTCACCAAGAATAAATTCTCCTAGGTAGGGTCCAAGAGAAGTAGAAAAGACAGGTGTGTGTCAAGGAAAATGATTAATCTCCGTAAGAAAATCCCTAAGAGATTTAAGAACATTGTCCTTGTATCTGGGCCAATAAAGTGAAACGAGATGAAACAGACACGGTTGTTAAAATAAATGGAACCAGTTATTGCTCTGAGATACGAATGATGGATAATGAAGAAACACTATGTAGATTGTCTCTTGTAAGATGCTTCCCATAATCGCTGTTGTTTAATGACTATGGAAAGTTGTTTCTTCCATTGTTCTAGTGATTGATACCACTCAAGGAATGTCTATATAGAGACCTTTTTATTGTCTTGATCACACAGATATTGGTAGAATTGTAGAATAGGTAAGGTAATAGCACATGCATAAAGGGTTGAGAGTTCCCAAAGATATCATAATGCATTCTCAAAAAGATGGCCATTAAGAAATAATACATTAAGGTAGGGTGCTTTGAGGTTAAACAATCCGGTGCTGCAAGGTGAGTTGGTTTCATTGAAGAAGAGATGTAAATAATAGAACAAATTCATGTAAGCAAGGGATGCAACTTTAACAACATTATTGGGGGCACTAGCAATAAGAGGAAAGGATTTCTTTGTTTTTGCAATAAGAGGAAGGTTAGCCATGGAAAGGAGGAAAATAACAATACTAAAAGGGAGAGATAAGAAATCAGCTAGGATTATATCTCTGGTAAGGTAGATTGTGTATTTATAGCAGGAAATCTTATTATGAAAGATTCCTAAAGGATGAATGCACATTGACTTTAGTTGGTGGATGGTCTTGGTTTGTTCCGAATTCCAAAGTGGGGGGATTCTTTTTTCAGTAGCTTGGATATGGACGATATGTAGTCCTCCATGTGCGGCATGAAATCTCTAATATAATTAATAATCTCGAGAAATTATTGAATATATTTTAACACTGAGATTATCATCCAAAAAATGTAATAGCTCTTAAGTTATACGTGGATCTGGCTAATAAAATCTATCCTTAAACTGCATACCCAAAATCTCAACTTCCTTCGGTTCCAATAAAACTCTTTTTCGTCGAAAGCATAATGTCATACTGTTTAGTAAGATCCAAGAACTTTTGGAGTAGGGCTTTATGTTCTTCACGGGTCTTTGAGTACAATAGTATGTTATCGATGTAGATGAGAGCATTGTGGAGAATGGGCTCAACGATCTTGGTCATTGCTTTTTGGAGCAGTGATGGCGCAACTTTAAATACAAATATAATAGTCAATTGGTATTGCGCATTGGGAATGCAAAATTCCATCTTGTAATATTCATGTGGGTCAATGCCCAATTGCCAAAAACCTGCTTTCAAATCAAACTTTGAAAAGATAACAATTTCTTTAAGGAATAGTACTTATGTATTGATCTTTGGTAGATGAAACTTATTATCTTACAGGAATGCATTGAGAGACTTGTAATCAATAACCAATCTTTATTTACCTTACTTTTGTTCAAACCTTTTATTAATGTAAAAAGCCTGACAAGCCCAATTAGACTTCGGGGGCTCAATGAGTCCTTATTGAAGGAGAATATCACACTCTTCTTGTGCTAACTTGAGATCATTAGGGTTCATCCCTAGATGTGTCGTCTTTGTCAGATTGATATCCTTATTCTTCGTATAAGAAGATGGATGAAGAATTCAACATTTTTCTATAAAGGTTTAGGATGAGAGAATTGTGCATAAGATTCAAAACAGTAGTTCAACGACTAATCTCTTGTAGCTTTAATAGTGTAGGAGCTTATGTAAGCTCAAACACATTTTTATCTTTGTGTATGAACTAACCTAAGCTCGATATTAAAGGCCTATGGGTAAGATTTATAAAGGTGAGGCTTTACTGTATACATCCATCCCAATTAGAATGTCTGGGCCAGGTAAATGGCTTCCAAGTACTTTAGTTCACACTATATACTGTGGAAAGAATCAAATCCCAATCTTTCTCTTAGTGATAAGCCCAATCTTAAATGAGTTGTCACCATCAGCAGTAGTAAAATATTTATCATGAGAAGTCCACACTTCAGAAGGTAAAATGTTAGGCTTCATGATTGTTCTGTTGGATTTAGTATCCATAAACCTAATAGCCTTTATGGGTCTATCATATTTATCCTGTCGAAGAAGTTGGATCTGGACATACAAATGAGAAACTTTAACTAGTTCGAGATCCAGTTTCAAACACGGTTGTTGTAACATATACAGAGAATCGTCCTCATAAGAGAATTAATAATTAGAAGAGTCGTCATCAGAGGAAGTAAATGAAACAACAAACTTTGTATCATTGTCTTCACTTAACTATTCCTCAATAAGGTCTTCAAGGTTATCAGAGGAATGAATAGACAGAATTAATTGAATTGACTCCAATAACCCGATATCCTTTTTGCTTTTGTGAGGACATTATCTTGCAAAATGTCCATAGAGAATACATCGATAAGCCTTTTGAGATTTGAGGAGGTTTGCACTTAAAGAAAATAACAAAATTTTTCTTTTTTCTTTTGTTCCTGAAGGGCTTGTAGCCTTCTTTAAGAGATATATGAGATATGTGGAACTTCTTGCTCTTATAATAGAGCTTCCTGTGATGGTGCTTTTTCTTTTTACCGTAATCAAAGTCTTTCTTCTTCACATAATTTATCCAGAGAGGATTTAAGCTGATAAATTTCTCCAAAAGTAATATTTGTCATATTTCTACGTAAAGTTACAATAGTTCGTTGCAATTCATCTGGTAAGGATAAGATGAAGGTATAACTAAGATTCACGTCATTTGATATGTTGAGAACCAACTAGCTCCATGTAGCTTGTTTAGTAGTTCTTTGATTAGAGGTATCAAGAATTTATCCTTCACCGTATATCGATTCAACTCACGATAGTCAACGCACATCCTTCAAGAATTATCCTTCTTCTTGACGAGAACCACCGGCAATACATAGGGGCCGTAGCTATGGCGTATAAACCCTTGCCTCAGGAGCTGCTTAACTTCCTTCTCAATGATATCCTTCTGTGCCCTGAATAACGATATTGTCTTACGTTAATCGCATTGACCCCATCCCTTAGCACAATCTTGTGGTTATGCTAGCAACTCGGAGGTAACTGAGTCGGCTCCTGGAACACTTTTGTGCAACTAGCTAGCACCACATTGATTTCGTCGAACACGCTGCCTTGTTCCTCTGTCAGTCTCATCTGTTGAAATTGGTACTCGATTAGAGTCGAGGGTTGAAGCATGAATAATTGGCTATTCCCAGCTCCCTGTAGTGTTTTCTGGAGTCCCTTACTAGAGATAACCCTATATTTGCTGGACCTCCCTTTAGGGTTACCACCTTCCCTTTCCACCAAAATTTCATCGTCCTTGTTCAGAAATTACATAAGACGTCTTCCAATCCCACAAGCCATTGAACGCCCAGAATGACGTCACACCCTCCCAAAATTATCACCAATGCATCCATATAGAACGATACCCCTTGCATAGACCATGAATTTTTTTTACAACACTGTGTACATTACAACTGCAAACCCCCACCCACCATGATTGTTATCAGCGCGATCTCTCGCAATTTACACGTCCCTTTTCTCGCCACCATAATATCGACAAAGTTGTGAGTATTGCCATTGTCGATATTTGTTTCCACTGATGAATCCCTATTAAATGCATTTGTCTGAACTTTGTCTCACCCAAAAAACCAATCATCACCTGCATGGATATCATTGGACACTTTTCATCTTCCTCACCGACAACCTAACTCTCCCCTTTTGGGTTATGTAATTCTTTTTCCTGATCATCTTCGGATACAAAAAAAAATTGGAGCTGCCTCTTCTTACATTTGTGTCCAAATGTATACTTCTCGTCACACTAAAAGCAAAGGCCCTTCGCTCGTTTCTCATTGAAGTCCCTACTGCTGACAGCTCTTGGCGCCTTGTACGGTCGTCCAGTTGGAGAGCTTAGGGATGAAGGTGGTGTGGGTAATAAACCCTTAGTACTCAGTTGACATTGAAAAGATGTAGAGTGTGACAGTGGCATCTTGCCACTGACCATGTTCCGAGCGGGTTGTGTTCAGTTCAGCATTGAAATCCCTGTCGCCGTTAATATTGCTTCTTGTTTCCTTGCTAGTGTGTACGCCTGATGCAATGATTGTGGTTCGTGTAGCTTTAACGCCACCCCGATTTCTGGTTTAAGGCCCTTCACAAAGAACCCTACTAAGTAATCCTCCGAAAGTGCCAACCAGTTAGAATGATGATCGAACTAGGCACAATATTCCAACACCGTCCCATTCTACTGTAACTCCTTGAAATCTCCTATGGTCATCAAAAATCTCAGCATCAAACCGTTGTTTAAGGGCCTTCGTAAACTCCATCCACTCTACCACCTCAGTTTTGAGTCAGTTTCGGATGAATAATCTGTATCATTCTTGCGCACGCTCATCCTTGTGCAGGATGGCGATGTTCACCTTCATGTGCTCTGGAGTCTGGTCGATTTGGAAAATTTGTTCACATCGGTACAACCATAACTTGGCGCTGTCTCCGTCGAATAAGGGAAACTCAATCCTACCCAATTGAATGGACCAGCCATTATCATCCTTATCAGGTGATGTCGGATTGGTTTTAAATGGGGGACCATAAAGACTACTGCCTTCCCCTTGTTTTGACCCTTCCGTGGAGATCATCGACTGTAGCTCCCACATTTCGTTCTCCAATTTTTCGGTTTGACCTTGTACCTCCAACAGTAACTTCTCACTTCTATCTTGCATCTCCAACAACAATCGTTCATGCCACTTTTGTGCTTCCATGAGGCCCTTCAAAGTATCCTCCAACCTTTTGAACTCCGCTACTTTCGTTCCTTCCGCCATTGTTGATCCCGGACTCATCTACTCTGATACCAATTGTTACGTAAGAATTATATCGTCAACCGAAACACGTTTGCGAATATTTGAACACAGAAACTGTTGTGAGAAAGATAAGGAAGAATTAGAGAGAGAGAGAAGTATTAAGAGAATTACATTGTTCATGATTCCAGACATAATGTACAATCCTCTAAAACCTACGAGATATATTGTCATTAAAAATTATCCCCTATACCCGCATACACGATATGTTCCCCTATTATTGTTGCTAAACGCTGCGTAACGCCTTGCAACTCTAGTATTGCGTCATTCCACATTCAGATGTTTTCACCTTCCGAATTTGTTGTAAAATCTTGACAACCCATGTCTTCCCTTTAAAAGGTAAACTCCATAACCAGACTTCCTTGGAAAGGAAGGAATTTTTGCGTTTGTGATCTTAACTTTAGGTTACCCATTTCTCCATCATAGTAACAATTGTGTTTTTATTGTTTCTCTGAATGAGGAGAGGAATACACTTTCTACCACCGATGGGAACATAAATTTCTTATGATATGATAGGTTATAGATGAGATTTCTAGTCTTTGGAATTCTGAAAATTATACAACTTTGCTTTCAGGTACCTATGGAAAATTTGAAAATCTTCACTACTCCTTTGAAAATCATAAAAGCGGACAAGAACTTGCAAGTAGGTTCACTGATTGGTTCTGTAGAAAACGAGGATTCGCATGTGCACAATGGAATTCCTACAAGACATGCCAAAGTTCAGAACTTTCAGATTCTACAGGCCAGAAGAACCATCTTCTTCTCCTGGTCTTATTCTGATGCAAATCTATCTTAAAAAATAAGAAAAGTTCTGATTTTTACTTTAATTAACCTGAATCTGACATTCTTATATAGGTTCCCTTTGCCATATCAGAATATTGTTTTAGGACGATTAGTTTAGGATATAATAGCGTTCCTAAGCCAAATGAATTGATCATTGCAGTCTGTACTTTTACATTAATCCCATCATTTAGCTTGGAAAACTGGTATCTGCTTGAGATTATGCAATGTACTGTTTATCCGATTGTTGTTTAGTATCAATAACAGCTACAGCATTTGTAAGTATGTTTAACTCAAGAAATTTCCTTCTTGAAGAAAAGGTTTTGAGTTCGAGCAGCTCATCCTTTTCCAAATCTCTTGACTAAGGTCTTGAGTTGGACTAAATCACTTACTGTTGGTAGCCTATGCTCATATCTGAAGGAGAGAAAAAGATCAGAAAAAGTGGATGATCTTCACGTCTCTATAATTATTTTTCCTACTTTGATGCATGTGATAGTCTACTTTCCTCATACCACACACATAATCTATAGGCTTGCTTTCTTCTTAGTGTATTACTTCTCTCCCATTCTATCTATAGCATTTTTTGTTCCCATCAATTTATCCTTCTCTAGTATCAATGTCCACCTTTAAATTAACTTTACACAAGCCCTTCAATGGATATGAATTCTTTGAGACTCACACCGGTTTTGCTTTCATTCAAAGAAACACAACATCACCTCAAGCCGGCGAGAAAAGAGGCCGTCAAAACAGGTAGAACCTGGCAGGTAAAGGGTCCTTGGGGTCGATATGCTGCAGAAATTAGAGACCCTACTACCAAAGGAAGGCATTGGCTTGGCACATTTGATACTGCTCAAAAAGCAGCTCTAGCTTATGATATAGCTGAACTTCCTACGAAAGGCACACAAGCAAGAACGAACTTTGTTTACTCTGAAAATGGTATTGCTCTCCATCCTCTTCTTACTCATCATCTGGTCCTCAAGCTTTTTCGCCACCAACACAGTTTCTTGTTAATGGTACTCATCAAACCAAGTTAACTGAGAACACATTAATGAGTGGAAGAGATGCTTGAATTCGAATGGTAGTTGTTTCCATGTTAAATTCATGTGAAAAAGCATCATTTATTGACGCGGTCGAGGTTTGTGTTCCTTGCCTGCAACCATATCCACATGAACGTATTCCAACAATGTAAGAAGAATCAGTCACTGAACTCACTGACTTGTCCACTTTCAAGATTCCATATTATGGAGATACCTGACGAGATTGAAGTATACAACCACTTTTTGTGTTGCTTGTAGTATCAATCTCAATATAAAGTGTATTGATAGACGAAAATAGTTCACTTTATTGAATTGTTAGTGTGTAGTTTGTGACGTGTAATATGTAATGAACAGATGAATTGTCACTTAGGATAGTCTTGTAAAATTTTAGAGCATACATGTTGGCCTCTTTCCTACTTATCGAGGCAGATCATCTATCCAAAATTATGGTATTTTATTCTGTTCTATGAATCTCAGTCATTTATTTATGCGAGTCTTGTATTTATTTATATGGGACTCACATAAATTAATGACTGAGATTTATGAGACAAAATAAGATACTATAAAATTGGACAGAGGATTCGGACTCCTACTTAACATGCTTTGGGTTAATTATCATGCTTATGATTAAGATGATGTCAAAATGACATTTTTAGTTAATAATTTTGTAATTTATTGACCAAAATAATGTCTTTTTCATATCAATTCATAAATTTCAACAATTAACTTAGACCTAAAACTTTGACTTTAAATTAAAATATTCTAAATCAATTTAGATAATATGATTAGATAAATTCAAACTCGAACTCATCCTAAAACTTGACCATTAGACCAACTCATACATAATCAATTAATTTTGAACCACTTTCACCATTCTTAAATCTTGTCCTTGCTGACTTTATGAATGGTTACTATAAGGAGGGACCATTGCCTAATGTGGTAGTTTAACATGTCTCCATTTCTGCTGACCATGTCTAGTGTTGTTTCCATCATCCACTTTGTCCTCTACCTCTCTAAGCGGCCCTTAATTAAAGTTTGTAAGGATGGCATGAGTGTGATTAGAGTTTGAATTCAAACTTGAACAATTGAATCAAGGTTTGTTTGAACTTAGCTTGAGTTTAAAATTTTTAATTTATTTCATTAAAATTGAGTTGAATTCAAGAATATTGCCAGTCCATCAAGATTAGTATTGGGTATGGTAATGGGTTGAGTTAGGATAGATTTGTAAAATGAACTCTGATTGTGCGGTGAGTAAACCACATAAAATGATAGCATTTTAGATCATTTAAAAAAAAAAGAATGTTTTAGTAAAAAGTCGAAAGTACATTTAGTCCTCAACGTTTACAATAAAATACAACTTGAACTCTAATTATAAATATCAATGGGTTAGGCTAGAATAGGCTCGAGAGCTAGGTAGCCTATGGCTCGACGGGCCAAGATAGGTCAGTCAAAGGCCCAACCTAACCACGGACCGACCAGCCGTAGGCAAAAATTACCTTAACTTAACAAACAAGGAAGGGACATGGAGATTCCTTAAATACTAAAGAAAGGACCTTCTTACTTTCCATTCTAAATAGCAAATTCTTGATTTTTCTAATTGTTACTCTGTTGATAAATAATCATACTTGAGAATCACTTCTGTGCCAGCAACCACAGTAATACAGAGGATGCAAGCGTTGTTTAGAATGATTAAGCGTAAAGCGTCTGTATGTAACTTTTGAAGTTTGTCGTCAAATCCTGGAATTTAATTAGATAAGACCAAGACCCGCCTTTTGTTGCTCGTGCCCCGCTCTTCAAAATCCATATACCATGCTCTGTTTCGGGTCCATCAGGGTAAAGGCAAGGTAGTCGTCGGGTCACAAGTCGGGTTGGTCCAGCCCATGCTCGCCCAGTGGTCCAGTCTGACCAACCACTTTTGACCCAAGACAGTCGGATTAAAATTAACATCCCTAACTCTAATATTTTTAAGCATTTAAATTTAATCATAATGTATATTCAAAACAAATCCTAATAAGCGAAAATTCTTATAGAATTAACTTTTTATGAGATAAATGACAAGTCAATGCTAACTTATTATTATTTTAATATTTTTAAATAAAAGCAAGTCTCTCTTTTATATAATTAACTTTTTAAATTTAATTAAAATATTAATTTTACTAATACGTGACAATAAGACGTACTTTTATATAAATAATAGGTCGTAACAATGAAACTTATGTTTTATTTAAAAGTCAAATACTGACATTTCATTTAATTTATAGGGATAATCTTGCTAAATTTTTCATTCAATTAGAATTTATTTTAAATATTATGAAAATTTTAGGGCTTAATTTGAATAATTCAAAATATTATGATTTGATATGTTACAAAAAAACACTTTTAATCTGTAATAAATGATTTTGGGTTAGGCGTCCAATTGACCTTTCAAACCTGACATGAAAGTTGGTCAAATCATACTAAACCTATTGGTTTCAGACGGAATCGGATAGTTCTCGGTTCCTAATGCCATCTCTAACTAACATGTGTAGGACTTGCGTGAAATTATGTACTCTGACACTGAAAGTGATCGAGACTGGAGGCAGTGGTCACAACTATAGTGTAGAGAGCAAGGTTTTGATGATTACAGAAGTCATATCTTTCTCGGCCTTTTGGCTAAGATAAAGTGTAGTATCTGTTCTATCAGTTTAGTGTCTGATACACGGGTCGTTGATCCAAGTTTCAATTTTTTGATCTGATGTTAACCCAACTGAAGAAAGAAGCCTCTCATGGCGTTATATACCATGGCCAGCTTCATACATAAGCTTCAGAACTGCATCCATTTCACTTCTGCAACATCTGCTCATGCCCATTTGTTCAAGTCTGGGTTTTTGGCGTCTACTTCGACCGTTAATCATCTCAACAACTGTTACGTAAGGCTCCGGAGAATAGACTATGCGCGCCAACTGTTTGAAGAATTGGCTGAACCAAATGTGGTCTCCTGGTCTTCGCTTATGGCTGGTTATATTGACACGGGCAGGCCTGAGTTTGCTCTTTGGCTCTATGCAAGAATGCGAGAGAGTTCGGTTATGCCAAATGAATTCACGTTGGCAACGGTGAGTAATGCGTGTTCATTGCTTGCGGAACTCAAAACTGGCAAAAAACTCCATGCCCAGGTTGCGATTTTGGGGTTTCAACACGACCTTGTGGTGTGTAGTTCATTGGTTGACATGTATGGAAAGTGCGACGACGTGGATGGAGCAAGGAGAGTCTTTGATTTGATGGGTCACAGGAATGTGGTTACTTGGACTTCGATGATAGCTGTGTATGCACAGAATGCAAGAGGGCATGAGGCACTTCAAGTTTTTAGAGAATTCAACTGTTTGATGATGGAACGTCCGAATAGTATTACATTGGCTCATGCCATCAATGTTTGTGCGAGCTTAGGCAGGCTAGTTTCTGGGAAAGTTACACACGCAGTAGTGATTCGGATTGGATGCGAGTCCAATGATGTGGTTTCATGCGCACTTGTGGACATGTATTCCAAATGCGGAAGCTTTAGTTACTCAGATAAGGTGTTCAGAAGAATTCATGATCCTTCTGTTATTCCATATACTTCTATGATTGTGAGTGCTGCCTACTATGGACATGGTGAATTGTCCCTCAAATTATTCGAGCAGATGATTAGAAGAGCAATAAAGCCCAACGATATCACTTTTGTCGGGGTTTTGCATGCTTGTAGCCACTCGGGACTCGTGGATGAAGGTCTCAAATACCTAAATTCTATGCAGACAAAGCATGGTATCACTCCCAGCGCAAAGCATTATACTTGTGTTGTTGACATGCTCGGTCGAACTGGCCGCCTCGATGAGGCTTATCAGTTGGCAAAGTCTGTCAAAGTTGATGGCAGTGAAGTGGCTCCTATGTGGACTGCACTACTGTCAGCCAGTAGGCTTCAGGGACGAGTAGACATTGCTATTGAATCAGGTAATAGGATCATTGAATCAAATGAACATGAAGCTTGTGCATATGTGACATTGTCAAACACTTTTGCATTGGCTGGTGAGTGGAATAATGTTCATGGTCTGCGAGCTAAGATGAAGAATGCTGGTGTTTACAAGGATCCTGGATGCAGCTGGATTGAGGTTAAGGATTCGATATATCAATTCCGTGCAGGAGATTTGTCATGCGAAAGAGGGAACGAGATCTTAAGCCTTTTGCAAGAGTTGGAGAGGAAAATGAGGGAAAGAGCGGCACAGGATTAGTGTTTGTTGAGGTAGAAGAAGAGAGCGTAGAGCAGATCGTTGGTCTGCACAGTGAGAAATTGGCCTTAGCTTTTGGTTTGATAAGCATACCTAAAGGCATTACAATTAGAATAATGAAGAACTTGAGAATGTGCCCAGACTGCCATGAAGCTTTCAAGCTCACCAGCCAGATTGAAGACACAGAATTTATAGTTCGTGACATCAATAGATTTCATCACTTCAAGAACGGATACTGCACTTGCAGGGACTTCTGGTAACCAAAGTGTGAAGAGGAATTTAGCTTCAAATTTTATTATATATATATATATATTATTTAGCACGAGTTGAGTTTTAAATTCGATTAAATTTAATTTTTCCCGATTGATTCAATTTTAAATAATAATTAAGAATTTCAGAAAAGCAAAAAAGGAAAACAAAGTAAAGAGGACAAACAAACAAATTTGAGAAAGGTCCCACGTTGTCTCCTCGTAGCATCAGCCGCACGCGCTGAAAGACGTGACCACATGATTGACGCAATCCCAACTGCTGTCGTACGTCTATACCATAACAATACAACGCCCTTCAATAATTATAATATTAAATTCCAAAAGTGTATATCGAAACGACTAAACCTAAAAATTTATAATATAATATAATTTGTATTTTAATGTTTTACAACATTTAAATTTAATTATAATATTTTCAAATTTTAAGAATAAACCTTAAATGGATATAAAATTTGACAAAGTTAATTTTCCTTTAATTAAAGTTAATCCTTTTCAATTTTTTATTTATTTAAAATTTGATTTTAACATTTTAAAAATATTATAGTTTAATTTGAATGATTTATAATGTTAGAATTTGTTATATATTATACTATAAAAGTTGAGGTTTAAAAAGTTTTTTTTAATCGTGTATTAAATACAATTACACTTAAAGTTAAATGGTCGGAATGACCTAAAAAATATTTGTAACTTGAGCTTAAATTAAAATTTGAACACGAATTCATATTGCACAGTCCTAGTTCGAGTAAGTCACTTAAAAATAATGTCATTTTTTACAATTATATTTTATCTTTTTAGATGTTTAAGTAATTCACGTTATTCTTTGTTGTCGTCGTCGTCGTCGTCGTCAACACTCAATTAAATTTTAGACCAACAAAGAGATCGGGGAGATATAATAGTACGCAACCTTATTTTTACGTAATAAAGAGGCTGTTTTTAATAGACTCATATATAAATATGACATGAAAATATTATAAAAAATCAAATAAACATAAAAATCTAATAAAATAACTAGATACATAAAAATAAATAAATAATTAGAATAGAGTGATAATAAATCATTAAAATATAATAGTAACAGCTTAAAAAAATGCTCCAAATCTTCATTTAGGTGATAAAAGATTAGAAGATAAAATTTTTTAAAAAATGATAGAGCATATATACCTAATATGGGATAAAGTTCTGTTTATACCCGATATGCTGTAAATTTCTACTTACTACTTCTTGAGTTGTGCATGTCATTCTTGCACGGGATCATGCTAGTCATTCTTGCACGGGATCATGCTAATATGGTCTGAATTATTCATGATTGTCCCAAGTGCCTACCATCTTTGATAAATTGCCAAATCTAATTCAAAATATAGCCCATTAATTATGTTTATATTTTAAATAATTTATTTATATTACATGATTTATAATATCTAATAATAATTGTTGTGATTATAAAAAATATTTACTTATGCCAACACAACCTCTAAAATTTATAATTTATAAGCTAAGATAATGTCTTTTAATATTCAAAGTTTACAATTCCAGTCTTGCAAGTAATGGTTAAAGAATTAAACTAGTTCGATTAGTTTAACTGTAAAAATTTTAAACTGTTTAATTTGATTTTTAATTTTTTAATTTAATTTAATTTAATAATTTTTATTGATAAAAATTGATCAATTTATTAATTAATCATTCAATTTTTTATAAA
>JAOQMP010000210.1:55510728-55527598 GCA_027563575.1 Erythroxylum pedicellare
AATTCATAAAGAGACTATATATATATATATATAGTTCTATCGAAAATAATTTTTCAACTAGTTACGGGTAAGGCTGTGTGTGTTTATACATATACGTGTGTGTGTGTTCAAAAGTTTTTTATCGAAATTTATATTCTCGGTAAGTTCCAACAGATTCGTATCATTTTTTACCGTCTTTCTCTAATTATTCTTATACCTCAAAAGCTTAGGATTTTGAAAGGTTTTCAACTAATTTGATGATCCTTTCTTGATAAACTGGCTTGCCTTGGGTTTGATTTGAAAAGCCCAACTCAGTTAAATTTGGTCTACTCTAAGAAGAATCCTTGTTCATCTTTTCTAGGGAAGGAAGGCTTATCCCAAAGTTAATCAATAAAAATTATTTGTATTGATTCATATTTTGAGTTGAATTCAAACTCATATTTAATAATTTGAAGTGATTTGAAAATTATTTACAAAAATTATTATTTTATTGAATAACTAAAAGAAAATAATTGATATTAATTATTATCTTATTAATTAAAAACTGAACAAGTTAATTAGTTGTATAAGCATTTCTGTAAAAAAATTAATTCTCAACTAATCATCTACGCAGACTAAAACACTCAACTTATAACCTCTTTTGCATTTCAGTCCACCTGATGATTAATCGACGATTAATTTTTCACATCAACGCCTATTATCATAGATTAAACAAATTATGATAGTCGAATCTGTAAAATACTGATAAAACTAACATTTTGAATTGATTTATTAAAGTTAGAAAATGCTAATCACTTAATTAAAAAATTTAAAAACTTGACCATTGAACTAAAAATTTAGCACTTTATTATTTGTTATCCCTAAATAATTTGCTTGATATCTCTAAGCAGGATATAAAATTTTCTAGTACAACATAAGAAGGACATTCAGGGCTTTGAGTTAGGATATATAGATAAGGATAGGATTTGGACTCAGACTCGGTCTAGCTTGTCTCGACCTGTCTTAAGTTGATTAAATCTTGGTTTGATTTCTTTTTTCAATTGTCTCATAGCAAGATCAAGCTCAAGCTATCTAAGTCAAGTTTGGGCTATAGACCTTAGGCCCAAAAATTAAAAAAAGTCAAATTTTTACTTTTTAATTTTAAAATAAAAACATCATGTTAGGTCAAACCTAATTATGATACGATAATTTTGAATTTAATGGGATCAATTTAAAATTTTTATAATTAATTAAATATAAAATGTTTTTAAGTGAAATTTAAATATAATTATGATTAAATTTAAATATTTGAAATTTAATTTGAAGAAACCTATTTTAGATTAAACTAATTTTCATATATCCTAAATCTCAAATTAGTTCAGACGAGACTAATGTGATTATTTTTTCATTATTTTTCAAAATGTATTCCTTTATTTTTAATTTTTAATAAAATTTTAGTAAAGTAAAATAATATGTTTATTGTGCACATTCAACACGTGAGAATGAGTATTAAATATAATATATATAAAAATAATTTCAGACAAATTAAGACACGTAATACCGTAAATTTGGTTACTAATGACACCTCTCTACGTATTTGTTGTCAAATGTCTTTTGTTTCGGTAAAATAAATTTTATTTACTTTAAAAAATCTTAAATACAAAACAAAATGTATTTAAAATTTAATTTATCAATTAAATTAATTATTTCTAAATCTTTATATTAGTTAATATTCTAGAAAAATAAAGCGTTGATTAAATTATGAATTTTGATTTTTTTTTTCACTTTCATTATCCACTAAACACTTATTAATTATTTACTTAACCTTTTTTAAATAAATCCAAAGCCAAATGAGACGTGGAGTTAATTCAACTCAAACATCTTATCCATACGCTCCTCGCCGGCGCGTGAAATTTACCAACAGGAACCTCTTGGCTGCTTGCCATGCTGTTCTTGATGATTATCTTGTATCTTTATTTTTGTATTCCTTATTTATATTTAACTTATATTAAGTTAGAGATAATTTTTATTTTTAACCTTTTTATTTAAACTATTTAAAGACTTGTTTTCAATTGTATTTTCTATTATAATTATAATCTTAATCTAATTTTAATTATTTTCATATGAATCATTTAAAAACAGTCTCTCTACTAATTAGAGGTAAGACTCTATTATTATAAGTAGAGTAAAGATGAAAAAAGTTGTGATCAAATTCAAATTTAATGTTTAAGTAATACAATTTAAACGAATAACAAATCTCAATTCATCAGTTCCGATCAAATTCAAATTCAACATTTTAAATAATATCTCTCTGACCAATTTATTGATACGTTTAAGCCACTTATTTAAATTATAAACCTATTTATACTCATCATGCAATATACTAAAAATGAGATAGAGCATTATTCTTTCTTTTTTTGAAATAGAGGAAATCGTAGCTTCTATTTTTTAGATACGTACCGATAAATTTTTGAATTGACGCAATATGTTTTAAATCACATCAATCGGGTGTTTTTTACTAGACAAATCCTATACGACAGACTTGATCAAAATAACGTAAATAAGAGAATTTTAACACAGGACTTTTTGACCTAATGTCTCCGCTTCAATAACTTGACCACTCAAAACTTCAAGCACTATTCAAACATTTAATATTATTAAGTGTTATAAAAATAGTTTTAAGTAATCACTATGTTTATTTTAATTATTCCCGTTCCTTAAAATATAATAAAAATACTTTTATTCTAAATACAAAATAGGTGAATCCGAGAAAAATAATATTAACGTCAATACTTGAATAATTAATTAATTGAAATAGTTTTTATTTTAACTCCTTAAATTAAAATTTTCTTAATTCCTTATCAACTTAATTTTATTTTTTAATACGTTAAAATTTAAAATTGTTATCCTTTAAAAACTTATTAAATATAAATTTAAACAAAATATAAATAAATTAATAATATAAAATTAAGTGATAAATTAATAAATTAATATTAACTCAAACCTATGAAAGTCCACGCAATTGGTCCACCCCATGAGACGACTTTTTTTTAATACAAAAAAACCGAAATTTCCTTTTATTTTAACATATTGAACAGATGTGCTAAACGGTAGTTTGGCCATTTGGAGTTCAAACCTACATAAGAGTTTTCCAGCCCACGCTCCCTTTCCACGCGCTTGATGAAATTCTCCACATTCACGAAACAAGTATGTTCCACGAGGTACACGCGCTCTATCCTCTCTTCTCTTTTCTTGGCTTTAGTATTCACTATTCAGCGGAGATTATCCCATGTGAGTCAGTCTATTTGTTTGTCACGCCCCACGTTCGATATATAATTTAATTACTCTACATTTTAAGATTTATATTATAAATACCCAATTCAAACTTTTGAAATTTTTAAATTCAATTTTAAAAATTTTCAATTAAGTAATTAATATTTTAAAATTTTAATAATTTACATCAAAATATTAGTTTTTTTTATGTTTATGTGATATTTAGTGAACACGTCACATTATTAAAATTAATCTTTTGAGCTAAGATAATAAAGTTTTAAAAGATTAGTCCTTTAATTGAATAATTTAAAATTTTGAACACTGAATTAAAATTTTTTAAAAACTATAAATATTCTAATTAAAAAATAGAATCTACTCTTTAACTTGTTATTCTTATAAACCGCTCTTTGACCTTTCTCATTGGATAATCACACGCAAGAGGAATCTTACATATGACATGCCAGGTGGAACGTACATAACCACACGCGCCAAGCCTTCGCGCGTTCGTTGCAGTTTTGGTCCTTAAAGAAAAGAGACCAGACCAGACCCCCAGAGGGACACCCCTCTCTTTCTCTCCGACCTTTCTCACTCTAAATCAGAAAAAAAAAAAAGGTTTTAGAAATAATTAATTAATAATATTATTATTATTATAAATTTTCTCTCATATATAAAAGGCACGGCTTGGAGCGAGTAGCAAGAAAGAAAGAAAGAAGAAAGAAAGAAACGACTTTGTTCTTTGGCTCCACAGTGCCATTAACTCTCTCTGTCTCCTCTCTTTCAGAAATCTTCACAAAAAATCAAGTCTTTTTGGACATTAAAGCTCGTTCTTTTGCACTGGTACGTTATCACCTGTGCTTCTTCTTCTTCTTCGTCTTTAACTTTGTGAAGATTGTGTTATGTATGTATATATGTGTGTGTGGTCGTTGTGTTTGTGTGTGTCACGTTTTTGCTTGTTGTTTAGTTCATACCGAGTGAATCGGTGCGTAAACACGGACACCCATTTCCTCAAGTTAGCTCTTTTTTCACCTGGGTTCAGTTTTTACGGCTTTCTCTTTTGTTTTTATGAGTGGAGGAGGAGGGTGAGTTTTGTATAGTAAAAATTTGAGCTTCTTGGTTTTCTTTTGCTTCTTTGTTTGTTTGTTTCAATCAGCTCACACTTTCTGTGTTCTGCCTTTGTCTTTGCTTGTTTGTTCTATATTAGCAATTTAATGCTGGTTTTCTCCTGTGGGTTATCGGTTTCTTCCCAGTGTATAAAACAGCTGAATTCTTTGGGATCGTTTCGTAATTCTAATCATAGCTTCGTGGTTCTCTTTTTCCCTTCTAATGAATTCTTGGATTATGTGAGGCAAGGCGATGCCAAAGCTTTGGAATGTTGGTGGTTATGTTTGATATGTTTGAAGTTGGTTCTTTCTGGAGATCAATGTGGCTAAGGGGTCACTGTGTTTCTGTGGAAAGCTCAAGCTTTGTTTTTGTTCTTAGAATGGTGTATAGTTAGTTGCCTTGTTGCTTCTTCGGGTTTGAAAATGGATCTGGGAATGTTGGTTTCTTGGTTATTTGATCTTTGATAGCTACCTGCAACTCTCCTTCTTTATGTTTTTGTGGGGTTGGTGATATTCTACAATTTGTTTTTCTTCATATATTTTATTTGCGTTTATGTATCTGATTGTTCCAGATTTTTTCAGGACATGCGATAATTGAGAAGGAGTTATTGATCAATAATTTCATTAATTTTAAAATTTCACATTATTTATAAAATAATGTATTTTTTATATTTTATTTTTTTCACTTTTCACCTTAGTTTCATCTGAACTTTTGAGCACTTAATTATAGCATATATAAAGTATTTCGATATCCTGCGGAGGTTTTGATGTGGGATAGGATAAAGTTGGAATTTTTTTAATAAAATAATTATTCAAAATGAATATTTTCAAATTATCAAAATTTAATTTAACAAAACATATTTTATTGTTTTAAAATAAAATTTGGACGTAAAAAAATTAATTTCACAAAAACCTACTTATTATACTAGGAGTAACTCACTATAGTCATCCAGTGCAAATACTTGAAGAATTTTTTCTTTCTCCTTTCCAAAATGTTGGTGTAGTTTTTGCTTATTCTCTTTGGGAAATGGGGAAGAGAAAAGAGAGATTTTGTTATTTGCTGAGCAACCACGTTTGGTTTGTGTATTTTCCTTGACAGATGGATCTTGTGGATATAAATCATAGTGAAAGCTTCACTGATGATGACTCTGGTGATCAACCATCGTCTGAAGGAGCTCCTGGTCTATCTGATGCTTCTCATGATCCTGAGCTGCTTCCTCGGATTGGAGAGCAGTATCAGGTTGAAATTCCTCCGCTGCTGACAAAATCTGCATATATACTACTGACAGAGAATCCAAAGGATGCAATGTTTTCTAATACTAAGTGTGAATTTTTAGTTGGATTACCTATATCATTAATGTGGATTAGCTATGAAGTTGACATTGTCAAAGATGGACCAAAATTTCCTGTTCTTTTGACCAATGTGTCTGTTCAAAACAAGTTCATACAACCCGAAAGCAGCAGAGAGACAAAGACTTCTGCTGATGGTGCACTAAGACCTAAGGGTGAGCTGATAGATGAGGCACTAGATGGTGTAGTGAAAGTAGACCCTTCTAGAGTCCTGCATTTACAACAAAGATTCAAAGCTGAAATGTTTCTGGAGCGTGAAGGCAAAAGTTTCTACATGGTTCCTGGTTCCTTTGGTGACACATGGACCGATACGGAGGAGGCTGGTTTTCTCCTTGGATTGTACATTTTTGGGAAGAGTCTTGTTCAAGTGAAAAAATTTCTTGAGACAAAATCTATGGGTGACTTACTTTCATTTTATTATGGGAAGTTTTATAGGTCGGACAGATATAATAGATGGTCTGAGTGCCGAAAAATGAGAAACAGAAGATGTATATACGGACAACGAATATTTACAGGGTTGAGACAACAGGAACTCTTATCCCGTTTGCTTCAGAATTTGTCAGAGGAATACAAAAAGACTTTGCTGGAGGTATTCTCTGATACTTTACTGAATGTTGCTCATTTTGTGACTTGTAACATATGTAAAGTGATGTGGGGAAATGGTTACATTTGGAGAACACTTTGCATGCATAAAGTCGAAAGGCATAGACCAATAAATCACAAACTCACAAATCAGAAGCTTACATCAGATCACCTAACTAGTAAATTGCTTTATAGCAAATGTGTCTTGCCAATTGTCTTCAAACTTTTTCTGGAACACTTGCCAAAAGTTTCTTTAGTTTCTTTTAAACCTCAGATTGTTTCTATATTCGACTCTCCTCAAGAAGTTATATCTCAGGCCTTGACTAAGTTACGTTGACATCTTATTTACTGTTAATTTTATTTTCTTGTTTAGCTCGCTCATTCATTTGGAGACGGAAGAGTGCAATTTGAAGAATATGTGTTTGCTGTGAAAGCTAAAGTTGGTCTGCGTGCCCTTATAGAGGCAGTGGCAATTGGTAAAGGGAAGAAGGACCTTACTAGCATTGCCATGGAACCTATCAAGTCTAATCAAGTTTTTGGGGGCCGCCCAGAAATACCAATTGGCAAGGCATGCTCCAAGCTTACACCTTTGGAAATTACGGATTTCTTAACTGGAGGCTATCGTTTGAGTAAAGCTCGATCAAATGATCTCTTTTGGGAAGCTGTTTGGCCTCGTTTACTTGCAAGAGGGTGGCATTCTGAGCAGCCTAATGATCATGGGTTCGCTGGTGTTTCCAGAAATTGTCTGGTATTTCTAATCCCTGGTATCAAGAAGTTTTCAAGGAGGAAACTTGTGAAAGGGACTCACTTCTTTGATTCTGTTAGTGATGTGTTAAACAAAGTTGCTGCAGATCCAGCACTTCTTGAGCTTGATGAAGTGGAGGGTTATGGTAACAAAGAAGAGAAAGGCTGCAGCAGCGAAACAAATATTGATCAAGGAGATGTTCCTCATCAACAACGCCATTGTTATCTGAAGCCTCGAACCCCAAGCCGAAACAAAGATGCCATGAAGTTCACCATTGTTGATACAAGTCTGGCCACGGGGGAAATAACAAAGGTGAGAGAATTGAGAAGATTTCCAGATGAAATTCTGAACATCTCAAGCTCAAGTACTGATTCTGAAGAAAGTGGGGGAGATTCCTCCAAGGGACGGGTATCAGACGAATCTGATCCTCCATCTTTTGATACTAATAAGTCCAAACTGTCCAGGTTTATGAAGATTAATGTGGATAAGACAGATAAACAAGATTTGAAACGTAATGCTCCAGAAAAGATTGTCGTTGTTGCTTTACGAGCTCCTAATGACCAGAAATGTGACAAATGGAATCGTAAGGAGCAAGTCAATGCTACCAAGCGCCATGTGACACGCAGAACCAAACATGGTGATGGATTGCAAATAGCCCCTGGTACAAACCCTCGAAAGAGGTTAACTGCTTATAAGAAATCAGAGACGAAGTCTAGCACAATCGACACCATTGTTAGTTCCAAGTCAAAGCAAGACGAGGCTGGATGCTCCATAGGCAGGCATGATGTTAGAGAAATCAGCACTTTGCATGAGAATCTGTCTCAGGAGAAGTTATCAACCAATAGACACTTATCTACCGGCAGTCCAAACATTGGTGATGAATGCTCTTCCAATTGTAACACTTCTGGTGTTGAAATTGCTCAGGAGAAACCTCAAAACCGGGTATTAATTGACCTGAATGTACCTATTGTGCAAGATACAGAAACTGAACCTTTGACAATGGAAATGGCTAAAAATTTGACTCATCAAATAGGCGCGCAGAGGCAGACAGACGATGTTAATACCGTTGAAACTTCAAAATCTGCAATTGATGATCAGCAACATAACATGAACTCACGCAGACAAAGCATCAGAAATAGGCCACCTACTGCTAAAGCATTGGAAGCTGTTGCTTGTGGGTTTTTAGGTGTGAAGCAGAAGCGAAGGAGCAGGGATGAATTCCCTCTCGACAGCTCAATATCAAGACCTTCAAAACGTGTCCGTAGCAAGGCGAGGATCACCGAAAAGTCTAGCTCTGGTGTTGAAGATCTGAAAGAAGGTGGCAGAGAAAATGGAGCATGGAAAGGATAATCAGGATATAATGAGCAAATGTGAGCTTTCACTCGCAGAGAAACAAGTTCCAGTCAAGCTCCAAAAATGGTGGGATGATGAATTCTGAACCTGCAGTTCAACAATCTGACTTCTGCCTCAAGAAGTAAGGAGGAAAAAAACCATTTCCTAGCTGCAGCAGGATCCAAAGAGTATAGCAGTTCTTATCTCTTTCTGCAAAAAACTGCTGGGACTGGAGACCTCAAAGCGACATCAATGACTGGAGTGAAACAAGAAAAGGAAGTTTTTTTGCAATTTGGAACTTTCCCTTTCAGCAACCAATACTTGGAAAATCTCTACTTTCACCATTTGGTGGCTGTTCATACATCTTTACTATAATATCTTTGTTTCTTGTAAACTATGAGGTGACCAACTAGGAAACTCAAAACGAGCACTAAGTTTGTAAGGTGTCTATACCAGCTTATGCATCAATTCCAGCCGAAATTGGTTGCGAGCATAATCAAATATGTATGAGTTTTTTCATAGCTTTCACGCCATGTTTTTCCTACAACTCATTTTTTTTTCTTCTAAATTCTTCCTTTAATTTTGACTTTTAAGTGTATTTTGATCTCTTAGATTTATCTTTCTTAAGTAATTTTGACATTTTATAATGATATCGATTAATTTCAAATCGCCCTGATTTAGTTTTTTATATAATGATGACTTTTAAGTTTAATTAATAATTATATACATGTTTGAGATTAATTTGATAAAAAAACAAAATTTAGGCATAAAATTGCATTTAATATTAAAATTTAGGAATAAAGTTAAGACTTTTTTAAATTAGAAGTTGAATAAAAATATTTATTTAAATATTTATTATTCAACTCTATCACTTATTATTATTTTTTAATAGAAGCATTAGTTTTAATAAATTTATTAAGATTTTATGTCATAATCCTTAGTTAATTGTTTAGATACAAAAAGGTGAATGAAACATTATTTTTTTTCCCCTAAAATGTTATTTTGATAATTTTTCATGAGAACTATTTCATATGCTATTTTTTAATTTATTTTTTAATAAAAATTTAATACATTAAGATAAATTATTTTATTATTATTTATTTTTAAATTGAAGAATTCTTAAAACTTTAAATTATATACTATTTTTTGATATTATATAAGTAAATGATGTAGTGTTTATTTATACAAAATATTGAAAAAAATTAAAAACTTTAACATGATAAAATAAGTTTTAATATTTATTTTTAAAACATTACTTGGTTTTTTACAATATAAATGTGAAAGATATGATTTTTATTTACACAAAATATATAATTTAATAGAACTAAAATTGAATATTATAAAGCTTCAATAGTCTTACGTGGATTGTGGAGAATGCTGCCACGTATGTCAACCATTTCCCGACAAAAAAGCTCTGCTTCGCTTCTTCTCTTTCTCGAAACACACTAGTTCGTGTTCTTCTCAGAATAGTGGTTATGGGTCAGGCATTTCGTCGAGCATCTGGCAGAATCCGAGCCACCGATCCTTCTCCGAAGACTACGGTCGACCGACGGCCCCCGTTGGGCTCCACGGACAAGGTGGATATTTCGAGGACAACCACGTTGTACAATGAGAACCAGACCGGTGTTGATTCTGGTCAGTTCTTAACGGCCTTTGTTTTAGCCTTATTCGGAGAGTATGAGATTAACTTGAAATATTGAGTTTTTTGGAATTGGGTTGATTCGGTGGAAAAATCCCAGAAACAGGAAAGCTCATGTTAGTTCAAATAAGCTGTTTTTACCATTGTTTTCCCCTGTCGAGGTTATCTCTGGTTTGAATCAAAGTTTGAGCTTTAGGCGAGAGTTTGGATTTAATGTTGTGTATTTTAGTTGGATAAGTTGAGAAGTCTCTTTGGTTTCGAAGATAATGTTAGTTGAAACTTGTGTGATTACAAATGGATAGTAAATATTCAACCCTTTTCCTTGTCACGAACACATGCTTGAATAACGATTTTTTTTCAAGCCCTTGCCCTCTTTTGATTGAGTCAATGCACATCTTTGCGCCCAAGATGGTATTTACTAGATTGGAAATGCATGTTTGTATGACAGTAGCGACTAGATTTTTCCTATACAACGGGGAGTTGTATTTTCTTTTTGATGAGTAAGGATCATGTTTTTACGAGTATTGTTTTGATATTTGATGAGCTTCTTCGTTTTGTTGCGAGAACAATCTTGTTTTGCACTGGAAGTGGCATAGCAAGGATTGAAGTTTTGGAAACTTGCTTTTACATAGAATGAGTGCATGTTCATGGTATTTAGCAGCTGTTTACGGGTATGCTAACTTCATACTACCTCAAATTTGTTGTTTTAATGTTTTGTTGAGATGGCCCTCCAAGAGTTAACCCTGAGAACGTCCTTGAAGAACGAGATCCGCAATATGATGCAATGCTTGGTCAAATGGTGGGTCGAATCAGATCAAAACCGGGTGGAAAAGCTGAGATTGGTGAGGTGAGTTACAGTAAAAACGACAGTTAAGTGTTTGTTTCGCTTACCATTGCTCATTAATCTTTTCACTGTTATGTAGTAAGCACTTCTTCTGATAGGACTGAGCTGAGTTAATGCTGGGTTTATGATAACAGGCATCAGTCGTAGAAAGGTACAATCGGCCTATGCCTAAGCTACGAAACACAAAAACTGATTCTGGAAGGTATGAAGACCGACTTGTGCCTCCTGGGACTCTAAATGTGACGCAGTTGCGCCACATCATACTCTTACATCAAGGCAAGGCTGATGATCACGAAGGGCCTATGAGCGTCCACCGAATTGCTGAGAAGTTTCAACTTGAAGTTGCACAAGTCGAGAGGATCGTACAATCGATATCACTGCCTCCGGAAGACATCCAAGAAAAGAAAAGCCATAATTGACAATCACAGCGACAGGGTTTGCTTTCTCTTTTACATCACTAAGAAAACTTTCTGTTGAATAAGGGAGAGTAGCTAACGAAATTTTAATGTTCTGTCAGCCTCTTGGTATCGGTCGGTGGCCA
The DNA here is from genome assembly GCA_027563575.1 of Erythroxylum pedicellare. Classification (NCBI taxonomy): domain Eukaryota; kingdom Viridiplantae; phylum Streptophyta; class Magnoliopsida; order Malpighiales; family Erythroxylaceae; genus Erythroxylum; species Erythroxylum pedicellare. The sequence continues at coordinate 55,522,093 of JAOQMP010000210.1, forward strand.
TTGAAACAAATATGTAGTCAGTCATCACTCATTTGTAGGAATGTTTATACACTAGAATGTTGTTCAGGGGTTAGTAGTCATCATCCATGAACTGCATACTTGCTATTGGATGAGAGTCAAAAGTTCACTTGGATATAATATTGGAAGTGAGATTTTACTTTCCATTGAACTGCAGAATGACAGAAAGCTGAAATAGATTTATTGATTAGATGAACAGAGGTTGCAGATACCATGAAGTGCAAAACTATGCCATCGTGTTGGCTGTTACTGAATGTTTAAGATGATATCCATTCTTCTCTTCTTTCATCTTTCTCTGCTCGATAGCCCCTTGTGGCCTTTTAAATTTTATGTCACGCACCAACCTATAATTGTTGTCCTCTCCTGATCTTCAAGTGCAAGTGGGTGCCTCTAAAGATACCAAGTTAGTTTGAACTTCGAGTTCGATCTAACTTAAAGTCGACAAGTCAAGTCTAATTTGACAGTCTTTTTTTAGGTTGAACTAATCATTGAAAATCAGCTTAATCATATTTAAAGTCAATTATCAGGTTTGAGCTTAAGATTCAAGTCTGGTCGGACTTCTTGTTGTAGCCCTTCAAACTTACTATTTTTGGTATTAGTGAAGTCTAAAATTGCTTTCCTGGGAAAAAAGTCGACCATAATAAAATAAAAGATTATGAACAAATCAACTAAATAGGAAGCATAAATATCTACTTATTTCAACTCAATATTAATATGATAATCCAACATAACACCCTTAAATCTACAAACATAATCTCCAATGCTCTGTTATAATGACTAATTTCAACAATGATTCTCCTTTTCCTTCTATAAGGCTATCTAATCCTCATCCGAGAGAGCAAAAATGGCAAAAATTGGATGACGAAGTGGGCTAAATAGAAAAATAGAGAAACTTATACAAAGAATGAAGTTCTTCAAATATATCAAGTCAAAGTAGCATCTAAGAGATCATGCAAAGCTTCGTAAACGACAAATGTTACGGCTCCGGCCGGCGCGGCCTTTACGGTAGAAGGGAGAATTCCCTTATAAAGACCAGCACAACCCTCTGCTTCTAAGATTCGGACAAATGCATCAAACATGCTTTTATAGGCATGGTTCTCAACTCTAGCACCATATTTTGGATGCCTATGTAGCCCTTCAATCTGCAAAGGGATGACCAAAGAGTGAAAATTATTCATCAGAAGTCATTCATAATTATGAACATTAATTGGTGACTTTCTTGATTTGGTCCTACTGCTACTGTTTAAAAGATTGATATGCCCACAAACTTCCGATAAGGTTAACACGAGACAATTTATAGTACTGAGATGAAACTGAGCATATTAAAGCAAAAGAATCTATGAAGTGAGACCTCGATAAGGACGGAAACCTGCCTGGAATCTTTTCTTGACGACGTCTAGAGGATGACAGACAAGTTTGGCGCATGTCCCGGCAGCAAACCCGCATACAAAATACTCGAAGCTTGAGAGTTCAGTGTCTGCTGAGCTTACTTCAGGTGAGATGTAACGATTCCAGCCCTACAATCAAACCAGTAAAAAATGTATCACAATTCAAACTAGCTAAGCATATGTTTACACAAATCAGAATGAAATATTCACCAATGATCGAAACGAGTATGGAAACCGCACATGGTAAATTTAACATAAATCTTTTAGAGGAACAAATTTCTTAATTCCAAGGATTCCTATTAGTATTTGGTAAGTGATTCATAACTTGAGAATACATAAGGGAAAATGGTGACAATCCAGAAAAAGAATAAATGTGCAAGTATCAGTTCTGCTTCTGCCCTCCAAAGAGATCGTAACTTTTATAGAGTAGCATCTTAAACAGAGAACAAGAGCTAAAACTCATACCGTGGTCCAACGCTTGAACATATCATAGGTACCAAACTGAAGGCCAGCATAAGGAACAATCTCAACCAAGGTTGGTAATAATCCAGAATATAATCCCCTGATGCCACGAGTTCCGATAATATCAGCAAATGCAGACGTCATTGTTGGATAAACCTAATGCAGAGACTTCTTAGCCAAACAGTAACACAACAACTAAATGATGTGCTAAACATTTGGATTTGGTCCTAAAATTATATAATGAAATTTAAACTTGACTGAGGCAAGTTAACTGTGTAAGATTTGTAGCTACCACTTAGACATTCTTCTTTATGCTGTTATGATTGTTTTAGTCCTCACCAACACTTCATATCAAGTTATGATAGGTAAATGGAAAGAAGAACACAAAGGACCTCTGGAAAGGAAAAGGAACAGAAAAGGACATCTTAAACCCCACCAATTGACGGCCATTTAACTGACTTAAAGAAAAATCAATCTGATACCACATGGTAGATTGCAGTCATATTTCATACCTTAGGTTCACCTTGTGAAGCTAATATCGTTCGGACAAGATCAAACGGGTATGATCCAAGCGTAGCCATACAGCCTGCTAACGATCCACTTACATATGACACATAACGACTCAACTTTTCATGATCCTCTACAGCACAATAACAATCATGTAAGACACCGACGCAATAGCAATCTAAATATGCAATACCATAAATATAATCGCCACAAATGAGATAAAATTGCAGAACAGATAATTTTAAAAATTCCTGATCTGTTCATTCAATACCTTTCTTAGAAGAACCAGCCAGAAAAGTTTTCAATTTCTGTAACACCACAAATTGAATGGATGTATATGGCATAACCATGAGTAAAGCTGGGACATTACCACGCCAAAAGCCCTGAAACAAGCAACTACATGATATGAAAAGGCACAATATAAGCAAAGATCTCTGCAGACTAGCAGTAACAGAACTATAGCTCCCTAAGAACATTCCTTTTTCTTGCTACACTTGGAGCTGGATAGAATATCAAAATCAGAAACATATTTTAGTTGCAGAAAAGCCACCTACTTCCCAAAAGTTATATTCTGAAAGATTTTGGTTGATTTCCCTTTGCTTTGAAAGGATGCACAAACCAGAAAACTTGTCAAAAGCTAGGCTCGACAATGCATTCGTCAAATCACAAAGAGAGTTCACCATACCGGCAATCCTTCTTCTCTGAATATATCTTTTGTTGCTTGCAAAATTCCGGTGTACTTGGATGGTCCATGCACATTTTTGTGGAGCAAAGCCCACGAAGACGTGGGTTCCAGTTGAACCTGTACCAAACATACATCCCAATAGGCTTCAGAATCTCCTACAACTACATGAAAAGGCACATAAATTTATCAAATAATTGCATACAAACTGAATTACCCTAATCTCTAAATCCTAAGAAGTAAGAACTTTCTATCTTTATCACCCAAATTTGTATATCCATCTCAATGTAGAAGTGGAAGATCCACTAAACAACTGCCATCCATGATTCTAATCTTAAGGAAACGTCAATGAATCTTAATCAAATATATACACATACTTACAAAACAAAAGAAGCAAAGATCTTTATGGAAATTAAGGCATGGACGAGATAAATAACCTGGAATCTGATCTTAATAACATCAAGAGGAGAGGTAACAGTACGCGATACACCACCGGCAGTGGCTCCGGCGGTTGCCTCAATCAGCGCCTGTTTAAGGCGGTTTGGCTCCTGCATTTCCCGCGCAACAGCCACCTCCCTCCTGTCTCTCTCCCTCTCTCGATCTCTCTCTCTTTAAGCTACCCCACAAAACACCAATCCATCAAGAAAAGATCAAAAACACAACAACCAACAACGTCAAGAACAAACAGATACGGAAGAAAACGATGCCAAAGCTCAGAATCAAATGCAAGAGAGAGAAGATGGGAACCTGGAAAATAGACAGAAGATGGAGGAATTCCAATCGAGGGTATTTTCTAGAAATGATATTTCTGCGCCGCCGCCGCCATCGCCGTCACTTCTCTTCTTCAGATTTTCAGACAGATATTCTTAGGAGGAGAAAGAGACAGTTGTTGATTACAACGTTGACTTTTTCTTTCAGGGTTTCTCGACAATTTAAGGAATCTATAGTCAACATATATTATCTTTATTTATTTATTTTCTTATTTATATTGCTCAATTTTTTTTCCTTCTAATCAATCGTACTTGTTGAACAATTAACTTAACAATTATTTTAATATAATAATTTATTAATAATGTTTTTAAAATTAAATTATTACACAATAATTTATTAACCATATTTTAAAATAACTATTTTGAAAATTAAAACACAAAATACAAATTTGATTTCATTAATTGATAATAAATTTTAATACATAATGCATTGTAATTAATAAATATCTAAAATTTTCATAATGACCTGTAAGCACTTTTTACAATTAAATCCATCAAAAAATTACCTTGCAGATAATCCAACTAATCAAAGTTGTCAAAGGATTACTGGGCTGTTAAGTTAGGAATGACGATAGATTAGATCGGGTAGATTAAACTCAGCCCAAACTTAAATTATTTTCTCAATTTAAATGTCAAAATGATATCGTTTTGTTAATACATGTTGAACTTTGAGTCAATCTCGAACTCAGGTTACTTAAGTATTTTTAAAAAATAGGGCCTAATTTACTGACCTTGGCCTTACGTTATTGTCACCTCTATATTAAGTGTGTGCTTATATAATAGAATAGAGTTGAAACACGTTGTTCTCATTAGGGTGTTTTAACTCTGTTTCTCTTAATCTGATTCGCACATTTATATGAATGAAATTTAATGAAATAAAGTTGAAGTTGGTTAACTAGATCAGAGAATCTGATCCTAATGAAATAATATTCAGAAAATATATTTCTAGTGGTGTCGGCCCATTACTTGACTTTTTTTAATTTATTAATTCATGCAAAGTTTAAAAAACTAATAATCAATTTTAGAATATTTAATCTCTTTCTAGTAACTTTTATTAGACAATATAAGTGGCTTAGCTCACAGATGTTGAAATTGTTGTAAGGCGTTGAATTGAAAATTTTCTAGAACGTAATTTGAGCAGTCTTTGAGACACTTTCAACTTCAAATAGTGTATGCTTTTGAAAAAAAAAAGAAAGAAAGTTCTAGATGCGGTGGGAAGATTCCATTGGATTGAATTTAACTAAAATTTAATTTAAAAATAAAATTTTTTAGTCTAGGCTCAAATTAATATATAAAATATGTCTAATTTTTAAATTCAAAATCGATATTATAAAATTTCTAGATTGAAATTTAACTTATAAGTAAGGATAAGATAATGTATTACTAAACTTTCAAAATTCTACACTTTTTGTGGGACTTTTTATGAGTGTTGTTGTTATTGTGTTTATATTAGCATAAAAAATATATTAAATTTGAATGAAAAACTTATTAAATCATTTATTAAATAAAAATTGTAATTAAATTAGAGTTCTTCAATATGATTACTTGACAAATCATTATTTTTTACTGTAATAAACGATTAAAATATAACAATGATTTAAAAATAAAAATGCATGTTTAAATAACTTTGTAACTTTTATTATTTTTCTTAATAATTATGTGAATAAAATATAAAATAA
>JAOQMP010000210.1:55530545-55542247 GCA_027563575.1 Erythroxylum pedicellare
ATTCAATTTGTACACCTCATATCTCTCAATTCCAATATCCAAAAATTACAAACTTTATACCAATCAAAAGCTAAGAGAATAAAATATAACTTTTGTGAAGACATCTTTATCTGATTTGGCCTATATCAACATAGTTTATTCAATAACAACAAGACCTGATTTATGTCCCTTGTAGTGCTACTGCCTAAGCTAAAACTTACTTTCAAGCTTAATTTCAAGACCTTTAAGAATAGAATTCAAATTCAATTTCTTCTTAACATTTGTATCCAAATGTCTCTAGTTGAATTTAAATTAAGAATCATGTCATTTGTAAATCTACAGACCAAAATATAGTCAAAAAACTGAAGAATGTTTAGTAAAAACATTGCAGTTATCAAATTTCAGCACACCTCAGCATTTTCATCCTAACACTCCCTTTCAGGACAACTTTGCATGATCATTATGACAAGGAAAATGGTATATTTCAGTAACACTTTCTTCTAGACAATTGTTCCTCTATGTTTCCAGTTTCTAATAACACTAGAATCATACAATTTGATTCAGTATACTGAAAGTTATATCCAAAAGAGTTTAGACTGTTTTTAAATTGTAACAGAACTCCTAACTCTACTTCCAGCTAGATTTTGAAATGCTTAGAGATAGAATTAACATTGGACTTCTTCAGGAAAGTTGTATACATATGTCTCTAATTTATTCTAAATCAATAATAAACTTATTCAGTAATCTACAATTCAAGTTATAATCATAATACCGAAGTCTATTTAATGAAAATTCTCCAGTTCATAACATTCCATCATACATCTTCACCAATATCTCAATATGTCATTCCAATTTAGGCATAATTCTTATACTACTAAAAATATCATAAAGATAAGATTGTCACTTACTGATTAGGCTTTCAATTCAGCTCAAACTTTAGATTAAATCAAGTCTCCATGCAAGCAAAATTCATCACAAACTTATGATGAAAACAGGTTGATTTTGGACATCAAGATGATGGTAACTTTCAGTTGGTTTTCTTGGCTATTTTGTGTAAGGTAAAAAGCTGGTTTTGGTGCAGCAATTTGGCTAGGGTTCAAGCAAATTACAAAGGAGAAAGTTGGAGAAATTTCATGGAGACAGGTGAGAAACAACAGAAACATTGCTGCTAGAATTTGCTCCATCAACATGCTACATGTCAACTTTACAGCACAACGTTTGTCTTAAGGCATGTCTTACATTTGCCTAATCAAGATGCTGCTACCAATCCACTCTAGATGTTGCCATATGTCACCAATTAATTAGTCTATATGTCTCCTAATTATTGGTCCACTTGTCACATAATAATTGATCTATTTGTAACTTAATTACTAGTCCATTTGTCACCAATTAACTATGCCAAATGTCACTCAATTTTAGTCTTAATCATCCAAAATTTTCAATTTATCCTACCACTTGGCATTTGTCCTAGTCTAAATGTACCTTAAATTCAACAAAAATTTCGAAATAATGCTAATGACCTTTAAATAAAATTTTAATGCAAATAACTCACAATTCACATTTTAATCGCATTTATAAATCAATTATACCTAGAAAATGTCAATGAATACATGTTCAATTATATTCATGTGCAAAAATGTGCATGTTGTATTTAACTAAAACATGATGTGCATTTCCTAATTTCTCAGTACTTTCTCGTAAATCACAATTCTAGCTTTAGCATGGGTAATGGGATGTTACACCTCTCACGACCACTTCTATACGTTCTTAACAACACTTAATCGTGATGACCATTTGACCAATAAGAGCAGGAAAAGATTTCGCGAGAAGGAGCCTCTTCCTTTGTCTCAACCCCTTAGCTACAGAGCGGCAGTAATTGGTATAGTAAGTGACGAAGCGACGAAGCATCATCGGCCAAACGAAGACCCTGTGGAGATAGACGAAGGAGACATCGTCGTTGTCCTTGGGGATTTTGGGAGTGGAATTATATTGTCTAGCAACTTCCGATCGAAATTAGATAAGCAGTGGGAAAAAGAAAAAGGAGTCATCGTGAAGCTTCTCGGGAAACACGTAGGTTATAAGATGATTTTTGCAAAGCTGAAGACGATGTGAAAACCCTTAGGATCGAAGAAGGTGTGACTTTTACCTAGCAAATTTCAAAGAGGAATCCGATTATCTGCATACATTAACCTAGGGATCGTGGGTGATCTTGGGCCACATCCTCTCGATACAGTGCTGGTAGCCGAGCTTTCGTCCATCGCTGGGCAAGATTTCCCACACAGTGATCTGGGTCTGCTTTTCAAATTTACCCATCTCCCGTTATCATCCGAAGATCCTCATGGCTATGGGTAATCTGGTCGGCAACACCATCAAAATAGATGAGACTACTACACATTCAATCAGAGGTAAATATGCACTTGTAGCAGTGGATGTCGACCTTAATGTTCCTCTACGATTGCTAGTCGAGCTAAACGGCGAGGAGATCATGGTCGCATAAGAGAGTCTCCCATAGATTTGCTTTTCTTGTAGCAGAGTGGGTCGCGAAATAAACAACTGCCTAGATCATACCAGTCCACCAACAGTAATACCACATATGTTCCACACACTGATCAAGCAACGGAGAGATTAGAAGGGGTTCACACAGAGGATCATTCGATCCCGACCAAGTAAACTATAAAGGAGAATTATAGGTTGTGGATCCAAGTCCAAAGGCGGAATGATAAACCACGCCCACGAACCTCGACTCAAAAAAATTCCAACGACCTTAGTATTTTGCCCTGTAATAGAGGATCTAGATTCTCAACTTTATCAACTACCGAACCTCGGGGGGAAGACATTAACCCATCACCAGTTATCAATGATACTGCACAGAAGGCTCCATGCATTGGGAGGGTTGGTCTGGGAAGGTCTCAGGGGACTCCACCTAAGACATCCATTGGTAAGGGAGTTGAACGTACAGAGACACATCTCACACCGAGACCGAAGAGCAAAATACAAGCAGAAAATAGCAAGGGGATGGTCACACCTGCCAGCGTCATTCCGCAAGCACAATCACGACAACACGTTCCTTCCTCTTCATGAATACAACTCCAGCATGGTAACCTTGATAAACATGTAGCACTCAGTATCTCCACGCATAAGGAGGTGGTAAGTGGAGCTGAATTATATATTAATAGGGAGTCTGAAGTATTGACTAAAAAAGATACAGTGGAAGGCATGGAGGTAGAAGAGGTTACAATTATCGAGCGTCCCCCAGCGGAGATCATTATTCCTCCTTCGAAACCTCTTGATAAGAGTGAGAAAGAGCATTGGATGGAGGAGGATCTAGGTGTAAAACATTCGATTGTAGAGGAGGTTCCCCAAACCCCGCATAGTACTTCGGAAGCCGACCCACATAAGCATAAGGTAATACCTTATGATTAAGCGGAGGGAATGATGGTCTATTTTTTGGGTGTTTAATGTTCATTGTTATCTGGAATTGCCAAGGCGTTGATGGGGCTACCTTCCAGCGTATTTTGAAGAATTATATTAAGCTCCACCGTCCTTTTTCAGTAGTCCTCGTTGAACCAAGAATCAGCGGGGGTAGAGCCCAGCAAATAATCTTTAAACTAGGGTTTAAGTTCTCATTTGGAGTAGAAACCGTGGGCTACTCAGGAGGAATTTAGTTAATATGGAACTCAGGGACGGAGGTTTTAGTACTATTAGCCTATCGTCAGTTTGTACACACAAAGATCGAATATACAGGGGTTGGTTTCTTTTTCACAACCATAAATGCAAGCCTGCACTACACTCTCTAGGGATTCATCCACGCTGGTGGTCAATAAGGCATTCAGGCAATGTGTCCAAAGGTCTTGTTTGCATGATCTAGGTTATGGGGGATTGCAATTTACATGGAGAAAGGGTCCCATTCAGGCGAGACTAAACCGTGCTCTCTGCTCCTCATCGTGGCTGGAAGCTTTCCTAGAATCATCAGTTACTCACTTGCCTTTTCTAGGTTTGGATCATAGGCCACTACTCGTGAAGGTTGGCTTAAACTCGTTGCGGATGGAATAAAGAGAGGATTTCAGTTTCGATCGGCTTGGTTGGCACACACTTAGATTTCTGCATTTGTAGAGGAGAATTAGAACCCAAATATGGCGGATTTCAGTGGTTCACTATCTTCGTTTGCAGAAAAACTCAGCGTTTGGAACATACAAGATTTTGGCAACATTTTTCACCGTAAAAGACGACTCTTGGCTAGACTGGATGGTATTCAGCGACAATTGGAAATGAGAGACTCGAAACCCTTAATGGAGCTAGAAGAGATACTTAAGGCGGAGTTAACACAGGTTCTTTGTGAAGAGGAGTTATATTGGCATCAACAATCATGCGGTACGTGGTTGACACATGGCAATCGTAATACCAAATACTACCATCGACTCACCACGACAAAAAGGAGGCAGCTACGTGTAGATAGCCTAACGGATGATGCAGGAAATCTAGTTTCAGACCTTATATTGCTAACGACATTGGCCAGGGATTATTTCAAATCCTTGTTTTCTGAGGAGGAAGATTACGGGAGTGGCCTGCCCACTTCAGGCGGTTTCCAAAGGATGCACAATGCTGACCAACAAAGTCTTACCGGGGTTATTACTCATGAGGCAGTCAAGAAAGCCATTTTTGACATACATCCCAATAAAGCACCAGGCGTGAATGGATTTAGTGCGCAATTCTATCAACAGTAATGGGAACAAATAGGAGCTTCGGTGGTGCAATTTACCCAGAAAATTTTTCAGCATGAAAGATGGGAGGCTCAAGTAAATCACACCATAATGGTATTATTACCAAAAATCCCATCGCCACTGCATATTACTCAATTCCGATCGATAAGTCTATATTCGGTGATATACAAGACCATTACCAAGATTGTAGTAAACCGTTTGAAACTTTTCTTAGATTAGTTTGTGGCCCCGAACCAATGCAGTTTCGTCCTAGGAAGATCTATCATGAACAATATCATTTTGACACAGGAAGCTATCCATTTGATGAGAAGGAAGAAAGGGAGAGTTGGTTTCTCAGCCATTAAAGTAAGACTTCGTTGGGAGTTCATTCAGGATACATTACAGGTAATCGAAATCCCGAAAACTTTGATCAACTTAATCATAAAATGTGTCACCTCGGTTACAATGCAAGTATGTTGGAATGGTGCACTCTCGAAGCCTTTTAATCCATCTAAAGGGATCCGTCATGGTGACCCACTATCCCCATATCTATTTGTTCTGTGTATGAAAAGATTGGGGCATCTCATCACATCTTCGATCCAGCAAGGAAAATGGAAACCATTGCAATTAAGCAGAGGAGGTCCTGGCCTCTCTCACCTATTTTTTGCAAACAATCTGCTTTTGTTTATGGAAGCTTCCAAACCACAAGTGCGCATCATCTCACATCTTTTAGAGCAGTTCTGTCAAGTTTCGGGACAGAAGGTTAGCAATGCTAAAACACGTATTTTCTTTTCAAAAAATGTCTCTCGAGCACAGACCCAAACGTTAAGTCAACTGGCAGGATTCCAGCATACTACAAATCTTAGGAAATACCTTGGGATCCCTATAATACGTGAAAGATCGAAGAGGAATACCTATCAATACATCATTGATAAAGTTCATGGTAAGCTAGAAGGGTGGATTGCTAGATTTGATACTAATAACATCCCATGGTAGTTGAATACTGCGAGCGCCTCGACAGTGTGGAGAGGAATTTCAGCTACCTGGCACTACGTACTCGCGAGCTCCTAATGACTGGTGGGAAACGACAGACAAATGAAATTTTGGCTGGATGATTGAGTTGGAGAATGGAGCCCCTTAATTTATGTAGCAGTCACTTCTGTCCCTGATGAGTTGATTCATGTGAGAGTAAAGGACTACTTAACTCAGGGGGTGGATGGAATTGGGACAATTTTCATCGATACCTTCCTACTTCTATTTGTACGGATATTGCAAGTATCTTAGTCCCACGAGCGGAGTTTGGAGACGACCAGCTATTATGGGGAGCTACTCCCAACGGTATTTTCTCTATCGCATCTGTGTACGAACTCATTGAGGAGATTCAAGTTGAGGAGGGCAGCAGTTTTTGGGATTCAGTGTGGCATTGGCAAGGTCCCCAGCGAATCCAATCCTTCTGATGGTTATTAGCTAAGCAGAAGTTACTGACAAATAAGCAGAGGGTCACCAGACATCTTACTGGAGATTCACGGTGCAGTTTCTGTAGCATCCCAAAAACTTGTTTACATACGATAAGAGACTGCTCTCAAGTTAAGTTTTTGTGGACTCGGCTTCTCCAACACAGTGGCCATGTAGATTTTTACATGTGTGACGTTAATGCTTGGCTGAAAATGAATTTACGAAAAGATGCGGAAGTAAGGGGTTTTGCTTGGTCCATCATATTTAGGATTGCTTATTGGTATAGTTGGCACTAGAGGAATAAAGCAATCTTTGACCAAGACGTTGCATGGTCGAGTATAGACACTGGAATTGCTATGATAATAAAGTATGTTGGCAAGATAAAAAATGCAGAAACCACGTTCGCTCAAGTAACATACACGAGAAGGGGAGACAATAGGCAAAATGTGGTCTGGACAAGGCCTCAAGAGGGTTGGGTGAAGTTAAACACAGACGGAGTGGTTCATCCGGGTTCTAGTTGCGCTTCAGCTGGAGGACTACTGCGGGACTATTCCGAATAGTGTTTGGGCGGCTTTGTACACAACACAGGTTTCTGTAGGCTGTTATTTGCTGAAATGTGGGGAGTACATGCTGGCCAAAATTTGGCATGGGATTTGGGATATAGATGAATTGAGCTAGAAGTGGACGCTCTAGAGGCCATCAACATTTTTTATCCAGTTCCGGGAACCAATGCTTCGGAGATAGTGCTTTGGGAATGGCCATCAGGGAGCTTTTGGATAGACAATGGGAGGTTAGATTTCATCATATATTCTGGGAAGGAAATAGGTGTGCGGATTGGTTAGCCCATGATGCCAGATCTTATCGTGTAGGAATTTTTCGTTTTCAGTATCCACCTTCAGGTTGTAACTCATATATCCTTGTGGATATGTTTGGGGACTAATCCCCGCAATTAGGCGTGTAATCTCGTGCTCTACCTTGGAAAAAGAAGAACATAAAGGAGTTACCTACTTGGGAGAGAATCTCGCAAAAGCATCACTCACGCATTTGGTAGGCCATATCTGAAAAATTAGAGCATAAAATGAGTTGCCCTAAAATGATAAAAATTGAAGAGCTTCAAAGGAAGAGACTTACCAAGGTTATGATCTTTGTAGATTGGACAAGAATGGAGAAGAAGAAAGGGACAAGCACAGAGAGTGTTACGTATAAAAATATGATAGCTGTTACACAGCTATAACGAGTATAAAAATTGTAACTGATTCCCTCACCAGCATGATATGAAGTAGCCAATGTTTTTGTGTGTGTGTGTCTTTCTCTCTCTACACTCTTTGTTTTTCTTTTTGGACTCTTCTCTTTCCCTTCTCTCCTTCTCTCTTTTGTTCTTCTTTTTTATTAGCAACAGAGAGCATTCTTCACACAGATGGTAGGCTATGTCTGGAGATTTAGGCCTAAGATTAGTATCCTAAATTGATAAAATCCGAAGAACTCTATATGAGGAGACTTAACTAGGTAAAGATCTACGGACAAGGAGGAGAAGAAGAGCACCATCGCTAGTTCTTTACCACCCCCAATTAAGAAGGTTCTGCACGCGGATTTCGTTATACCCAATTCAGATAGTATACACCTGAGTTTCCTATACATCGTCGTTTAATGTTAAGATTGTTAGTTGTTGGTTTGTATGTGTCGTCGTTTAGTATTAAAGCTTGTATTTGTTGGCTTGTTTATGTAGTAGATGTTGGAGCTACCTAGTGATCCAATGCACTAAAAGGTCCTAGCTGATCCTTTAGATGTAAACCTTTTATTTTTTAGTACATTTTAATTTTTCAAAAAAAACAAATCATCATGCAAATACAAACTTAGCAGGCCTCATCGTAACCTCAGAATCTGCTACCAACTCTTTGCTAGAGCCGGCCAAGACACGACAGATCAAGGGTCCTGGCTGATCCTTAGATGCAATCCTTTTATTTTTTAATACATTTTAATTTTCAAAAAAGATATATCAACATGCAAATACAAACTTAGCACGCCTCATCGTAACCTCAGAATCAACCAACTCTTGCTAGAGCCGGCCAAGACACGACAGATCAAGCGATACATAAGACGTAAAACCAACATGAACCTGTCAGTTTCTTGCATCTATATAATGTTAGCAGGATCGTCATCTCCTAATCATCTTTTCACAGATTCTTGGCTTAGTATCATCAAGTATATTTAACATGACGATTAAGGTTCATGGAATTCCAGGCTCTACGGGCGTTGCACGAGTGTTGCTTTGCCTTCAGGAGAAAGGCCTGGAGTACGACCTTGTTCAGCTTAACATGATGGCTGCAGAACATAAACAACACCCTTATCTGTCGTTAAATGTAAGTTTCCACAAACACTAGCTTTTGTTCTATGTTTGTCTTTCTGTATGCTCAAGTAGAGATTCAAATGTGGTTTAGATTTAGGGTATGAAAAATTACTTAAAAGATATAGGGTTTTGTTATAGTTTAAGAAACTCTTATAAAACTCTTTAATTCTTAATTAAAAATGATTTTTATATTTTTAATTTTTTAGAAATTCCTTTTAAAGATTTTGATTACAAAATATATGCGACATAAATATCACTTATGAATTATTTAAATGATAACTACATGATAATTTAATTCAATTCTTAAATTTAAATTGAACTAATTAAATTCGATTTATATCAATAATTTATTATAATTATCTTAAATTATCAATTTAATAAGAATTTAATTGATTTGAGTTGAATTTAAGATTTTATTTAACTAAATCATGTATAATATTTATACCGCATGTGTTTCGTTATTATTTTAATTGATTTTAAGAAAATAAGTCTTTTTTGAAATATTGAAAACTATAAGAAATATTTTCAAGAATTTTAAAAATTAAAGATATTTATGTATTTTGCTTTAAAACATTATTTAAGTTTTGAGTCAAAAACTCACCCAAGGTATCCTAAACTCGATAATTGTAATCTTAAGTTCATGATTTGCAGGTTGAACCCGAACATAAAGCAAAAATTGACCCGGTCTTAGGGCTTATATTACTCCCTTTAGTAAGCTTGACAATAGGTTGGGTCAACTCAAATTAGTTGCATTAACTTTGGACCGGATTGAACCTGGCCGAGTCGAACCAGTTTTGCCAAGCCTAAGGTCCTTTAGTTTATAAGCTGATTGCTGTTTTCTTCCTTTGTAGCCATTTGGACAGATCCCAGCGTTTGAAGATGGTGATGTCACTCTGTTCGGTATGCTAGATTGCCATTAACAGATAACAAAAATTCACGGTCACACATTAACCAACATTTTCTGTCTGAAATTGTTTCTGTCAGAATCTAGGGCAATCAGTAAGTACTTGGCTAATAAGTACAAGGGCGTGGGAACAAACCTACTCCAATCTGCTAGCTTCCTTGAATCCACCATTATCGACTTATGGATGGAAGTGGAGTCTCAGCAATTCAATCCTCCCATGAGCACGATCATCAAGCAAACCCTCGTGAATCCGCTTCTCGGAAAACCTACTGACCAGACGATCGTTGAAACTGAACTGGCAAAGGTAGGACAAGTTCTTGATGTGTACGAGGAAAGGCTGTCCAAGAACAAGTATCTTGCAGGAGAGCATTACACGTTGGCTGATCTACACCATATTCCTTACCTTGTTTACTTCATGAAGTCACCTCATGCCACTGTCGTGACTTCTCGTCCCCACGTCAGCGCTTGGTGGAACAACATTTCCTCTAGGCCTGGAACTGTCAAAGTTTCATCGGAAATGAAGTTCTGAGCACAACCGTCGTTTTTTCTTGACCTTTTTCTTTCGAGGGAGGATTAATAAAAGTTAGAGAGATCATTGTTACTATTGAACAGGTGAGTTTGAAAGAGTAAAAGTTGTTATCACAATATTTATTTTAAGTGCACATTTTATGTTTATTTTATGCTAATTTAGTTTAGATATTATCTAATTTTTAAATTTTAGTTAAAAAAGATTGTATAAATTGACAAACTTCTGCTCAATAAATATATAGTCTTCTCCATACATATTTCTTCTTAGAAAAAACCAACAAAATAGTATCAGAACTCTCTTGATCTTAAGGGACCTCTAAACCTACAAACCTATAACTCATAACTCATTTTACACCTTTCCACGCTACAAATTAAAAACTACACATTAATGGATTCAAAATCATCGTTCACTGCTATTATTCTGCCAGTATTTGATAGTAGAAATTATCTAAGTTGGGCTGTTCGAATGGAGGCCTTCCTTGAAGCGAATGACTTGTGGTAAGTTGTAGATGAAGACTACGACGTTTCGAACTTGCCTGTAAATCCAACGGGGGCTCAAATCAAAATCCACAAAGAAAAGAAACAAAGGAAGTCCAAAGTAAAAGCATGCTTATTTTCAATAGTCGCACCAACAATTTTTTTCCAGAAGCATGATGCTCAAGATGAGCAAAGAAATTTGGGATTTCTTAAAGGAGGAATATGCGGGGAACGAAAGAATCAAAGGAATGCAAATGCTCAACTTGATAAGAGAATTTGAGATACAAAAAATGAAGGAGTTAGAAACGATCAATGATTACTCCAACAAGCTCATTGTCATTGCCAATAACATAAGATTTTATGGTTCTAATTTTGATGATTCTAAAATAGTTTGAAAAATTCTAGTAACCATCCCAAAAAGATTTGATTCTACAATTTCATCACTCGAAAACTCAAAGGATTTGGCAAAAATCAGTTTGGCAGAATTGTTAAGTGTATTACAGGCACAAGAACAAAGGAGACTCATGAGGTAAGAAAGAATCGTGGAAGGCGTTTTTCTAGTAAAGTCATACAACAACAAAAAAAGATTAATAACAACAATGCTCAGAGTTTTCCACCATTTTCGTATTGCAAGAAAACAAATCATCTAGAATACAAGTGTTGGTGGAAGCCAGATGTAAGATGCAACAAATGTGGACAACTAGGACATGTTGAAAGGATATGTAAAGTGCAACAACATGTGGGAGAAGCCAAGCAAGATGTAAACAATCAACTTGAGGAGGAGGAGTTATTAACATCATCATGCCTAGCCAACTACAATTCAAATAAAAGTTGGCTTATTGGTAGTGGTTGCACAAATCATATGACCTTTGATAAAGGGATGTTCAGAAAAATTGATACAAATTTTATCTCCAAAACCCAAATTGGAAATGGAGACTATATTGAAGCAAAAGGAAAGGGGACTATAGCAATTAAAGGGCATTAAGGTTTGAAGTTAATTTCTAATATCTTATATGTTCGTACAATAAACAAAAATCTATTGAGTGTTTATCAGTTGCTTAATAAACACTTAAAGGTACTGTTTGAAAACAACTGCTACATGATTAAGGATGAAATGAACAAAGAAGTGTTCAATATCAAAATGCAAAATAAAAGATTTGCATTAAATTTTACAAAAGAGAATCACGCTGGTGATGTTGAGGAAGATATAATTAACACGAAGACCTCTATATATGATGAAAACAAAATGAGTTCTTCAAGTTCAAGAACTTCTACAAAAAAGGCCAACAAGGTGGATCACTCCTTCATTGTA
>JAOQMP010000210.1:55594833-55605357 GCA_027563575.1 Erythroxylum pedicellare
TCAGGCTTAAAGTCCTCAATGAATACATTTGCATGGCTTGTGAGATGTGCATATGATTATCTATGATTTTTCTGTGGTTCTATATACTTAGAAGGAAAAGCTTTCCCTTGTGATAAACAGAATTATCGACAATGACATCTAAAACGTGTCCTTGCTTTTCTTTCTTTATAAATAAATTAAGTGCATGTAATTTGTTTAGTTACACTTTGTTCAGGAAGAGGATCTATACGAAATTGAAATTCCTCTCAAATTCATAGCTTCTGTGGGGACCAGGATCCATGGGCTGGCATGTTGGTTTGATGTGTTGTTTAATGGGAGGTAAAAGTTAGTTGGCTTCGGTGATTATCTAATTTTTTCATTACAGCTGGTCTGCAATTTATGTTTCACCGATGTACGTATGCAGCACTGTACAAAGGTGGCTTACAACTGCCCCTGGTGCACCTACAACCCACTGGTATCAATTAAGATGTGTTCTGTCTCAGCCACTGTATGTTATGGCAGGACAAGAAATAACTGGCCAGCTTCGCATGGTTGCACATAATGCTCAGAGTTACACAATATACTTAACAATGTCAGGTTGGTGGTTTTTGCGTTGGTTTACATTTTTTTTTATGTTTCATGCATTTTGAGCAACTTGCTAAACTACATAAGCAGCTAAAATGTGGGGCCCTGGTGCTGATCAAGGAGGAATATTACAGACATCATCATGCAAACTTGACTTAAAAGAGCCATATTATAGGATGTCTCAACCACAGGCTTACACTGTGGCACATGACCAGCAACCACAACTGATAAATGCGCAGGTAGGTGAAGAAATCCATCCTTCATCTCTAAGTTTTTATCTAAATATCTGAGGCAAATCAAGTGATTGGGACCAAACACGAATACTTTCAGTTTTTTCCAATTGGACGTTTGATCCTCGCGGATCAGTACTGTCAGAAGTTAAGGAATTGCATTTAATGCCTGTAAAATTATAATTGCTGGTTAAGCAAAAGAAAGGACTTGGGATTCTCGTGGTTAAATCCTTCATGGTTCTTGGTAAAAACAACCTGATATTGCTTTTTGGCCTCTTACAGGATATACCCATTCAAGCAGAGGATTTGCAGGAACCTGAGTTGATACAACCACCTGCTCAAAATTTTGATGGCGTGTAACAATTTTGTCATAGCATGTATTTGTACCCTTGCATCAATTTATCTGGAAAAGGGTTCGTGTATGTTGTCATTTCTCTGGTAAATGATATCATAACCCATAAACCCCTTACTGGACTGAGTCCTGATTGCATTTCGGACGCCTTTATTGATCATAAAATAGTCATATTTATCACCAGAACCGTTTTAAGTTTTGAGCTGCTATTCCAGTAGCTAGTTTCGTAGTGTATGATGAGCGAGCGAGCGAGAGATGATTTCAAGATTTTGAAGTCCGAAGTAGCTCACTGTGAGTAGGAGATGCTAATAGTGCCCATGAATTTGATAAAAGTGAAAATTCCAAGCGTTTAAAGTAGAGCATTTATGATGTTCTTTTTAGTAATTGAGATACACGTAAATACGCAAGCATTTTAATGGTTGCAAGGTCCTCGCCAAATTCTGAATTCTGCATTTAGTGACAACAGCATCACCATTAGCTCTTGATCATTCTCTCCAGATCAGCGGAAGTCTATTGGAGACATTGATTCTTAATTACGGATGAAAGACTCGGAACTGGATGGCTTGAACTTGTCTAATTGTTTTCTTCAAGTTATCACCCTCTGTTGATGATGTACCAACTATTGCATACTTCAACTATTCTAAAGATCTGCAAGGAGTGCAGGGGAGTTTAACTGGGTTTAACCTCTTACATTTCGGCTTTAACTGACTGCGGCTACGGCAGGCTCTGGCTGAATGGCAACCACTCTATAACAACGGTTGCATAGCGTCGGGTGATCAATGAAAGAACCAACTTCAGGTGTGTAATTCCAACACCTTTCACATTTTAAGCCATCTGCAAGCGACACACCAATCCAGATTTTGCTGCTTCCTTCAATGAGATACTCTCCAGTGTATGGTATGCTTTGAATGAGTTCACTGTCAAAACGAGATAATACCTCTACCTGCAGATGGCCATTTATATTATGAAAATATCGATATTATAATCAACAAATTGAAGAAAACCAGCACCACTTACCTGAGATGTAATGAATATTCGATGCAATTCGTCTGCATCGTTGCCGGATCTGCAAAGTGCATGTAACCTTGACGCAAGGCTCTCATCGGAGGTATGTAGATAGATCTTTGCATCTAAACTGGAACCAATCAACTTCCCCATTCGAGCAATCTCCAGGACTTTATTCACCTCCGTACGCAGCTGGTGAAATTGTATAAGCCAGAAAAGTGTTTAGATGCCTCATCACAACATCAGAACATGTTAACGTTTTCACTTGTAAGCACAAAAAATAAATGTTCGAATTGCGAGTTGTCTTCATTCATCCGACTTGTCAGTAGCTTTAAACGATTTCTCGAGTTTATGACATAATGTAAAAACAAAATGGAAACAAAGGGAAAGGTCTACGTAAAGCGTTCAAGACAACAGAATGAAATACTTGGCCTATGTGAAACCTCTGCTTCTTTAGTTGAACTAACATGAATGGAGAATTATTGAGTGCACAGTGGTTACCTCAAGAATCTTCCCCCAGAAATCAATTTCATCATCAGGAAAAGCAAGCCATTTTGGATTCAACTCAGGCCACTTCAATTCAAAAACAAATTTGGCAGCAGAACCATCATCTTTGATATATTGAAAGGGAAGATTTTGCCACACATCTTCAGCCAAATGGGGAAGAATTGGAGCAATAACCCTCACAATGGAAAGGAGATGAGCAGAAAGAACAGTTTGACAACTTCTTCGAGTAAAACTCACATTGCCCCTGAAAGCCATCGACTTTAGAGGAGGAGAAAGAGCAGAAGAGATAGATCTTTTTCACATGCATACAAGCAAAAGAGAAATCGGAAACCGAAACCTCCACCATAATAGTTAGGTTATGAAGCAAGCAAGTAAGATAGCAAGCTTCAAAGCATTGAAGAAGAGAATTACCCAACATAAAGTCGATCTTTGGCAACGTCGAAATAGAAATTCGATAGATCAACAATAACAAACCGTTGTATGATCTGCAAAAGGAAATCATGTACTTCTAATAAGCACAAGACAAAAGCCATTCTGTCCTTCCATTCTTTGAAATCTATTGAATCTCATGATTACCATTTAACACATTTTCCCATCTTTCATCTCTTACTTTGTCCTTCCCCTTCCAACACGATTGAGGGTTAAAAATAACTAATCATTTTAAAGCTCCTTCAGGCTTAGATAAGCATGTCTCAGGGTTTACTACAACTAGGACTTAACATGTTACTGCATGCACATATTTCCTGCATACCTTTGTTTTTACTTGATTTCATGTACATAAGCGAGTAGTCTGATCAAATAAATTTTATACCTGGAATATCTTGAAGAACTGATAATTCTCATAACTCTCTCTTATGTTGATTACAATATTTTCCAACTGAAAAAGTGCATGCTTATCGATCATTGGGAGATCATCATACGGAACAGCATTACCAACCTATCAATAACACAATGGCTCAATCAAAATTGAGTGGAAATACAGGTTCCTTATCTGAAGAAATAAGCTTAATTACTAATGTACTTCCACCAGATAAGAAATTAATGCTAACTTACTTTCCAATCATGCAGATTCCCCAAAAGATATCTCAATGTTCCTCTCAGCTTCCTGTACATGTCAGATATTTGTCGAAGGACTTGTGCACCAATCATAACATCGTTCATAAAATCTACACTTGAAACCCAGAGTCGTAACACATCAGCTCCATAAGCAGGTGCCTCCTGCCAACAACAGGTAAACAACAATCTGTAATCTGCAAAATACAAAAAATGAAAGCTTACATGACAGATCAGTTCTGACCAACCTTCGAGTTTTTTCCACCTTCAATTATCGTACGAGGATCTACAACATTACCCAAAGACTTGCTCATCTTAGAACCCTTCTCATCCAATACAAAGCCATGGGTTATGACACCCAGATATGGAGCTTTTCCTGCATAAGAACAACAAAATTAATTACAATAACATATTACTTGATTAGGAATAGGATGCTTCCGTAGAAGTATCAGTAATAATAATCATGTATACAAGCAATATGGAACTTTCAAGGGCCAAGACCGAACTTGCAGGGCTAGAATTATATTTAGACATTGAATACCTCTTGTAGCGATACTTGTCAACAAGGAGCTCTGGAACCACCCACGATGTTGATCGGTCCCTTCAACATACAAGTCTGCAGGAAACGTAAGACCATTCCTTTGACCCAACACGGCTGCCCACGAAGAACCTGGAGTAGCAAGGCAGTAACCAAGAAGCATCACTTTTCTTGACTTTTATTGAGTGATTTATCTAATAGGTACTTTGCTGGTGCTTTCTATCATAAGCAGACAATCCTGGATTGATTTAAGGAAAGAGAAGGACCATTTGTCTATCCAAAGTGCATGCCAATATATACAATATAAATGTTCAGATAAAATGAAATTAATTAGGATTCAAAGCCTTCAGTTATGCATAATTGTCTTCAAGAAAAAAAAGAACACATCTTTATCTAGGCAAATCATAGTTTACCTGAATCAAACCATACATCCATTGTGTCAGTCCCTTTTTCATATTCTGATGCTTTGTCACAATACTTTTCAGGGAGTAGGTCTTCTATTTTCATGTACCACCATGCATCACTGCCCTTCTGGGATATTATAGCTGCAAAAGTAGTTAATCAAAATTTTATATCCATTGTCAAGGTATAAACTATCATACTGAACATTCTAAACTACAGCAGTTAAGGCAATGTCCAATTCATAAAAAATGATACAAATTGAAAAGAGAAGAAACACGACATGAAGAATTGCAAATTTATATTATATGTAAGCCATATGACTAGAACTCAATGAAAGAAAGAAGACATAAACAGCTGTTCTACAAGGCTCATACATTTGATATGATTGACAGTCTCTTCATTCATAAGAGGTTCCTTTGTCTTTACATGATAAAATACTGGAATTGGGACACCCCATGTTCTTTGCCTTGATATACACCAGTCAGATCGGCCTGAAGTCATGGCAGAGATTCTGTTTTCTCCCTGAGTAATGGTCATTGTGGAAAAAAAAAAGTAATTGATTTGCAAATATGAACATCAAATTACGAAATAAAAAATAATTCACAAGCGTTAATTAAGTTTTCATGATTAAGCTTAATTACTTTCTTGGACCAGGGTAGCATGCATTTATAAATGAAAAATAATAAATTTTGTTGAAATCACTATTCTGACATAACAAGTCACTGATCGCAACAATACCATATCATTAGAATGCATCTTCCTCAGCGGATCTCACATAAATTAGAATCTCTATTTTGAATGAGAAATCCACAGATTCACACAAGTGGAAAGTTGGAAAGTTGTAACATGTCAACTTCACTACTTGGCTCTAAGACATTATATTGTCATGTTTATAGCGAACCTTGAACAAAAAGAACTAAAAGGAGGATTCTTGCCGCCTTGACAATTTCTGTTAGCCAAACCTTTAAAACACCCATATATCAAGTACTAGTTACTAGGGACTAATCACACGCTCTTGTATTTCAAGGCAAAGGAAGAAAATCATTCATTTTAAGCCAGTTGCATGTTTGACATAGCATTTATGATAAGCAACATCTTTTCAGTGTCAGAGCATAAAAAGAGCTGATCATACAGAGCATTCTTGGCCAAAACAAGAGAATACTACCAACAATCATTACCTGAGTTGGGATCCATTTAACAGTGCCAATTGCATCCATAGCAGCCTGGCGAAACCCTTCCACTGAGGCAAACCATTGCTCAGTGGCTCTAAATATTGTAGGTTTTTTTGTGCGCCAATCATACGGATATTTGTGTTCTGCATAACACACAAGAAATCTTGAATCCCGGATATGCTTTCTTTTCTTATCTAAAGTGCAGAGCAAAGTTACACAAGATTTACAGTATAAGCAATAAATTTAATAGAAAGATTCTGACATACCATATGATTCCTCCATTAACAGAGACATTTGGTCATCCAGGTATTTAACTACAGCAATATTACCATCTCCGAGCACATCAAGCCCATTAAACATAGCAGCATCTTCAGTAAACTTTCCGTCATCATCAACAGGAGAAAGAATGGGCAACCCATACTTCATGCCAGTTACATAATCCTCCTGACCATGACCAGGAGCCGTATGCACCAGTCCAGTTCCTGATTCTGTAGTAATATACTCTCCTCCAACAACAATCGGGCATTTCCTGTTGTCTATCGGGTGACTATACCTTAAACATAAATTAAAAAGAGATTTTAGAACACAGATGGGATTACTAGTTGATCAGTGGTAGATTGCAAATTCAATTTAGTTTCCTAGTCAACAGGGTGAGGAAAGTGATGTCCATATGATTGCATTTTGATGAGACCTTTCAAGTACAAAACTTAATTTTCATATCAAACCTGCAGTTCTCAAGATCTGACCCCAGCATTATTTTCTTGACAACAAGTTTAATGCCTAATTTTGCTTCCAAAGTTGACACAAGCTCTGATGCTACAACAAGAAAATGTTTCTTTTGTTCCTTCAGAACATTTCCCAGCTTACAATTCTTACGTCCAGAGGATGTAGAAGCGTCTTCTGAATTGGATTGGATTTCGACCACAGCATATTGAAGGTTGGCATTGACTGCAACAGCTGAAAACACAAGCTCCAAAATATTAAGAAGACAAAGATCATCAAAGCATGCAAGTGGTAGCAGGGCTTGCAGATACAGCATAACGACTTGTTTAAAAGCTCCATAAAGCTATTGAAACATATACCTGCATTGGCTGGTATAGTCCAGGGAGTGGTAGTCCATATAGCTAAGTAAAGATCAGGAAAGAATTCATCTAAGAACCCACCAGAAGTTGGAGGAACATTAGTTAACTTGAAGATGGCATATATGCTTTTTGAAACATGCCCCTCAGGATACTGCATTCAAATGGATGTAGAGAGGAATATTATGACGATTTGTAGACCATGAACATAAAGGCACAGACACAAGGGTTTCACTAGAAGAATGTTGTCAGTGGTAAGAATGCTGTCAATTGTATATCTGAGAATATAAATTTCAATCTGTGTAAAGACAGTGTCCGGGGAGATTGAATAAAAGAAACTATCGGATACCGGGAGATAGATGGGAGGATTCTGAAAGATGGTCCAAATGCCAACCAAGAAGAAAAAGATGATTACAATTCAAAGGATTTCAGATAGAATAACATTAAAGAACAAGATCTTGCACAAACCAACTATACAGAACAGCAAAACGAATGTTACTTGTATAATTTACAAATTAAAATCTACCAAAGGCAATTAGATGTTGCAGAAACAGAGACAAGAACATCTCAGTATCACAGACAAACTACTTTACCTCCAACTCTGCCTCTGCAAGAGCAGTACGTGATGATGGACTCCAGTGCACCGGCTTCCTGCCCCTATAGATGTATCCTTTAAGGGCCATTTGGCCAAACACTTCGATCTATAATTAAATAAAAAACAAACTTGTACAATGAGTCCTAATAACAGATGAGAATTGAAATATATTGCATCCCATGCAGAAGAGGCAGTTGTTCGTTTTGAAAACAGGATTATCTACATTCATTCAAAGATAGATTACCAAGGCCACTCGTAGCAGGAGATGTATATACTACAATATATTACTCAGTTCTATTATTTCAAGTTTACCGAAAACAATAACAAAAGGCAGCACCAGGAGCCCTATATCAGACTGTGAGAGATACCTAAAAAGCCCATAGAGGTTCCATATAATCATTATCACACACAAGCATAATGAAGAAAAGGTGTATCAGCTACCTGGGCAGCTTCATACTCTGGATCTAGAGTTAGGTAAGGATTATCCCAGTCTGCCCATACTCCATAACGCTGCAAGTGAACAGAGCTATCGATCAAAAGTTTAGGGAGACATTGTTCAATGCAAATAAAACCAATTTATTACCAACTTTAATCTCTAGAAGATGGGTCTTGGCTTCAAAGTTTATTTACCTTAAATGATGTCATTTGAGTCTTGACAGTTGCTTTAGCAAATTTGGCCGCCTTTGCTCTTAGTTTTGTCGTTGTAAGATCTTTTCTGGCTTCCTGGTCCAATGACTGCAGGACTGTGTAATCCATCATGAGAGCAACTCAACTTGAAATTCTACTCACATGTTTAAATTCAATTGATTCCTTAACACATTTTAGAAAGAGATAACTTCCCAACTTTCCTTTTCTACATTGAAACTTATCAACAAAAGCAAAATCATTGCAAATCAAATCAACATATGAGATAACATGTCCAGTAAAATCTTTTGTCTCAGCTTCTTTTCCCAACATATCAAGAATGATTATCCAGACAAAAGTCGCATTGCAATTACCAGGAAGAACTAGGATGGAAAAGAAAAGGGGACAAAGCAAAACGTGCCTTTTAACTCAATTGGCAGACCATGACAATCCCAACCCGGTACATAATTAACTTTATAATTCTGAAGAATCTGTCCAATCAAGAGCACCATAAAAATAAGAATAAGAACACTAATGAAGGTATTATATAATCCAATAAAATGAAAGTGCTTATTAATCATCACATCACTTCTGTATCAAGTATCAAGTATCAAGTTCAAATAATGATGCCGTTTTTTATCTCAATAACACCCAAAATTTTCAGTCATTGGTGTATCGCATGATATCTTTTGTACACCATGTATGGCCTACTTTGCCAAAATGGGAAGTGACACCAATGCCACATGTAAGAATCGTGTGAGAAAAGAAAAGGCAAGACTAACTAATCCCACCCATCTCCCCAGCCCCACAGCCAAAAGAAAAACTCTTCTTTTTCACCAATTCACGATTATTCACCAAGCAGATTACAATAACACACCTTATAACGATTTATTATATCCTTCAAGATTTTATTCAATGCGTGTCCCATATGCAGGTCACCATTAGCATATGGAGGTCCATCATGAAGAACAAAACTTCCCTGGGAAAGGCCAAGTTAATACAAATAAGTCAACAAGTTAGATAGAACAAACAATAAGGATAGTTTTGAACCTCACCCCATTGTTACTTTCTACAACTCTCTTGAAAACCTGGCTGTCATCCCATAATTTCTGAAGCTCAGGCTCCCTCACCAACGCATTTGCTCTCATGCCAAATGTTGTTTTTGGTAAATCAACAGTGTGCTTGTATTTTCCTTCTCCTTGCTTTTCCCCTGAACAATTTAATGCAAGCAAAATAAGAGTTGCATTCAATTTGATAACAGACTTGGATGAGACACAGGAGTACAATTGAAAAAATTGCGGCCAACATCATCCAACGAGTAAACTCAACAATTTGCACACCTTCAGCTGCCTTTTTAGCAGCCATAACAGGCCCTCTAGATCTTCGCTTCGAAGATAGGGCCTCACTACTAGAATATGTGCAGTTACTTGCAATGTTTACAAATGACAGCACTGTAACCGAGGAGCCCCTATGAGGGCAGAACAAGTTGGCAGAAGCAGCATGCCTAAAGGATGAGCAACTCCTTCGTGACAAAACCTGCAAAGCATACCGCAACACAATTAGCATTTCGACAAAAAACTTGAACTCAAGTCTCAAGACCACAAGAATTTGGTATGTACTTTGAAGCTTATCAAGCCAGAGTAGTAGAAAACTTGACAAACACTTCAGATGGTAATGTGAAGGGCAAATTACATGGCATAACCAAGTCAACGAATTGGTCAAGCCAATGCGCAAACTGTGGAAGCAAAAGCGAGTACGCCATGGAAAAGAACACGTGGGGCCACTTCACATACCCAGAACTCAATCGTCAAAAGACTTAAATCTGAAACCATTAACAATTCTAAACTCTTCTATACTCTTTTCTCTATCCGACAATTCCTCAAACAAATGGTGAACCTGAAACAAACAAAACCAACTAATCCACATACTAACACTATCAAGCCATTCAAGCACAACCCAGAAACGTCGGCCAAAGCCAACATAAACCCAACCAGTAGACTCCATTGGTGGCCAACTCTATGTAATTTAAAGAAACAAACTTTGACAAAGTGAGAAATGAGAAGAGCTAGCCAAATGCAAGTGAAGTCAGAGAGTGAAGAAAGAACGTATGGGCATCGAAACGTACCCGATAAGAAGAGGATTGGACCATGGCCATGTTGGTGAGCACGTAGCCAATGACTTATGAAGCAAAGTTATTGCTTTCTGGTCATTTTCGAAGTGAATTTGGTTATTAGCAAAAAAGTTGCTTTTTTGTGTGTGTGTGTGTGGAGATAATAGATAAATCCAAGCAGCCTCTGTTTTCTTTCTTATACACTCCGTTTCGAACTTTTGTGTGTGTGTGTGTGGAGATAATAGATAAATCCAAGCAGCCTCTGTTTTCTTTCTTATACACTCCGTTTCGAA
>JAOQMP010000210.1:55620664-55640285 GCA_027563575.1 Erythroxylum pedicellare
AGAAGTTCCAAAACGCAGCGTTTTAAGTACCCATTATCAGTTTAGTGACAGCGAAACTGCAATGTGTCCCGTCGTCTTCTTCGCCTTCTTCTTCTGCGTCACTCCACTCTAGAAACGACAAGTCGTCGTATACCCTAATGGAGCTCCAGTATCCCAAAACCCGAGCCTTCGGTCCGCACCAGTTAAACATGCCATCACAGAACGCCGACAACGACCGGAGCTCCGGCGACCTCCGGGCACTCGACTGCAACCTCACCTCCCTCTGCGATCACATCCAAGTCGAAGGCTTCAATGCCGGTGCTTTCTCCGACATCATCATTGCCGCCATCGACTCCAAGTACCACCTCCACCGCCTCATCCTCTCCCGGAGCTCCTACTTCAGGTCCCATAACACCGATCTCTGCGTTTTCCTAGATGTTTGAGAAATCCGCTCTGAATTTTATGCGAGTAGCAGTGTTTAATTAGGTTTCTGTTTCTAGGAACATGCTTCAGGGGCCGTGGAAGGAAGCGAGCTCACCGATTGTCACTCTGCATGTCGATGATAAGAATGTCAACTCTGAAGCAATCGCGATGGCCTTATCCTATTTGTACGGACATCACCCTAAGCTTAACGATAATAATGCGTTTCGCGTTTTGGCTGCGGCGTCGTTTCTTGACCTTCAGGTACCTAGGCTCTCAAAGAACAGGGTGCTTCTACTGTGTTGTTATGATGATCTGATTTTGGTTTTTGGTGCAGGATTTGTGTGCAATTTGCACTGATTTTATCATATCTGAGCTGTGGGCTTCCAATTTTTTGGCATATCAGGTTCAGTTCAAGTGGTTCTTTCTAATCTTGGTGTGTAGGAGAGCTTGTAAATTTTGCTTTTGGTGTTTGGCTATTTGGACTGTAGGTATTTGCTGAGAATCAAGATTATGGAATACACGGAGAGCGTGTTAGAAATGCTTGTTGGGGTTATCTTTGTCAAAGTGGTGCTAGGGAGTTGAAAGAGGTGATATGCAGTTTATTTCTTATATTCATTTCGTGGTGTCGTTTACGGTGGAGCTACGAGTATGTCTTTCTGTTGTGTTTTTGGTACTCGATCAATTGTTGCATATTCTCATCATGGCTTGTGTTGATTGTGATAGGTGCTTCCTAAACTTTCGTCTCAAACCCTGCATGCATTGCTGACGTCCGATCAATTGTGGGTACCGAGTGAAGAAAAAAGGTAATAGGTCTAGGAAGTGGCTGAATTTGATATTTTTGATGCTGTTGAAGTCTGTATGAGTTGCACAAATTAACGTCTCTATTTTTGTGTTAAAAGGTTTGAATTGGCACTCTATGCACTTCTTGCCAAAGGTGCTTTTTGCAAGAATGAGCATCCTGATCAAGGAAGCTCCAGTTCTGAGATGGGTATGGGTATTCATTCTGGTTCTTATAAGACAAAGGGAATAACTTTTGTCAATAATTTCTCTATTAAGAGGTTGGAGTCTGAATTTGGATCCTTAAACTTAAAGGAAGACATAGAGGGCCATGCAGCTCCGAACGAAAAAATTGAGTTTATTGATTGTGTGGTTGGTTTCCAAACAGGGGCTCCTGATTCTGAACAGGTTCAGCAAGTAATGTGCATCCAATCAAATTCGGGCACTTCTAGTCCCTGTAGGGTGGAACAATCTTCATCACCCAGCAACTCGTTTTCAGAAGTTAATCGTTATAAGACCCCATGTCCTTATATTGAGATATCAAATGGTGTTGGGACTAGTGCTCTAGGGATCCCTGGAGTGGCTATGGAGGGGCCATCTGAAGAAGGTTCATACCAATTGAATAATAATACTTGGCTTTCTGGTGACCAACTTAGGCATTGCAATCCTGGGGATCCATCTTCCAGTTCACAAATGCCCAATGATTGGGGGAGATGTGTATCTCCTCTATCATGGGGTGGTCGAGTAGTAGGTAAAAGACAAGTAAAAGATTATGCTAGAGGGAACTGTGGCATTAGTGTGGAGGACAGCGATGGTTTTGTTACTATATTTGAAGGGGGTTCTCTTCTATATTGCAACATGTCCTTTGAGGCACTTCTGAATGTGAGAAAGCAGCTTGAGGAGCTAGGTTTTCCCTGCAAAGCAGTGAATGATGGTCTTTGGTTGCAGGTTTAGTTGTTTATACATTGTCTTGTGTTTTCATAATGCATTTTTTCCTCTTATTATTCCCTTATGTTGGGCGTGGGTGTTGGTGGAGGTTCATAATTCCAATACAGTCTGCAAAAACCAACCGTTTTTTATCTTGACATTTGATTTGTGTTTCATCCTAAAGTCATCTAACCCACTAGATCTTTTGACATGTCATTCTTGATACTATCTGACAATTTTATCTGTGCATTAGCCTGAAAAGCTTTGCTAGAGTAGTTCTTTTCCTCTTATCATGCAATGAATGTAAAGGGAATGATAAATTTATAGTCGGATACAGCATTCAGAAACTCAGTGGTTGTTATGCTCCAATGAGGTTCTTATTTCACCGTATACTTATTGAGTCTCTCAAAGTACTTCTGTTTGTCAGTCAAGCTGTTTTTTCACTTCATCTGGCAAATGTAATTGTCCTTATGTCCTGCTGCAAGTATTACATAATTGCTAGTATTCATCTATTTGATGAGAAGATTGACTCCTTCATTCTCGTGGCTATTTTATAGATGCTATTAAGTCAGAGGGTACAAGAAATTGGTGCTGACACATGCAAAAATTGCTGCTTCACTAGTGCAGCCTGCACCTGCAGGCAACCTTTTGCATTTGTGAATGGTGTTGGTAATACAGGTTATTATCCACTAGACCGCGAGCACATTTCTCCTGGAAACATGGGAAGTGTATATGTTGCTGATTCTGCTCAAGGTGGGGGAAATGGCCTCTTTAGGCCTGTTCGAGTTCATGTTAGGGGACCCATTGATGGCCTTGCTGGTATTGGACGAGGAACCACATTTGTACCAGCTACTGCTTGGCCCCCAACACGTTTTGTCTTCTCACGTGTGCCCTTCGGTATGGGTAGCCGAAATTGCCAACAGGCTCTTGCTAATGATGATTCAGAGAGTAGAACTGACAACAATGGAGATTTATCTGGAGACGGGTTAACAGCACTGGTTGGATTGAGTCAAGGAGGGAACATTGCAGGTAATGTCCATGGAGAGCCTATGGTGAGAGAGTATGAGACAGATATGCAAGAAAGAATCCCTGAGACATCTAGTTCAGCAACGAGTACCAGTGGTATTGCTGTTCAGATGCTGGAGTCACAAGAACATTCTATGGGAATAGAGTGGGAAAATACAAACAGTCCTTCAATATCTCTAGATATGAAAACTCCTTTAAATCATTTCCCTCCGTTTCGATTTGGGTGAGTGTTCTTTGAGCTGCTTACTTTTGTGCAAAATTTAAGATTATCTATTGGATGATACTACCCAAAGAAGATTGCAGACTGTTGATTAATGCATTAGATAATGGAATTCCTCATTAGTCCCTTCTGAATATGTCTGGTTACAGTTTATGCTCTATATTCTGTCATTAAAATTCAGTTTGAAGCCGTTCCTTGTATGCAAATTTAGTTCTTTAACCACACCCTTGAATTATGCTCAAGAATTGGTCGTAATGATTTTGGTGAACTACTATTGTCCACTATATTGTGAACTTTACAATTGCTGTTCATTTACTTTTTTAAGCAATTTGTGCACTTGTAAGAGCCTCACAAATCTTTTTGTGGATTGAATGCTACTTTCACAGGGTTGAATTTGGTGATGTGCATAGACTCAGTGACGGACAAGTCAAGCATTCTCCAGAATATTTTTATGCCGGTTCACTGTGGAAGGTCTGAAATATTAACTGCTCTTTTGATTAGTCATTTGTTTCAAACTTTTATGAATTTTATGGGATTGAGCTATGTTTGCAGGTGAGCGTCCAGGCCTTCAATGATGAAGATCCCCAAGGACGCAGAACTCTTGGTAGCATTCAGCATTTCTGTTTTCTTTTTCTTTTGCAGAGTTGAAAACAAGATATCCTTTAGAGGAACACTATGTTTTTGTTGATTAGATCTGATATTAGAAATGCTTCCTGATATTTCAGGACTTTTTCTTCACCGGAGAAAGGCAGAGATCACTGATGCCCATCGAAAGGTTAGCCTCAACCATGGCAGATCAGCATTTGGTTTGAATTTTGATATCACATTTGACTTCATATTCCTTTATCATTTCCTCCCTGCTTTTCTTTCTGTTTTCTTTCCCACTCTTTCGTATGATTCCCATCCCCATCCGTGACATTATACTTCCAACAAGATGCTGAATACAATATTTTTCTACATGTCATGATGAAAATTCCAGTCAGTACTCAGGTTTAAGCTTATTTCTTACCTAAACTTATCCCTCAATTCAGGTCCATATGTATGTGGACACTCGTGAAAAGGTTACTGCTCGTTATCAGGTAAAGTTCGTAATCCAAATAGCTTTTGATGCAGTAGTTTACCTGGCTCCACCTTAAGCTTTACAAGTGAGTTATTCCTCTAAGAGGCAGTTATTCTCTTGACATTACAGTTGATTTGTCCGTCAAAGAGAGAAGTCATGGTGTTTGGGAGCCTTAAGCAAAGAGGAACCCTTCTACCAAAAGCTCCCAAGGGATGGGGGTGGCGTAGTGCCATATTATTCGATGAGCTCGCTGATCTTCTTCAGAATGGAACCTTACGAGTAGCTGCTGTAGTGCAGCTTGTATAAAACCAAAAAGGTAGTCTGGACTGTGAAAATCGTATTTGTTTTTATGCAATCCTTGAGTTCACCGCTCATTTATTTTTCTGATTCAGATGAAACCACGAAGTTCGTAGAGATCTGTCCAAGGATGTTGATTACTGGAGGCTGCAAAACAGGCACACACCTTCTTCTCTGGCTTTAGACATGTTTATACATACGAAGAGGCATTGTAAGCGTTATACATTGCATCAAACTAGATTTCACATCAACTGTTTATATCATAACAATGTGTGTTATTAATCGAAACACATGATTTACGGATTATTGCATATAGTCTACCGTTTAGTTGGTGCGAAACCGTTCTACCGATATATAAAAGAAGGGAAAAGTGTGCTATTAACTAGGCTCAGGTGCTTGACGAAGGTGTATAAGAATAAATGGATGGAAATGGAATATGGAATGAATGGTAATGATTGGTTAGTTGTTATGATTGATTGAATATTTTTTTTATACTCATGTTTTAAGTAATGGTTCATACCCTTCATGTGTGCAAAACTAATATTTTTTAAATTTTAATTAAATATAATTAAAATATAATTAGTTAAAATATAATTAAAATGTAATTAATTAAATTAATTAAGATAAAATCTAATTAATTAAAATTTAATTAATTAAATGATTAATTAAAATATAATTAAGATGTAATTAAAATATAATTAATTAGTTAATTACAATGTAATTAATTAAAATATTATTCATCAATTACTTAAACTATAACATTATTTGCATTATCAGAGAAATGTAAATTGTATTAAATTATGTTACTTGATTTTATTATAGCAATGTAATGGTGGATATTATGGTTGTGTCTATAAATTGCACAATATTTTGAATAATTAAACTATATTTTGAAGATATTATGTAACTAATGATATATTGAAATAAGAAAATATTAGAATATTTTTTTCTTCAAGAGTTATTGGAAAAGAAAAACCAAAATATACTTGATTTTAAATATTATGGCATTATAATTAAGGTGCATAAATTAAAAATAATCATTTAAAATATTTTTAAATTTTGATATAAAACAATTTTTTAACAAATGTTTATTTCTCAACATTTTTAACAAACCAATTACTATCAATGGTAATAATAATTATTTCTTCATCTTAATCAACCATCATAATTATAATGATTGTATCCATTCTTATTCTTCACTATATTCATTCTCATTGCTCTTTGTGAACCAAATGTCCTCTCAAATTTGTTATGGCTGGGAATGAGAATTGGCTTCTAATTGAGATTCTGATATCTATTTGGTAGTGCAAAGTAGTATAGGTGATGTGATAATCAACTTTGCTTAAATAATTCACGTAAATGTAATTATATTACATCTGTAGTGCAAATTATAGTGTTAAAAATCATTTGTAAGTTATTTTAAACTATAAATTCAATATTTATAACACTATGATTTAGCATTCCAGAACTTGTAAAACTATTTAGATGTGTAATAATGAGTACTTACAATAATAAGGGAAGGAATCTCTCTTTTATCTTATAATATTATTAGATTGGCAGATAGAGCAAAATTAGAAATTGATAGAAAAATAAAAGACAGGTACGAGACTCTCTTATCTTACTATTTCGAGTTAGACATGGCAATAGGCTAGGTCGAGCTGAGCTCGTGGCTTGATTTAACCTCCTAAGGTCGAGGCTCGAACTTACGTAAGTTGTCTGAAAAAATGCATCACACTCAAGCTAATGTGGCTCGAATTTGATCTAAAGTTGGATCAGTGGGGTTTAAATTACGCAATTCGAATTTGTTTGAACTATCTAAAATGACACCGTATTAATAACATACGATCTGTTTCTTAAATTTAAAATCAAAACAACATTGTTTTAAAGTGGAGTCGGATTGTTTAGATTACTTAAATTAAATCTCTAATTTTTCAGATTCAAATATATGTTAATTTATTCTAAAATTTAAGCAAAAAATATTAATTTAGTGTCAAATTTTGGATTTTCTATTATCTTATTCTCTTTGTTTTCAAAATTTTATTAGAGTTGTAGACATTTTTTAAAACTTAGGCTCACTGACACCGTCGAATTGAAATTTATACCTTAAAAATGAAACTAAAAAAATAAGAAATTTAAAATTTTAATTAGCATTAAATTATTATAAATTTGATTTAAAATTAAATATAATTTAAAAAATCATCTGAAAAACTAAAATTTAATTAAAAGATTAAATATAATTATTAAATTAAAATAAACTAAAAATAAACTAATTTAAAATTATCAATATTCAATTTTTTAATCATTAAAATTAAAATTTTACTCTTTAAAAATTGAATATTGATAATTTTAAACTAGTTAATTTTTAGTTTATTTTAATTTAATAATTATATTTAATCTTTTAGTTAAATTTTAGTTTTTCAGATAATTTTTTAAATTATATTTAATTTTAAATCAAATTTATAATAATTTAATGCTAATTAAAATCTTAAATTTTTTATTTTATTAGTTTAATTTTTAGTTTCATTTTTAAGGTATAAATTTCAATTCGACAGTGTCAGTGAGCCTAAGTCGATTTCACTTTGGGAACAAACAAGCACTTACTTTTGCTCGGAAACTGGTAAATGTTCCCGGAAAGTCCCTTCCTTTTCTTCCATTTAAAATCAGCGACGGATTATGCTCCGAAATCGAAATTGAAGTAGCGTATCCTCTCTAACAAAACCCTAATTGAGCCAGCCCAAATTGCTACTCAAGGGTTTATCTCTCCTAAAAGTATTCCCTAATTTCCTGAAATTGATTGAATGTCAGTTGTCATTCAAAAGTAAATGTGTTCGAGTTTTGGATTTCAGAGTAGACGGTTAGAAGGTTATGGGTTGGTTTTGAGCTTTGGGTTCGTCTCTAAATGGGTGCTATAACCAGCAACCGAAAGCGAGACTCCTTTCTGTTTTCAGATTCTCTGGATTTTCATCACGTTCCGAAGAAGCTCAGATTCTCACTAATGCGTCAGGCTTCGTACAAAACCCCGAGCTCCTCCAATAGTACGGTTTCTAGAATCTCCCGGTACCCGGAGTCGACCGCCAAGTTCCGCCGTGAAGTTCATGCTCCTTGTAGAAAGCTCAAGTTTGGGTTGTCGAGGCCGAGAACCAGTGATCATAGTGATGCAGAGAGGTCAAGTGGTGATGATATGGGTCATTTCTTGAGTAAGAAGTTGGATTTTGCCAAGACAAAAGCAATTGGCGCATTTAGGTATTTGGTTAAAGAGAAGGAAGTAGTTGATGTTGATTATGAGGCACCAAAGCCTGGAAAGGAGGTGCTCACTGACGATTCGAGTATTGAAGAGATTGAGGTTATTGAAGAAAGTGGAAGGAAAGGGAGATTTAGACTTGTGGACGGGGTTGATAATGATGTGAAGGGTGCTGAGGAACGATCAGTTGTTACTATGAATGGGAATATGAAGGTTGAGAATGGTAGGAACTTTACGGGTTTGTCGGTATCGGACCGTGAAGCGGATGTATCGAGTGTTGGGGTTTATAAGAAATTGCTTGAGAGTGTGAGGAGGAGTACAAGGTTGCTAGATTTGGCGTTTGAGATTAAATTGAATGAGGAAAGGTGGAGTTTGCTTAAGCTGTTACGCCCTGTGAAGAAACTGGAGGAGAAATTGGTGGAGGTGAATTGTCTTTTCCTGCATTTTTATGTAGTTATTGGTTGCTCTATAGCATTAATTCGTTAGTCATCATGAGTATTTTATGGTTATCCAACATTTTTGTAGAGTTCTTGTTTTAGAAGTGAGGCAAGTAAATTTTTTGTTTTGAAAATGGAGATAGTGTAATTTGCTGTTACTTTAATTAATGAAAAGTCTATTGATGGTTTTCAGGAGATACCTCATGAACCTTTTACTGCCCTCACCAAGGAGGAGGAGGAGGAGGTAAAGCATGCCCTTTCAGCCGGCAATCGGTAGGATTTGACGAACATGTTAATTTGGTGCCTAAATTGGTGCTGTTGTTACTTGTTAAATTAACATCAGCTATACTTGGTCTTGCAGGAGGAGGTTACTAGTCACTCATGATAATTCAAATATTGATATCACCGGAGAAATTCTACAATGCCTTGCACCTTGCACGTGGTTGAATGATGAGGTGACAGTTGAGATGGCACCATTTTCCTTTGTTTGTATCATCTAGCCAAGTAACTGACAAATGAATCCAAGATATGATGGTTATTTATTTGGACCATGTTGATTCCTATGATTTTGTTGCTTTTTCCCTGATATGTTGACATGTTAATTGTTTTCAGGTCATAAATGTGTACCTTGAGCTGCTGAAAGAAAGAGAAAAAAGAGAGCCAAATAAGTTTTTGAAATGTCATTTCTTCAACACTTTCTTTTACAAAAAGGTTGGCCCCGTTCTTGTCTCTTGTAGTAACGGATGCTTATTCTACCTAAAAAATGGTATATCCTGAAATGCACTTATATCTATCTGTTCGGGTTTTTTGGATTTTGTAAGTCTTTCTCACAGTCACAAGAGTAGGAAAAAAGAAGCTAGTCTCTCAAGATGACAATCTAGTCTTTCTAGTAGTCAGAGTAGTTTCAGATGGCTTTGTGATATCTGTTTCTCTTCTTCCTTCTTACCCTGGTTTATTGCATTGCCAATCAAGACATTGCAAAGTAAAGCTTTAATTTGTAGTTTTTGGTTTCTGATGTACATTAGGTGTTAGTCTTTGGTTTCTAAATTGTGCTGTCCATCTTGTAGGATTCTTTTAGATAGGTCTTCAATGACTCAAACCAAGCCCCTAGTAATGCTATTCGTCAGCCCAATCAGAACAGTAATATGCTTTCCTACAAGAGAGTAGTTCATCCATTGTTGAGAGACGTACAAAATCACACCTGAAATTTGATTTATTTGAATTTTAAAATTGAATTTTAGTGAGGATCCTAGTCCGATAAATGGTATTCCCTCCACTTTATGCCCATTGAATTCCATCACTTTTACTCACTAATTTTCTTGAAAAAATTTTGTAGGATAGTTACTAAATATTGACTCGTCTCATCTCTATCTTTTCTTGTTTCATCTCTATCTTTTGTTGCTCTTCTTTTACTGTGATTTTTCAAATTAAATTTCTTTAACTGGTTGCCTCTTTCCATTATTTCTTTTAATCTATTTATTCTTTTGACAATTTTTTAATTTTTTATCTTTGATGTCAATGTGCAGTTAACTTGTGGGGGGAAGTCCTACGACTATAAAGCTGTCAAACGATGGACGACGCAAAGGAAATTGGGATACTTTTTGGTTGACTGTGACAAAGTAAGATGGTTCACTTTCTGTTTTTTAGTTTTCATCTTTCCGGCTTATGTTTGTTTTGTTTAAATGATGTGATACTATACTCGTACTTGAACCCGATGATTGTATTGTGCTCAGATATTTGTCCCCGTTCACAGAGAGATACATTGGTGTTTGGCAATCATTAACAATAAGGATCGAAAATTCCAATATCTTGATTCAATGAAAGGGAAAGACTCCAGGGTGTTGGAACATCTGGTATGATTTCCATTCTTGTCTTAGCATTTCATTTTGCAGGTGTGTTGTGGTTTGATTCAAGCAAACACTCTTTATACTCCCTTTTGACTTCTCTAGTTCAGTAGTGACAACTTAGCGGGCCTATTTCATCTTAGTGTCCGTCTGCCTCAATATCTATTGGGGTTGCTTTTTCCAAAATCAAATCACATAACAATAGATAACTTTATTCTACCAGTATGTGCAATCTTTTTCTTTGGCTTTCTCCTCGATCTACAAATGTGAGAAGGTCTGAGCTACTTGAAAGTTTCTCAGGGCTTGGGACTGAAATTTTATAATTTGAACCCTACTACTAAAATTCCCCTCAACAATTGCAAAAGGTTTCTCATATATTGCCTTGTTCTTACATGTTTGTAAACTTTGTAAATTGTAGTGCTCCATTGTACTGAGTGATAAGTTTGATGAGCTTGAATTTCAATGTAAAAGATGTGAACATATAAACTCGACACAAAGGGTAGAAGAAAAAACTAAACTATCAAAACTAGCAAGGAAAGATTCACGGAACAAGGTTAATTGATTGTTCATTGTAACGTGGCTACCACTGATCATTACCATATATGTGTTTTCCAGGCAAGATATTATGTTGAAGAAGTGAAGGATAAGAGTCAGGAAAACATTGATGTAAGCAGTTGGGAGCGAGAATTTCTTGAAGATCTTCCCGAGCAGGAGAATTGGTGTGTATTGTTGACATTGAAGAAAAGAATATAGTAATATAGCATTCATTTAAGAATATTATGATGTTAGCAAAAATCTAAGTTACAGTTGATACACTATAAAGGGATTACCTTCCAGGGATCATATTGTCTACAAAATGCATGTAACAAAAATTCTCTTCAAAATGATGCTTAATTGATGGGTTATCTCATTCCGCAAACTGTTATCACGGTTGAGTTCCATTGAACACTGTATTTTCTGGTTGATAGGGTTCAGCAGGTCCCATCTGACTATTGATATCTCCTAACTAATTTTTTGTGCTATTAACAGGCATGACTGCGGAATGTTCATGATCAAATATGCTGATTTTTTTAGCAGAGGTCTAGGGCTGTGTTTTGGGCAGGTGGGCATGAAAATAAGTCATCATACATGGAATTGCAATTGGTTGGCATTAGTTGAATCATTGAAAACTACCCCAGTTGATTTATGTTCAGAAAGCCCAGGCCCTTATATCTTGATCGAGATGTCGACAAGCTGAGAATTATGATGCAATATATGCTGTGAATTTATATATTTAAGTTTGTTGGTTTGTTTTGCAGGAGCATATGCCGTACTTTCGACAGAGGACGGCAAAGGAGATACTGAGATTGAGAGCCGACTGATTTTTAGTAGAGTGCAGTAGGAATTTAGTAATAGCAGTGGTGGGAGTGGCCGTATCTGCGAGTTATACAATGTGAATAGATTGTTTTTTTTCCTACAAGAAATTGCAGGTAGAGTGGACTATTTGAATTGCTCCTTCCCTGTGCATAAGAACTGAAGCCTAATTAGATGGTGACTGAGGACAAGAATAGTAGCTGACAGCCATATTATGTTATCTTGGAGGTATTGGTCTCAGAAGTTGAAGTTTTTGGTCTCTGCTACTGAGTTTTTGGTTGTTGCAGTCCGTGGATTTATATTCTGTATCTTGATTGAAGAAAATTGAGAAATAGAGATTGTGGATTACCGTCAATGTCTTTGTCCGTCTTCCAGAGAGCTGGCCGAAGCAGAGGAGTCCTCATACACTGCCTTTTGGCCTCCCCCACCGATGTTCCATTGATTTTATGCTGTAAATATTGGATTTCTAAATGTAAATGCCGATAATTCAATCTAATGAATGCCTAGACTCGTATATGACAAGGCTTATTGAATATGTCGTGGGTGTTGAGTTCCGTAATGTACACTGTTGAAATGATTCAGCTCCACAAAAGTCGGCGCAATTACCTCCTACTAAATAGGGTTGGCAACAGATTGGACCCAATCAGGATAAGATGGCCCAAAGTTTTGGTCAATTGGTTCTCCATTCATTGTTCGAATCTGAAGGTCAAACTAGAATCTGAGTTCGATCAGAAGTTTGATCAACTTAAACATGACTAATTAGACCAAATTACGATACATTCCAACAAGAAGAAGGACACAAGACAAGGTAACAAAAACAGCATAAAAAATGTTTTCAGAATAATGAGATTATATAATTCCAAATTCCTTTTATATTTTTTTGGTCTCTTGTTCTTTTTGTCCATATTACAGAATACAGTACAGTTACCTGTCATCTTTCCAACATTCCAAGGCCAGAAAACCCATTTAAGCAACTCCTCAACAAGCCATCTTTTTAACAACCATCATGAGTCACACCCAGCACCAAGCAGCGAACATGAATGAATATCCCTATAGCCACTCCCAAGAGGCAGAGGCCTTGAACTAAGGGAAAAACAACCTTCTCCACCTTGTCATGGGAACCTGAGATGATAAAACCTACATACCCTCCTTGCTTTGTGAGTCAAAATAAAACCTGTGAGTAAAATGTATCATACACACTCAATTAAAGTAGGCAAAAATCTTCTCAAACAGAGAAAGGAGCCAATTTCATTGATCAACAGGAGAAACGGTAAATGCAAAACAAATCGAGAGAAGAAATTACCAAGACAGAATGAGAGCATCACTGAAGCAGACA
The DNA here is from genome assembly GCA_027563575.1 of Erythroxylum pedicellare. NCBI lineage: Eukaryota > Viridiplantae > Streptophyta > Magnoliopsida > Malpighiales > Erythroxylaceae > Erythroxylum > Erythroxylum pedicellare. The sequence continues at coordinate 55,633,585 of JAOQMP010000210.1, forward strand.
TCAAATTGCTGCATCAACGGGGCACCCTTTTCCGACTAAGTATTTCCTGTTCTTTTAATCGATGCTGAAACCTGGCAAGTCGTGCTTGAAGACTAACCAAACCAGCAGCTTTGCGTGACAGCACAAAGCTCAACTGTGTAACATAGTTGTCTATGAGACTGCCCGGCTGGTCAACTTCTGCCAATAATTTCATTTCCTAACATAAAAGGCCAACAGAAAGTAAACCTTCCGATATTGTAGGAATTCCGAATGGAATACATGTGTAACATAACAATGAACGAATCTTCACTTACTTCACGAACAATCTCCATAGTATCCTCAATTTCTTTTCTATGCGCAGCAATAAGGGCCTCTTCTTCCTAAAATAGCCAGAACAAACAGTAATCTTTTACTAAAAGCTCCAGGAGGTGCAATAATGTTGATATTCCTATTTCAACACAGTAAGTATGTATATGCATTCACCAACCTCAAGTATCGCATTTATATTTCCATCCGCAGGAGGATCAGGTGCATATTGTTGTGACCCACTGTTGTTTGGCTTGTACTTCACTGCACCCTGTCGAGAATTTGTGCTGGAGAGATCAGATCCACCACCATCTTTCTTTAATGAGTTCCCCAACTTTTCTGATTTTTCCTCCCTCGGTACTTTTCGGCGTGGCGGGGACACCTTCTGCACTCTCTCTTCAGCATCGACTAGGTTCTGAGAGTATGATGAATAGTTCTTTTGACTCACAGAACCCACATAAGAACTTTCAGATCTCTCACTATCCACTATGCTGGTCACCAAATCACTATCCTCGTGGCCATTGAAGTTATAAGTTGAATTAACACTGGGTGGTTGCTTGTCATAATCGTTAGGAATGTAAGATGAGGCTTCTTTCTCTGGGACCTTTTTTCCCATATCTGGTGCTTTGGGCTCTTGTTGTTGCACATAGACATCATCTGCCTCAGCAGCAAGAGGCAAAGACGATGCTGTTGAATTGTCCTTGTTGGTTTGCATAGATGAATTTAGAGCCTGGTCCTTTTTACCATTTCCACTTTTGGATAAACTCTTAACCCTGTGCAAAGAATAAACATGTCTCACTCAACGAATTTCCAAGCATTTCAAGAAGAAAAAACATTATCTTGATGCTGATAATTGTATACAGACCTATCTGCATATCTCAGTGTATTGAGTGTATGCTCACAAGATCCAGCATTTGGAGAAATGCAAGAGATCATAACTGTTCTAGAGTTGCCAACAAAGGAGTCACGAAGTACTTCTGTGAGTTTGCTACCTCGAAATGGTATATGGATCTGATCATTATCTAGAGCACGAATGCATTCCTTGAGAGCCAGAAGGCTCTTGTTTATTTCTGCACCTTCAATCCTGAAATGAACCAGGTGCTTAGAATAAGTAATGGTCAGTCCACCCATCACTAACTGCAGTTAATCAACCAATCAGATTGAGAAACAGAATAGGTTGGGGTGGAAAAACATCCTACATAGCAATTAAATTATATTCTTTGCACCAGCCAAGTTTATAACTTTAGTCGACACAAACTTGATACTCCCTTCTTAGGAAATAGCAAGGCAACTAAGAAATTTTATTTCCATGAACATGTCCAACCAGGTATAAAGATATCTGCAAAGTACCAAAGTTTGACGATCAAACAATGATTTTTATAAATATGGAATCATTTTTTAGCATAGTTGTCATACAATAAATCTGAATATTTGCCAAACAAATAGATTTGATAAGCATAAAATCCTCTAGAAGAGATACTTGCAATTAAGAATATAATGCAAGTGATGCATATTCCAATAAACAGCTCAGGGAGGAAAGGAAAACCTTGTTTGTCGGTCATTATCTGTGGTATCTGCACCTCGTTCACTACCAGCGAGATCAATAAAAGAAATCTTTCCCACCACTTTTCCACTTTTGGCCTCATTACCATCATTGTTGTTATTGTTCCTCCTTGAGTCCTTTACCTCACTGTGCTTCTTAACCGCAAGCTGTAAAATAGCATGAGACCTTGAAGATTCCTCATTTGCACCAGTTGATCCTGTACTTCTTGCAGCATTGCCTCGCTCAATATACTCTTTAACAATTTGTACATCACAAACTTCAAATTCTTGCAGTCCAACAATGCAAACTTGTTGTCGTCCATCTTCCCTCATGCAAAGTTTCCTATTTAAGATCAACAAACTAAGTCAGCAACTTTGATGTGCAATTCAGCACTCATTAACGAATTCCATGCATAATTACAACCCAAAATACTGCATTTAGTAAGCATCACAAGATGTTACAGGGAATATGATCAAGAAAATTCAAAGTCAGCTAGGTAAGAAACATAAAAGAAACTTGATGAAAACCAAGGGCAAGTACTAACTTTCTCTCACTAAGAAGATCAAAGAGCTTTCCACCATATATTTCAAAGTAGCTAAGCCATAATTTGAATCTTTGATTGCGATAAACTGGCTGGTGCAGCAATCTAACAAGGTCTTCAGAAGCTCTAAGAGGCAATGGTTGCATTGTGAAAGTCTTACCACTACCTGAAATGAAGAGAAAAAGCAGTATATATGGTAAATTGACCTTCAGAAACAGACAGCGAATATACTGAGGAGAAAGCAAAACAAATTCGTTGAGAAGTAACTATGAGCATGTATTCTTGATGTGGCTAATCCAGATATTAGGAGAATTTCCTCAGAAACTGATCCCCTGGGTTCAAAGGAACAATAAGCAAAAGGAAACCATGAAAAAATCAATTCAGATATCTTGAATATCAACCAATCATGCCAATTGGAGAAACTTTTTTTTATTTTAAGTCTAGTGCTGTGCTTTACTGTGTTTCATCAATGCACTAAATTCATGCATGTGTATCCCACCCAACTATGAAACGTTTACCAGCCAACAAAGACATAGATTAACACATAGAAAAGTATGCTATACAAGAATGAGAACTGAAATCCATACCTGTCTGACCATAAGCAAAACATGTAGCTTTTGTTCGCTGAAAAATGGTGGGAATAATTGGCTCCACAGTAACCCGATAGACCTATATAAGTACACAAAAAAGGATCATATTTTAGCCAATGTATGACCACGGAGGGATACTTCAATCGTAATTTACAAATGAAAATGAAAAAAATCTGAAAATGGCTTTTGAGAGCTGAGATCAGTGCCAAAACGTTGCCTTACAGCCGCATCAAGAAGAAAAATGGTAAAGATAATACAACTTAATGGAAAGGAACCAAAGATTACACATGTTCATAATTACTAGACGTGAAAATGCAGTCAGAATCGAGTTTTCTCTCTAATTTATCATCTTACTTCGTCGTTAGAGACCTGCTCATCCAGAACTGCATCAAAGCAGAACTCATGCTTCTCAACATAGGCAGTCAAGTCAACCTTTCCAGATCAAAAATCAAATGTCAGCACTTTGATTTCAGATGTTGCAATGAAATATCGTAAACAACCATTAGCATATCATTAAACTAAATTTCTTTTCTTAACCAGAAATTTCAGAATTATGCTTTCTTACAACAGCAGTAGGTACCTTAAGCTTTGGTTCATGGACAGTTAATGAATTCTCACAGACAGATACAATGTCATCCTCCTTCCGAGCAATCTCCTTTTTGTTTAGTGGTCTTTTACGTACCTAGGATATATATATTTAAAAAATATATAGCTTTAGCATTTTAACCACGTTTAGCAAATAAACCAAATAAGGTAATGTGAACAGGAAGGAAAATGCAGTCAGAAGCTTAAACAAATCGTGTGAAGGTTCATAAATTAAAACCAGCTAAAAATTCATTTGCAAATAACATGCCCTCCAAAATATCTAGCTGTTCTGGTTTCTTTCCTCCATAAACCAAAAGGCACTACAGATATCCAAAATACAATGTAATTTCCTCAACTACTCAAGCTAGCAAGAATGCAATCTAACAGTTTAACATGTCAATTCCACAACTAGAAGTACTGAAAATTTTCCTCGAACTACAAATGTTAGTACCCTACCAAATTTGAATTTTCAAACTTACTCTAAGCATGCACACAAATGCTTCCTCCTTACATGTAAGCACGCTTACAGCAGAAAAGAGAAAGAGACAGACAGTCATCCAGTACAACTACTCATAAAGGCAACTTACCACAACTTTTATCTTGGCCACATTAGTTTCCCTTGTGTTGTTATCCTTTTCATTAGTAGGAACTGGAGCTAACAAGTCAGTATCCGCTTGCTCCCTTTGCTGTCTGTTAGTGTTGAGACTGAGGTCATTTTCAAACCCTTTTGAAGCACCAGGCATGAACGGAGATGGCTCAAAGGGTACTGAAATAACATGCTGTGAAAGCAGATTAAAGCAACAATTCATTACCATATGAAAATGAAAGAAACAACTTATTCTACATCAGTCAAAAAGCATAATGAAATCATAGATCAAGAAACCCATTCTCTTAATCTTTTATCCATCATTTACTTCCAATTTCATGTTCCCGAATCAGATTATACAGTTACCAACACTCACGTGATTGAGCTCAAGGCATCAAACACAATGCTGCAAAACAATTCGATCCGCAAATTAGACTGACTCACATCCTTATAAAAGCTATATATATATATATATATACCTCGGACAGAAGCTCAGTATCGTCCATGGAATGAAGATCCAGAAGTCCAGCTCCAAAATCTCCCCTAAACTCCGGTGAATAGAATGCATCCGGTGCAGAAGTTTGTGCAGTAGGTGTATAAGGCTCAGAACCAGACTCTCCATTGAAATTCAGGTTCCTCATAAGCTTCAAAAGCCTCTGCTTCTCTTCAGCAGACTGCGCTCCATAACCCTACGGACAATAAGGACATCGAATGTCACCACACACTACAAAAACATGCCGAGCCTAACAATCGAAAAGGACTTAAAATTTGCAAACACATTACCTGCATTAAAAGATTGGGGAGGAGTCGTTGATCGACGCTTGTAGTGGAAGCCAACGGCGAGGCCAGATGCTGCAAGCCGGCCGACTGGAGCCACCGTGCCATGACGGCGTCTCCGGCATCCGCGCTATGCAAAGTGCCGCCCCCGCCGCCAGCACCGCCATCGTAGAGAGCGGTTGCGGCGGCAGCATTGGGCTGCTGCATCTGGCCGCCGGTGTGGCGCTGCGATCGCCTTTGCGGAGCCAATTTTCACGATCTAAATAACGCCACCACTACACAAACACACCAAGAGAGAACATACAAATACATAAATAAATAATCAAATAATCTCACCAAAATGGAGTAAAGAAAAAGAAATGCGTAGAGATTGGAACATTCAAGTGCGAAGCGTACAAGGAGGAGAGAATTCGAAGCCAAAGTAGAGCATGAACAAGGACCCTCCGGCACCCGAACCCGAACCCGCCAAATTCTACGAACCCGATCTCGATCTTTTGAAAAATTAACACCGATATTTGGGGGAAAAAAAAGGAATAAAAATCGAAACAAGTACCGGAGAGAGACGGCGAGGTAATTCTAGAGATCAGATCTAGGGATCAAGAAATGAACGGAGAGATCCTGCAGTTTGGGATAATTTGCCTCTGCGTTGTTGAGGATTGAGAAATGCTCAGGAGGCAGAGAGAGAAAGAGAGAGATTGAGGCTTCTTCTTCTTGGGTTCAAATAAAATATAGAGTTTGCGACAGAAAAAGAGGTAATCAGTTTTTTGAAGCTATCATTTTCATGAAATTTAAAAAGAAGAAGAAGAAATTTTTAGTTCCAATTTTTTAATTTTTCATTATTTAATTTAACCCCATTATTTTATTTTATTAAATTTATAAATTATATTTTAACAAGTCAATTGACATATAATTAAAATAAAAACAAATATTATATTTAGAGTATATTTAATAATAATTTAAAATTTTATTATTTTTTATAAAAATTGAGTTTGAGCTATTAAAGAACTTATAAAAAATGTTATATTACCATTAAACATGCGTTCCAATTTCATTTGTATAAAATATATATATATATAAGAAGTGACAAACTATTAAGTAGCCGCTCTCTTAATTTTGTAATTTAATTATAAATAGTAACATATTATTTAATATTTTTATATTATGAAATATATTGTCCTTACTTTTTAAATATGTATAATAAATTAAAGTTAAATAACGTGATTTTTTAAATAATATTATTATTATTAATCTAATCTTCATTCAATTTAACATTAATAAATTAAATTAAATATTAATATTAATTCACACTCTTTGAAATGGTCATTTTTAATTGATGTTTATAGAACCAAGATGTCATCATTTTGTGCGTTTCGATCGAGACATGTGTCTTTCCGTGTCAAAACCATTTGTTTATGAAATATTATTACAAACAATTATAACAATTTAATAAAATTTTAACTAACACACACAATTTTAAAAAATTCAATAGTGTCAATAAACATTTGTTTATAAAATTTTACAACCACACGAAAATAGTCTCTTTAAAATATAATAAAAAGGTTTTATTTTTATTATTTAAATAAATTTGAATAGAGAATTTATAATAATTGTCGTTCAAGATATATTGAATAAAAATTTTAAACATTTCTGTTAACAATAACAATAATAATATTTAATATAAATCTTATTAATATATAAAATTTGAAAAGATTAAGTACCTGTTTGGTTCAGCTTTTGGAGAGTGAATAAGCACTTTTTTTCACCGCAAAAGCTGTTTCTAAGAAAACTGAGTGT
>JAOQMP010000210.1:55672711-55685366 GCA_027563575.1 Erythroxylum pedicellare
ATTTTATAATGTATAAACTATCTTTCATTCCCAATGCATAATATATATAAATATAAATATAAATTAAATAATTAAACTCTTATTTCCCTATACTTAATTGCACGTCCTCTCTCTCTCACTATCCCTAAAAGCCGAAGCTAAGTCTGCATAATTTTCCTATAAAAGCTCGCCGTGCTCCCCCTCTAGCAAACTAAGCCAAATACCCTCCCGAACCTGCTCTCAGTATCTCGGTCTTCAGGGCTCTCGATACGTTCAGGTTCATGCAGTCTCATTTCTCTAAGTCGTCTTTTCGTTGTTGTCTCTTATCTGTAAGCGATTTTTGGAGCAGTTTTTGTATTTCTGTTACGGAGTCTTTTGGTCTATTTTGAGTATTGTTTTCTGAGTTTGATGGGTGTCTTAGTTCTGAATTGCTGAGGGCTTGGTTGGTGTTTGCTTTTGAGTCCACTGTGAAAAGTTGTGCTTTTGGGTTCTGGGGAGATATTGAACTGGAGGCTCTCGTTTAGTGTATTGGGAAATGAAGTTTGTTGGAGCTGGGGGATATGCTTTGCTTACTCTGCCACCAGTGGATCTTCAAGTTTTAAATTGTCAAGGTTTTTGGTGGGTTTGCGTTCTTTTCTCGTGTATGTTCTCTTTTGGGGATTTTAAGGGATTTTTGCTTTGAAAGTTTAGGGCTTTGGGGAGTCATTGCTCTGGATTGGGTAATTGTAAGAGTTGACTGTAAGGTTCCCTTAGGTTAGATTCTTATTTTGGTTCTTTATACTTTATATGTATCTACTTTGTAACTGTATTTATTTTTATTTATTGTTTAGTTGGATTGATTAGCTTCTATATGATCAGAAATATAAAATTTTCTGTATCTTGATAACCTACCAGAACTTTGTGTATCAGTTCCAGTTTTAGATTTCAGTGTGTGTGCTTATGCAATTGAAGATTTCTGCTATTTCTTCTGATCTGCTGAATTGAAAAAAGAATTGTTTGAAGCAGAGGGAAACTTGACGACTGTCAAAATGTCACGAAAAGGTTTGATGGAACAGGACTTGAGTAAGTTGGATGTAAAAACATTGCATCCACTTTCTCCAGAAGTCATATCTCGCCAAGCAACTATAAATATAGGTGACCCATAGACTGTAAATACTCCTTTAAGAGCAATAATAGCCATTTGCCTCAACTCCTGTATTTCGAATTTTTACTTTAGTTGGTTTTTATTGTAAGCTTAGGATGGAAATCGACTAACATTTTTATTTCCATTTTCACTTTCTTTTTATCAGGCACTATAGGTCATGTGGCACATGGCAAGTCAACTGTTGTGAAAGCAATATCTGGTGTTCAGGTGATTTAGTTGCACACACTTGTGCAATTTTATGGTGCTTAATCAGTATTCAGATCTTTGCTAATTTGGCAACGTGAGATGAATATAACTGCTGTTGTGAAAGATTACCTAGTTACCTGCATAGTCATGTCTTTGCACGATTGTGCCTGCTTTGATAGTTATGGTGTTAGTATCAATATTAAATGCAAATTGCAAGTGTAGACAGTTCCATTTATTTGCAGACTGTTCGTTTTAAAAATGAGCTGGAGAGGAACATTACCATTAAGCTTGGATACGCAAATGCAAAGATATACAAATGTGAAGATGAGCGTTGCCCCAGACCTATGTGCTACAAGTCAGTGATGTATACTTGCATATTACAACATCATTTTCAGTGTTGCATTTGATTAATAAATGAGAAATGTCCCTGTAGGGCATATGGAAGTGGAAAGGAAGATAGTCCCATGTGTGATGTGCCCGGATATGAAAACTGTAGGATGAAGTTGCTGAGACATGTATCTTTTGTTGATTGCCCAGTAAGACTTCAAAGTTTTCCTTGTAAAGGAAATTTCTACCTGCAGTTTCTTTTCATTTAAGATCTATGTTGTAGTATTGTTAAATATGCTTTGAGTTATATATCTGCTGTCCAATTTATCTAATCATCAAATTATCTTGTATTTTGGTAGATGTGTTATATTTTGTTGTTTTAGTCTGTCAGTGTGAATAAGTTATACTCCAGTTTATTTTTACCAGCAAGTGATAGATATTTCTGTTTTACTGTAGGGTCATGATATTCTTATGGCTACAATGCTTAATGGAGCAGCAATCATGGATGGAGCTTTACTTCTAATTGCTGCAAATGAGAGCTGCCCACAGCCACAAACTTCTGAGCATCTTGCTGCTGTAGAAATTATGCGCCTCCAACACATAATAATCCTCCAAAATAAGGTTGATCTAATTCAGGAAAATGTAGCCATCAACCAACATGAGGCTATTCAAAAGTTTATTCAGGTTTAGTACCTTGGTGCCTTCTTCGATACTGTCTTGACATGCATTGATCCAATGAATCTTTTTTTTCTTTCATTTATAATTAGTTTGTTATTTACTAGACAAAATAGATCCACATAATACTGGTTCTTTATGATGTTTCATTTGCAGGGAACTGTTGCTGATGCTGCTCCAGTGGTGCCAATTTCTGCACAGCTGAAGTATAATATTGATGTTGTGTGTGAGTACATTGTCAAAACGATTCCTGTTCCAGAGAGGAACTTCATCTCACCACCTAATATGATCGTGATCCGCTCATTTGATGTCAACAAGCCTGGATCTGATGTGGATGAGGTAAAAGGTGGTGTTGCTGGTGGAAGTATCTTCAGGGTAAGTTTCGAGTATACATTTATTGTTGGTATTTATGTAACACTATTGTATGAAGAGTCTTTTATGTTACATTACAGAGGAGGATATGAGTGGTGAAATTTTTTTTAGTTGTGCTTGGGTGGTTAAGGTTACACGTGGCTGACGGGAAACCTTCATTTAGCCGATGATGTTTACTGTTGGTCTAGAATGCTGCAGTCATATAAAATAGCTATCTATTATCTATAGACATTAAGCCAGCTGAAACATATGTGGTTAATATTGTTGACAATCATCCTTTTGCAGGGTGTTCTGAAGGTGAATCAAGATATTGAGGTTCGTCCAGGAATTGTTGTGAAAGATGAGGCTGGAAATGTCAAATGTACACCAATATATACTAGAATAGTTTCACTGTACGCTGAGCAGAACGAGCTGCAATTTGCAGTACCTGGAGGTCTTATTGGTGTGGGCACAACCATGGACCCAACTTTGACACGTGCTGATAGATTAGTCGGTCAGGTGCTCGGTGATGTGGGATCCCTACCTGAAGTCTTTGTTGAGCTTGAGGTTAGGGACTGAACCATAATATCGTTGGGAAACCTTTCTCTTCCGGATTAAACTGTTTATTCACTCTTGCATTACTATTTGACCGTGCAGGTTAATTTCTTCCTCCTACGGCGACTAATTGGTGTGAGGACAAAGGGGTCAGAGAAGCAGGGAAAGGTGTCGAAGCTGGCTAAGGCAGAGATTCTGATGTTGAACATTGGATCCATGTCTACTGGTGCAAGAGTGATTGCAGTAAAGAATGATTTGGCAAAGTTACAACTGACGTCTCCAGTCTGTACAAGTAAAGGAGAGAAGATAGCTCTGAGTAGACGAGTCGAGAAGCACTGGCGTCTTATCGGATGGGGCATGATTCAAGCTGGAACCACTCTTGACGTTCCACCCTGCCCCCTCTAAAGAACTTAACCGAGAAACTTAAAAAGGGACGGGAGAGGAGGAAGTATTATTTGTACACCTATTTGTTATTTTGTTGGGTATTTTCAATGTTTCTTCAGTTTTGGATGAGGAGTTTTGTTTCAACTCATACTTTGCGGTTTCTTAAGAAACTAAAGATTGCAAGAAGATTGACACTCTTGTCATGTCTCTTTCTTCTTAAACATGTTTCAAGTGAATGTTGTTCCAATTGCTGTTTGTTGCACCTGAACTTCCTTCAAACGGGTTTTGAGATAGCTTAATGTCTTGCAATTTGGCATCCTTAGAGATTTAACATACTGGCTTGGGCCAATCAAGGTCTCCACTGGTCAGATCAGGTTAAGTCAGGCCACGTTGAGTCTCAGACTCAAAAGGGTCAGATCAGGTTAGTTTGGATCAAGTATACCTGAATTTTAAATACACATTGATCAATATAAACATATTTAAATTGGAGATCGTGGTTTGGTTGTGGCTTTTTTTTGTATTTTATTTAGTTTATATGAAAAATGGAATTATTATTTATTGAATGTTTGATTAAACTCGGTTTAATTGATTGTTATAATTATAACAAATCCTTATTTATTTTTTATAACATCGGGTAAAGATGATTTGGGTAAATTTTGGGCTCAGAAATGTGAAAATATTAAATAGGCCCATTAGGCCCAATATTAAGAGCCCATCATTATCCTGCTTATTATCTGCCCAAAACCCTAACTAGCCTCCGTTTCCATATCCTCCAGAACCCTTGCTTCAGCTTCTTCAATTCCAGGTACCACTACTACAGCCACTCTTTTTCTGACTGTTCCTTATGGTACGATTGTGTTTTGATTGAGTGTGTTCTGATTTAGGTTGTCGACAATCAATCAATAGACGAAAATGAGCAGAGGAGGAGCAACACCTGCCAAGGGGAAGAAGAAAGGAGCTACTTTCACGATCGACTGCGCAAAGCCGGTGGAGGATAAGATCATGGACATCGCCTCTCTGGAAAAGTTCCTCCAGGAACGCATCAAAGTCGGCGGCAAAGCCGGTGCTCTTGGCGACTCTATCACCGTCACTCGCGACAAGTCGAAAATCACCGTCACCTCTGACTCCAACTTCTCCAAACGGTAATCCCATTTTGAAAAAGGGCATTTTAAGTTTATCCGCGTTTTCTATATGTATTAGGATTTACGCAATATTCATTTGTGTTGGATTGAAACTAGATATGTGATTATTGTTGAAATTTGATTGAAAAAAAAAAAGTCTTACATTTTGTGATTAATTGTAATGGGTTTTGGTTGCTTAGATACTTGAAGTACTTGACGAAGAAGTATTTGAAGAAACACAATGTGCGAGATTGGCTTCGGGTCATTGCTTCCAACAAAGACCGTAATGTTTATGAACTCCGATACTTTAACATTGCTGAGAATGAAGGCGAGGAGGAAGATTGAAGTTTCCTATATTTTCCAGTTGTTATTGATGAACCAACCTCTTTCTTTAGCCTTGGTTTTGTTTGTACGCGTTTGGAATCTTGAGGACATAATATCAACCTTATTATTGTTTCTTCCTCAGCTTTTTCACTATATTATCGTTAATTATTGAGCAACTCAGATTTATGTCTTTTTTGAGTCGTGAATTTGTACATCTATGCCGTTTATCTGTTACAGAACTTTGTTGTTATTTGTTATGTTAGTAGCTTAGTAGTCAATTGTTTCAATATTAGACCTCTCTACTAGACATTTAGGGTACTCCTGGGAACAAATCCAGTGCAGACGGGGTGGGGCTTGTAGCTCTAGGGAGTTCTTCCATTCTGTCCTTTTCATCTGTATCGGCTTTGTTTGTCCATACCCTCCCTTTATCAGCTTCCATGTTGGGAATACCCTTTTTGTACAGCATTGTCGCCCTTGAACCCACTCCCTGGTGCATTCTTCTAGACCTCATCTCCTTGTTTCATACTCCCTCTCTCTTATATATGACTTAGCTCATACCAAATAAAAGAATAGGAAGTGCTTCCAAACCTGTAACAGGTCATCTTAGTGGTCTCTATGTCTTCTTCAGTCAATGGTAGGTTTTCTTTGACTTGTCTGAATGATTACCTATCTGCCAGCATGTATACAGAAGTGGTGAAAAGATCTCTTGAAGTTTGGCATGTAGGAAAACTATTTCATGCTTGAAATTCTCATTTTCTGGCAAATCCTTGAACATAAATTCAAGAATTGCTCTGAAATGGCAAGACCATCGGTCCCAACTCCCAAAACATAGGAGTTTTGCCTTCAGTGCATCTGTAGCCACGTTCATTATGCTTTCTGATATTGATACCCCTAGTTTGTTTTAAGAATCCGGAAGACAGGAGTAAGAACAATTGTAATATGCTTTGTTGTTGCAAAGAATATGTTGTAACTCATATTTACCTCATTCTTATCTTGACGTCGGCTAGACATCAACATGGCAGCTCCCCTTTTGAAATAGTCAATTGGTTAACAATTTGGAAGGTATGTGGACCAAATAGGGTTTAGTATTTCAGTGCTTAGAGTGAGTGCTATTGAGTTCTGTTGAACCTTCAACAGGATTATATCTAGGCAAATGGATATGATTCCAGCACTGCACCCCATGCTAGACAGGTTAAGCTTCATGGTATTGCTTCTGATATTAAATTTTACTGAATGCCATAGCATTGAGTGATGGTATAGGAGAAAACAAACTACTGTTGGTATATCAGTAGGTCTATAGGTTTTGGATTGATGTTGCATCTCTGTAGTAGATCTGCCACGACTTAAAGATTATTGTTTTAGGTCTTCTGTGGCAAAAAGGGTGTTTTATCTGAAAAGCCTGTCAGGATCAAAATGACTAGCAATGGAAGCATATGCATTAAGAGGCTGATTTGAACCTGTAATTGTATGATCTTTTACCTGTTATTCTTCACAAATATATAAAACTATTGAAAAAGAATGATATTAAGTCTTATCATGAACTTGCATCTACCTTAATGAAAACAAGGAACCAATGGTTCTATTTTTGTGTGTAAGTAGTAGTTTATTAATCAAATCCATGTGTATAAATTACATATTTAAATAAATTACTTAAATCAATATTTAAAATTCAGTTGCAATTTGATGCGATTCAATGTAGACATTGAAAGCAAGATTGCTATTTCAAGAATAAATGTATAAAGAAAAAAGAAGAGATGAGGGTTATTTTGATTAATATAGATTAAATTATTTTTTTGCATTATAAATTATTTATTGATGATCATCTTTTAATCCCACATATAAAAATAAAGAAAACATACTATTTACTTGAGTATCCATCTTCATGTTCTTGATTGTATTATGCTATTGTTGTCCCATCTCATTCACGTTAACTTCTACATATTCCTTTTTCTTCATCGGTTACAGACTGATTATTCCTATTTAAAACTGATCATTTCACAACAATAAACAATGATATAGAATCTTTCAGGTTTAGTCAACCAGAACACACATAATACTCTATGCTGAATCAGGAAATCAATCAATAAATTTCTGTCAAATGATCAGAAAAGCAAGAGATTCCAGTTGTGTCCAATCTGATAAAACATGTGTGCCCATGTGAGTGAGGTTCAGAGCTCATGTCCCTTACCAACACATTCATCCATTAAAATAAAATAAGAACACATCTCTTTGACATATAATCATCAGGTACAGGACACAAATGGAGCACGGGAATACAAATTTTTGCATGCACAACTCATAATATCTTTGAGAAACACTTGAACAAGAAACTATCCTGAACTGAAGAGAATGATTTGCAGATCATATTAGCAGTAACTTGGAAGAATAAAAAGAAAGTGTTTTTAACAATACTTATGCCTGACTGACCGATCACGAAACTTGAGACAGAGAGCAATAAACAGAGATTAACTAGACATAACCAATGTACTTTGTCTACTATTAGCTTCAAAGCTCTTCAAGTTTAGCCTCTCACAGCTAACAAAGAAGGAATTGCAGCCAAGTTTGGAGTAGTATTCTTGGTGGAAGCTTGTCTGATGATATTCCTCTTGCTTTCTTTGGAAGTTGGCTTGCTAAAAGCTCTCATGGGACTAGAAAAAGCCCAACTCCAACTCCTACTCCTGCCATGGGAGAGAGGACCTGCTGTTGACTTCCCATTCATGTCCTCAGTTGATGATGAAACCCAGTAAGATGAGGAAGATGAAGAAGATGATGAATTTATGATAAACCCACCAAAGATACCTCCACACCTCACCCTCTCCTTCATGTTAGAGGAGGTAGTATGAACTTTTGGCTTGCCTTCTCTTTGTGACTCCACTCTCCTGAGAGTGCAGTCCCCAAACCCAGTTGAGATTCTCTCAAAAAAATCACCAGAGAAGCTTCTGCTCCCACACCCAACAGATCTAGATCTCGACACTTTTCTCTCAAAAGATGAGGCAGAGGCTGTTGCTTGGCTGTTTGGACTATCATCATCATCTTCCACCACAACAATGTCTGCTTTCTTGGACACAGAAGATCCCATACACTTCTCTTTTTGCTTCACAATGGCCCCATTTGATGTTCCTGTTGTTGTCGTCGTCGTCGTCGTCAAAGATGACACCTTTTCTGTTTTTCTGGTAGAAGTAGAAGAAGATTTGGCTGAAGAGAGGTAAAGAAATGACCAAAACCCACCTCTCTTCCTGGGGCTAAAATCTTCAGTATCATCAAAGAAATGGCTCCTCCTAGCAGGAGTTGCAGTGGACTTGCTTCGGTTATAAACAATATCACGTTCTGATGATGATGATGATGATGTTATCATGCTTTTCTTCTTCTTTTTAGCCAAAAGAAAAGAGATTCTGGCCCTCCTCGTGTGGTACTCTTGATAGTGACCATTATTTGCATTATCATTCCTACTTTTTGTAGATGTGGGACGCGAAGCAAGTGATAGTGAAGTAGCAGAACCACCGCCAACTCCTCCACCACCAATGCTACTTCCACCAACCCCAACACTACCAACATCAGATCTAAATGAAGGAGAAGAAGATGAAGAAGAAGAAGAGACACGAATTGGTAGAGGAAAAGACGAAGATACCAACTTTCCAAGCTTTTCTTGTAGACAAAAAGCACAGATCCCACCTGGGTTGTTCCTATGAGGATGGTCACTGCACTGCATACCATCTCCAATGTCATCTTCACCACCACCACCACCCTTCAGTTCCATCATCACGATCTAATATCAAAAGGGTTCCTTCAAAAGATCTTTTTTATTCCAAAGTTTCAATCTTTTCACTCAAATGTTGCTCTCCTCTGATACCTTCAAGCACCTTTCTACTGATCTTTTCCTCTTTTTTGCTCTGATAGAGAGAGATGGGCATGGATACACACATACACAAATGCAAACAAGGGAAAAGGGAACAGATCGGTCAGAGCGTGTTATTGAATTAACAATTAGTGGGGACTGCGAAGAAGAGCACTGAGAAAGAGTCCCCAGAAGCACGTGGAGTACTGATACTCACTGACGAAACCCTATTTTTTTATCTCTTCTTCTTCCATTAACAGCTTTAACGAGACAAGGAATGCTCCAAATATACATCTCATCTCTCATGCCTAAACTAAACCCTACTCACTTAGTCTTGTACCATGAAGCTCCTCAATCTCATTCACTTACCATTTATTAATATTAAAAGTCTCAGCTTTAGATTCCTCCTCTTAACCCTACAGCTCTACCTAGACTTGTCTTGCTCAGATGCTAGGTGTCAACGTCCATTATAATGCCGCACTGTTCTGCTATATCTTCACACTATTTTATTAATTGCTTAGTTGCATCAACCATGTGCAGCAAGCAGATCATGAAACATAGTGTTCAAGGTTGTTTTTATTTTATTTTACAGGGAATAAAAATAGATTACATAACGAATTGAGGAAAACAAATTCCTAACATATCCTCCGGGAGGATAAAGTGGCACCCTATAAATATAGTACGTAAATAAGTAGTTCCTAATTCAAAATGTTCCGTATAGTTTGCTAGTCAGTCAACACATCCGTTACTCTCTCGATAGATATGTTGATATACAACAGTTCAGTTCCAAGTAAACAGTTTGTTAATTCCCTAACCTATGGGATTGAAAATCGTTGACCGTCTCGCCGAGGAATAAAGGAAGTTGATCGTTGTAATCGAGTCCAATTCGAATTCGATCCAGCGATAAGTTAGGTTCTATGCAAGCGTGAGCCCTGTAAATACGCCTCAGAGTTCCGCTAACACAGGGGAACACCAGCCGAGATTCTAGACAAAGCCTGCAAGCCAATTGCCTGAACTGTCTCCTACTGTGGCTGAGAATGACGAAGGTTTGCATGCGCCACTCTTGTTCAACTTGACCCACCCTGTGGACGGTTTGCTGCATCCTACGAGTTGCTCGTGTCAAGGCCGATGTCCCATAACAGCTTTGCTTTGCCAAACGGCTGACTTATGGATATAATCTGCAAAAGACAAAATAAGAGAAATGGGTGAGGATGGCCAACTAAAATCTTCATAAAAAAAAGGTCATATTTCACCACAAGTCCACAGGAGCCAATAAGTAGCTCCAAAAATGATCGACCAATCCTAGCCAAAAACGTGTCGGTGGTGGCAAAGGTTGGTATTGAGCCAGTGTCAAGCTGGCAGAGTGAAGAACTCGTCATTAACTAATTGAGGGGAAATGAGTTCCATACTTGGTGGGTTTTGATGCAGTCTCGCACAGTATGTAGCGCGAATTCTTCAAGCCCATAGTGATAACAGGATCCGTCTATAGTGAGGTGCCTACGAACACGATGTTGGTTAGTGAGTAACTGATCGTGTGCGAGGAGCCAGAGGAAGGCTCGAATCCGTTGAGGGCCTTTCCATTGTCAGATTACCTTCCAAAATCCATCAATCGCAGTGTCTGCTTGCTCCATGAGCATAGAGTAGGTGGAGGCTACAGTGAATTGACAGGTGTCAGAAAGGCCCTAGATTAACGTGTCTTGGCCTAAGTAGGGCTTTGGGGGAGGAAGTTCCTACAATTAACCGGCAAACTGGTGTCGGGAGGCAAGATTGAAGTGCATCCCAGTTCCAATTTCCATCAACGCCCGCAAAATGTTTGACACAGAGGGTACCCGATAGAGCAAGCATGGTGGTGGTTGCGTGGGTAATAAGAGGTCCCACTCCCTTAACCCAAGAGTCCAACCAGAATCTAGTCCTAGCTCCATCACTAATCATCCATTTCATGCCCTGGAGCACTAAGTGCCACATAGTTTTTATGCTCTTCCAGATCATTGAGCCTCCCTTTGTGCCAATAGAGGTAGATAGGCGATTGACATCAAAATTGTATTTCGCCGAGAGAACTTTTACCTACAAGGCATTAGGTTTGCAAACTAAAGTCCATCCTAATTTAGCCAAGAATGCATCATTGGTTTCACGAATGTTCCGAATGCCAAGACCACCCCATTTATTTAGGTTTACAAATAGCTTCCCAGCTAACCAGGTGAATCCGCTTGTTTCCATTAAACAAGCCCCACAAAAATTGTCGCATTAAACCATCTGCATAATATAGCTAGGTAAGGCTGTTAGGACCAAATGAGCTAATGTGATACGTCCTGCAAACGACAACAGTTTGGTTGACCAGCTTGATAAGCGTTGGTGAACCTTATCAAGAATGCACTGGTAGGTTCGCTTGTTCACTCGGTCGTGCAGAAGTGGAACTCCAAGATAACGACCAAGGTCTTTCCTCTAGGTGAAACCTAGGGCACTGCTTAATAAGTGAGACGTCGAAATATAAATATTTTTGGAGTAGTAGCATCGAGATTTAGCTTAACTAACTCGTTGTCCTGAAGCCGCACAGAAAGAATTTAAAGTTTCTCGAATAATGGTCACTTGATCAATAGAAGCTACTGAGAATAGGATAAGGTCATCTACGAAGAATAAGTGAGAGAGTGGCGGTCAATTTTTGCTTAATTTAATCTGCTGCCAACATCCTTGTGCCACTGCGTGAGTGATTGATTGCCCGATATGCTCCATGCGTAGTACAAAAAGGTAAGGTGATATGGGGTCACCCTGATGAATACCTCCAGAAGGACTAAAGATCTCCCTAAGTTCACTATGCCACCTAACTTGTGGTGAAACCGAGGAGATGCACTTCATAATGAGACTGATCAGGGATGCGGGAAGACCTATGTTAAATAACGTATCTTGAATGAAGTCTATGATAGTCTGTCATAAGCTTTCTCAAGATCCACATTTAGAGCTATTATGTCTTTTTCACCAGTTTTCCTTTTTATGGTGTGGATGACTTCTTGGACAATAATGATATTATCCGTAATCAGGCGCCCGGGGACGAAGTTACATTGGGTAGGGGCTACTAGGTTGTCGAGGTAGAGTTTAAGCCTATTAACAACAATTTTGGTAATGGCTTTGTAGGCCACCGAACATAAAGCGATTGGCCTAAACTGCATAATCTACGTGGAAGACTGAATCTTCGATATGAGAACCATAATGGTACGGTTAAGGTCAGAATTCCAAAAGTCGTCACAAAAAATGCGTTGAAAGAAGAGAGTTAGAGAAGGGCCTACAATATCCCATTGGTATTGGTAGAATAAAGCGGGTAAGCCATCAAATCCCGGTGCCTTATTAGGAGTCATATTAAAAAAAGGCGTCTTGAGTTCTTCGGGTTGGAGTGGGCTGTCCAAATCGGCTATAGCTTGGGGGTAGGGGGAACTGACCATGGATCAGACAGTCAGTAGGATGCTGACTGTCATCATCATCATCACTCAGTCCAAAATTTCGCAATGAAGCGAAGTCTGGGGAGGTTCGATAGTACGCAGCCTTACCCCTACATAATAAAGAGGTTGTTTCCGGTAGACTCACATGCAAATGAGACAATAAACTAATGATGCAGGTTTTAGAAACAATTCATTAAAAGCATAAAATAAATGAAAATACAAATAATGGAGAATACCTGAAGGAGGCCAGAATTGTCTTTCTTGTGTATGGTCTTTTTCACATTAGTATACTGTTTATAGCCATATCCATGAGTGGTAGAACTAGTTTTACTGGTAGTTGCTT
>JAOQMP010000210.1:55770441-55784287 GCA_027563575.1 Erythroxylum pedicellare
GACAAACACTTTAGTAATTATTCATTCGAATTACTTAACATTCAAATTTTATATTAAAAAGAAAATGTAATCTTTGCTTGCTTCATTAGCATAAGCAAAATGTTAATAAAATAATTTTTTACTGAATTATTCTATTTTTAAAATTTTGAATAGCATTGAAAATTTTAATTTTTTTAAAATTTAAAAATTTAAAAATTTATTATCTCTTATTTTAAAACTATAATGAATTCCCTCTAGAAAAATCTAGTTGTGATAATATTTAAATGGAATCTAAGGAAAATAAAATAATTTGAATGAATGTAATAACTTTTTAACTATTGAATAAGTAATGTTTAAGAATAGATAATAAAGTAATTTTAAGAATAGATAATAAATAATTGTTTCATTCTTCTTAGATCGAAAGAAGTAATATTTCTAGGTATTCGTTACATAATTAATAATCAAACTTTAGTTTAGATTCTTCGGATTAAAAGCAAAGAAAGTAAGATTTGTAATTATTTGTTAGATTAGAACAAGATCAAGATTACATAATTGTTCTTTCTTTTTAAATTGGAAGGTTTCTATTTAATTTAGATCATTTGGATTTTGAAAAATAAAATTTTATGGTAACTTGTTAGATTAATATTAGTTTCAATATATTATATATGGTCTTTTATTTTTTTTTACAATTTTATGAGTCATTTTTTTTATATAACTTATTTCATCTTTATATTTCTTTTTTATGTGAGATTATTTCACTTAGTAAATTTTCAACTTTTCCTCTTCACAAGTGGATCTATCTATATCATACTAGTTTTCCTTCAACCTATAACTAATGACTTTACTATTTAATTGACTCAAATTAATGAATTTTTATTTATGATTAGAATATCATATCTTAACCTAAGTATAATTTGTTTAACCGAACTCAAGTCCAATTCAAACTCAAGTTTTAGGGTTTTCTTGTTGGTTGTCATCTTTAATTACTACAAGAGGAAAGAAGCAATACGTCAGAGAGGTTACGTCATGTCGGTTCAGATATGCTTGGAACCAAAAAGAATGATACCAATTGGATATACCCATTGCATGTTGAAGGTCGGGCTGATGATTTGGAATAAAACCAAAAAAGAGGGTAATTTGGAATCAGTTCAACCATATCTGTAACTTACACATCAAATGGAATAGGGTTGGCAACAAATTGGGTAAGAATCCAACTTGGAATTCCACCGTTTTTTAACCAAAAACTTGGGAAAAAAACTGAACCCTTGTCTCATGTATAGTATCAGTTCTTATCTACTTCCTTTTATGTCTCCTTTTCACCGAGACTAATAAGAACACAAAGGTTTGGTTCTTTTGAACATGTCTTAGCATATATGTATGCTACGAAAGATTTGAAACATCCCATGTTAGGAGAAAGATCATAAGCATCCCACAAAGATTTAATGCCTAAGTAGTTATGCGAAAAGAGTGTAGTAATAACCACCACTATTCTCATCCTCTTTCGGTTATCATATAGTCGATGTTCTTGTTCTGAATCATGCAAAAGTAGGGACGATGTTCTCATTCTCAATCATAAGGCAAGGAAGGGGTCAGATTTCACAGCCAAAGAATGTTCCTCGTCAGGGAAACCAAGTTGCTTCAGGAGCAAATGACAATATTGATAGACAAAATGCAGCTAAGATTTACGGGGGCAGAGTTTTCTTGTCATACTCTAATTCCTCTGCAAACCCAGCTCAACGACCTTAATTTGTTAGCTTAATATCTATAATTAAGTTTTATGTCAAGTGCTTTCCAGTTCCTGCAGGTCTTGTGTAATTAAGATCTAATTAAGTTTATCTTTGTGTGTTATGGCTTAAGCAGCTTGTGTATGCTGCATCTATAGCTATTGGCCAGTTCTCTTGTTGGGTGGTTGAAAAAATTCTAATAAAGATGCTATTATCTAACTAATTAAAGTGTTTTTTGGATTTTTACATTTTGGTATTTAATCTTTTACAGTTTTTAGTTACATGTATAAAATTTTAAAAACTAGATAATTAAATTCAAAATATTGTTTTTGACTAATATATTGCATGAAAACTAATATTTAAAGAGATTAACCAATTTTTTTATTTTATAATATAAATATGAATTTCATGTAACAAATATGAAAATTGCATTAATAATTATTCATTCCAATCACATGTTAGATAATTTCATTATGTGGCCCATATATTTTGGTTTTAATCATTTAAGTATATGAAATCCCATTAGTTATTTGAATAAGTGATATTAGGTTTAATTAAAATAAATAATGTGATGTATTTACGTTGATGGAACATAAAAAGAAGGATAATAAAAATAGATATTGTTTGAATTTTAAACTGATAACTACTTACTCTCTCTCTCGAAACAAAAGCCAAGACAGAGAAAAAACATATAAAAATATCTTGTTGAAAATTATTAGAGATTATCTGTTCAGAAAGTATTGAAAATATAATGAATCAAAGTACGCTTATGTTATTGTAAAGTTTTCATGTAAGAAAGATTACATGTGATATCAGAGTATGGTTTTGAGAATCAATAATTTTCCATTTAAGATATTTTATAGTAATTTCCTTACTAATTACTACATGTTTTTGGTTTTAAAAGGAAACAATGACGTCTTCTCTCTTTCTTATACACGGAACATCACAACAAAATGGTATAGCAAAAAGGCGCAATCGTATCTTAATAGATTTGGTTATGATTATGATGAGTCACTGTTCTCTACCATCATCATTGTGGATGTATGCATTAAAACTGTCAAGTATTTATTAAATAGGGTTCTTAGTAAAGCAATTCTGAAGACACCTTTTGAACTGAAGACAGGAAATAAACGTAGTTTAAGATACCTAAATATTTGGGATTGTCCGGCAGAAGTATGGATATACAGTCCATATGAAAGGAAAGTAGATTCAAGAACAAGTAGTAGTTTTTTCATTGATTATCCAAAAAAATTTAAAGGGTATATATTTTATTGTTCTAATCATAGTATAAGAATTTTTGAAATTGGAAATGCTAGATTTATCAAAAATCGTGAAATTAGTGGGAGTTCAGAGTTACGGAAAGTGAATATTCAAGAAGTTAAAGCGCAAGTTTTCTTGCCTATAACTTCTTCTCAAGTGTTTGTTCCTAGAGTTGTTAAAAATTTTAACAACTTACAAGAACAACAAATGCATGATCAAGAACCGCAAACGCATGACCAAGCTCTAAATAATAAAATCACTGTTAAAGAACCTTTTGTAAATGAGTCACATTAAGTTGCATTAAGAAGATCTCAAAGACAAAAGAGATCGGCAATTTCAAATGATTATGTAGTTTATTTATAAGAAGTAGAAGGTGATTTAGGTATTGATAACTATCCAATTTCGTTTTCACAAGCCATTGAAAGTGAAAATTCTAATAAATGGTTAGACGTCATGAAAGAAGAGTTAAAATCTATGAATGACAATCAAGTTTAGGATCTTGTTGAATTACCAGAAGGTTGTAAAAGAGTTGGATATAAATGGATCTTTAAGACCAATCGTGACTTTAATAGTAATATTGAGAGATATAAAGCTATACTTGTCACCAAGGTTATACTCAAATGGATTGTGTTGATTATAATGAGACATTTTCTCTTGTTTCTAAAAAGGTTTCATTTAGAATTATTATAGCAATGGTAGCTCATTATGATTTAGAGCTCCATCAGATGGATATGAAAACTGCCTTTTTGAACGAAAATTTAGAGGAAGAAATCTATATGGATCAACCTGAGAGTTTCCTAGTTGAAGGAAAACAAAACGTTGTGTGTAAACTTAAGAAATCAATATATGGACTTAAGTAAGCCTCACGACAATGGTATCTCAAATTTAATGATACCGTTACTTCTTTTGGTTTTAAAGAAAATACTATTGATCAGTGTATATATCTAAAGATCAGTGGAAGCAAATTCATATTTCTAATCCAATATGTTGATGATATCTTACTTGCTGCTAATAATCTTGGATTGCTACATGAGACTAAGATGTTTCTCTCTAAAAATTTCGACATGAAAGATATGGGTGATGCATTTTATGTGATAGGAATTGAAATATTTCATAATCAATCACAAGGAATGTTAAGACTATTTCAGAAAGCAGATATCAAAATATTTTAGAGAGATTCAATATGGACAAATGTTCTGCAAGTATTGTTCCAATTAAAAAATGAGACAAATTTAGTCTTAAGCAATATCCAAAGAATGAATTGGAATGCACAGAAATTGAAGGAATTCCTAATGCATCTATTATTGGGAGTTTAATGTATGCTCAAATCTGTAATAGGCCAGACATCAATTTTGTAGTTGAAATGTTAGGCAGATACCAGAGTAATTCTGAATTGGAACATTGGAAAGCTATAAAGAAAGTTTTAAGACACTTACAAGGAACAAAAGATCATATGCTCACTTATAGAAGATCCGATCATCTTGAAGTGATTGGATATTCAGATTCAGACTATGTCGGATGTGTTGACACGAGAAAATCAACATTTGACTATCTGTTTCTTCTAATTGGGGGAGCAATCTTGTGGAAGAGTGTGAAGCAGTTTGTCATTAATGCATCAATTATGGAAATTGAGTTTGTGACATGCTTTGAAACCATGGTTCATGGTTTATGACTGCGAAATTTTATTTTAGGACTTGTAATTGTCGACAGTATTGTCAAGCCGCTGAAAATTTATTGTGATAATTCTGCAGTAGTCTTCTTTTCAAAAAACAACAAGTATTCAAAGGGTGCTAAATATATGGAAATCAAATACTTTGCCATTAAAGAAGAAGTTCATAAACAAAAAGTATCAATTGAACATATTAGCACTGATCTTATGATAGTAGATCCACACTGAAGACATTTAATTAACATGTCAAAAGAATGGGCATCATTCGGTACCATGATTGAACAACATGTTATTATTTATGTATTTTATGTATTTGGTACTTTAAGCTCATTTATATATATTGTTTCTGATATTAGATCATGTTATTTATTGTTAGTATATATACATGAATTGTTATGTGAATTTTAACAGGATTTATCTTTTACAAAGACATTATTGTTGAACCATGAAGATATATCTCATAATAGATCATATTAAGTTACGAACTAGTTTTGTGATGCATAGAAGGAAGTATGTCACATTAAAAGATGTACAACTGCTATGATCCTTTGTAGTTTTTACTTAATTATGATTAATATTGCGCCTAAAGAAAATACAGTGAATTTAAGTTTTGTTATATGCACATATTATGTTATATTGTTAGACCATGATTAAGTTACATGGGCCAAGTGGGAGATTGTTAAATAATTTCATTATGTAACCCATATATTTTGGTTCAATCATTTAAGTATATGAAATCCTACTAGTTATTTGAATAAGAGATATCATCTTTAATTAAAATAAATAATGTGATGTACTTATGCTAATGGAACGTAAAAATAAGAATAATGAAAAGAGGTATCGTTTGAATTTTAAATTGATAACTACTTCATCTCTCTCTCAACTTATTAAGTTTTTCGTGTATCTCTCCATCGAAAAATAACGAAACAAAGGTCAAGAGAGAAAAAACAAAATATAAGAATATCTTGTTGAAGATTATTGGAGATTATTTGTTCAGAAAGTATCGAAAATACGATAGATCAAGGTACGTTTATGTTATTGTGAAAAATTATTAGATTCTAAGATCCTACAATTTATGTGTTTAAATTTACATGATAAAGTTTTCACGCAAGAAAGATTACATCACAATCATTTGTTTAATATCCAAAAAATATATTAAAATGAAAATGTCAATCTTCACTTGCTTCATTAGCATAAGTAAAATGCTAACAAAAATATTTTTTTGACTGAATTATTATTTAGAAAGATTTTGAATAGTTAATTGACATTTTAAAATATTAAACACTTAGAATTCTAAAAAAAAATTAAGACTATAATTAATGGACTCGCTCTAGAAAAAGCAAGTTGTGATAATATTTAAATGAAATATAAGAAACATAAAATAATTTGATTGAATTTAATAACTTTTCAACTTAAAATTTTAATTAAGTAAAGCATAAGAATAAATAATAAAGTAATTTTAGTAAAAAGGAATAAAAAGATAAGGAAGAATAATAACAGGAAAAGGAAAAACAGATTAAAACACAACCATCGTAGGTCCTACAAGAGAAGCTCTTTTTCCTTTTTTCTTTTACAAATGGAATAATATCTTCCTGAAACCTTGAAATTATATCAGCATCGAGAAAAAGTATAAATGGAATCTAATGCCATGCCAAGCCAATATCAAGAACAAGCTAGCTCGAAGTGGGATTAAGAACGAACCTTTTGTTTAGGCAGAGGATAAGAAAATTATATATCAGAAGGTATATTACTAACTGCATTATTTGAGAATCTAATGCACTCTTATACATTGGATCAAAATAAGCCATATGGGTTGTTCCAAAAAAGGAAGAGGAAGCCGAAAGCTTAGAATATTGAAATGTTTGGCATAAATTTTCTTTTTTTTTCAAATTGAGGGAGCCCGGTTGAGACCAACTTAATTAGTTTTATATATTCACTAATATACCCCCTTAAATGAAAGCTCATTGAGCTTGAAACTTGCACAGATTCACTCTATCTTATGCTAAATAATAGGTGGTTGGTAGGATTCGAACTCACGACCACTTGGTCACAAAGTCTCTGATATCATGTTAAGTAACCATTTCACCACAATAATTTGAATTGTTGTGTGAGACCAATTTTGTTAGTTTTATATATTCGCTAACATAGTCCAATTGCTTTAGATTTTGTTAACGTTGAAAGAAATAAAAAGTGGAATTGTAGAGAAATTTGTTTATTAATTTTTGTTACATTATGATTCTAATGTAATCTTGGTCGTGATGAATTTAGAGATGATAAAATCGGTCTAAAATTATATTAATCTTGGTTGTGATGAATTTAGAGATAATAAAATCGGTCTAAAATGATATTATTTTTATTTATATGTTCGGATTGAGTTGAATTAGTAGGGTTTAAATTTGACCGAATTCCAAGTTAAGATTGGTCAAAAAAGGGGTTGCCATCCTTTTTTTTATGAATGGAATATAATATCTTTCCGTCCGATATAAAAAACTTTACTCCACTATGCAAAAAGATACAATTTCCTTTATTACATTAAGATAAAAAAAAGTAACCTATGTGTCTTAAAAATCTACACAAGGAAAATCAGATTATGCCCTAAGAGACACTATCCAAGAACTAAGGAGCTAAGCCATACCCTTAGGTTTCTATATAAGGAGACTCTTGCCTCGAACGTTGTAACCAAGCCAAACCAACACAAACCAGTTGAGTCAGCTATTCCCTAAAACTCTAGCTGCTAGTGTGATCTATGGAAAATCAAGTAGATAGCCTCACTAAGACCAAACTTGAACGCTTCACTATTATCGACCAACGCTTTTATGGTTATGGATGGTCATCGGTGCCAGCCACTGGAAAAGTTTCTTCAACTCAAGCACACAACAGTCGTCACCACCCCAACCACCCAGAGTGTGTCTATTACGGCCCTCAAATTTCCACGATAAAGGTGCCTGTTATCTCGAGCAACGAGAAGGCTCATCGGTACGTGAGGTCGTCGTCGATGGCGGAAGAGCCGACAGCCATGAATTGTAACGAGGTAGCTAAGCTTTATGATGGTATGGTTATTACAGATTATCGAAGGAAGAGGGTTTGAGTTTTAGGAGTTAACTGAAGTACTTAGGTGCACATGCCTCTTTTTTATTATGGAAGTACCTTAAAAAGCTTGTGATCTTTGGTTGTGGTATATAGCTATATAGTAGGAGATGTATCTTATGGCTTTTCAAGATGGAGTATATAGTAGAAGATGTATCATATGGCTTTTCAAGATGGTGTATCTTCTCTGTAAATTATGACTTGTGTAATCGCATGCATGTTTGATCTAAAATCCCAGTTGGATTTGGGGCATGACCTAATCTTCTAAAACTAAAATTCAGTCTGAATCTTGAATTGTTTAAAAGTTGGGATGGATTTTTTTTATTCTATTCCTTCTTAATAGATTTTCTTAAAATGTTTCATGAGATTTTCTATGGTAAGACGTTACGGGCATGAAAAATAGAAATTTTAGAACTCGAATCGATCTAACTAAATTTAGTTCAAAATTAATGAATTTGGATAAAGATTGAAAATTAAATAAAATTTTAATAAAAATTAATTTAAATGTAAATTAATAAAATTTTATTGGCGGATTCGAGCTAAATCAAAACATAAAACTAAATCTGGATCTAAAAGTTGATTTCTTTTTTTTGTCTAGTCCAAATCTAAATCTAATCAACTTGGATTTTACTCTTTCAATTGAGGTCGGATTTGAGCAAAATGCCAACCCTACTTGCAATGTAGTCGCTGCTTGTAGAGTGGATCCAGAAATATCCTCCACACCACCAACAATAACTTATTTTGCTTTTAAAAGGGATTGGTGAAACATAATACAGGTAGAACCAAACCTCAAAAATGCAAAGTTTCTTTTCTTTTTACTCCTAAATCCATGGAAAAACTACTGCCAATCATGATCTGGAACCGACCAAGTGTTAGACTACTCCATAGATAGCATTTGACCTGTACCAGACTATCTCTTGCTGGCCAAATAAATAAAGGACGCCATTGGAAGAGAGGTTTAGCCACAATTTTCATAGCCTCCCGTCTTAGAGAGGGGGGCTTCTTTTTTATACCGTAATAACATTCAAGAGAGAACCAGACAGACAATCTGCGACTCCATTTCGAATCGGAGATAAGAATGGCAATGGCCATATCACTGAAATCCGCAGCAAATGCCGTTCTTCTCTCGTGCATTGTGATTCTATTGTCATCTTCCTCTGGTTGTGAGGCTCAGGGACGAGTTGGTGGCGGCAGGATTGGTGCTGGTGGTCATAAAAGAGACCCTTCTGAAACAGTCTTCAATGTTCTGAAATTTGGAGCAGTTCCTGATGGGAAGAAAGATAACGCCATAGTAAGCAATATAACTAAAAACGAACCCTTTCCGGGGTTTTGGTTCGTAAATTAATAACCTGATCGACTTGTTTCAGGAATTTATCAGGGCTTGGAGGGCTGCATGTGATTCTCCAGGAAAAGCAAGGCTAGTTATTCCAGCAGGGAATTTCATAGCAGGACCTATAGTTTTCCAAGGACCATGCAAAGGTCCTCCTCCCATTACCGTACAGCTCATAGGAAACGTGAAAGCTCTACCAGACATGAGCAGTTATTCCGAGGATTTCTGGATCACATTTGAGAAAATAGACGGCTTGATCGTTACTGGGACAGGCACGATCGATGGACAAGGTTCTCTTGTCTGGAAATACAACGATTGTAAGAAAGGTGGTTCCTGCTCTGTTTTGCCAGCCGTAAGCACTAACCTTACCTTATTGCAAAGTTTTGAATATAGAAATTATATATTAAATAGAATTAATCAATTATCGGATTATTCAATAACATTTTAATCATAGTAATTTATTAATAAATAGTAAAATAGTATTAGGTTACTTAAATTAAGAGATAACTTGTAGCATTACTTGTAATATAGTTGATTTATGCTAAGGTCAGCATCGGATTGGGTCGAGTCAAAGGTGGTTAGGGTCCAATTCAACCACCCCTAGTGACTCAAATTATTTCATGTTCAAGTTTCTAACTGTTTCTAACTTTTATCTCTCTGGTCTGATCTGAACGGTTCATATACAGAACATAAAATTCAACCATGTCACCAATGCAATCATAAGACAGTTCACTTCTGTCGATCCCATGGGCTTCCACATAGGCATTGTCTTGTCTCAAAACGTCAAGGTAAGACGTCTTCATATTCGAGCTCCTGGAGATAGCCCCAACACAGATGGTATTCACATCAGCCAATCTAGTCAAGTCAAAGTAGCCAGAAGCATCATCGAGACAGGTGACGATTGTATCGGTATCATCCAAGGAAGCACAGACATCAGTGTCGTCAAAGTCACCTGTGGCCCTGGACATGGCATCAGGTAAAATGTTGCTCGTAATTGTGTCCGAATCGTTCGTAAGTTTCGTACTTTATGATAATGATGTGTGTGTTGAATAACAGTGTTGGTAGCTTGGGGAAGTACCCAGATGAGAAGGATGTGAGAGGGATTTTGGTAAGGAACTGTACTTTGAAAGGGACAACCAACGGACTTCGGATCAAAACATGGGGAGGGTCACCACCAAGTCTAGCTTCCGACATGACTTACGAGAACATAATCATGGAAAACGTCAAGAACCCAATTATCATAGATCAATCTTATGGAAAAGCCAATGTGGTTCGTTGGTGTCTGTTTCTTTATTTTCTTCTTCTTTATCAATCTGAACCAAAACCAACCTCCTGTTTTCTCATGCACAGCCATCCAAAGTGAAGATCAGCGATGTTCGGTTCACCAACGTTGTTGGAACAACAGTGTCGGATGTTGCAGTTGATCTCTCTTGCAGCCAACAGGTGCCATGTGAAGGAGTTCAGTTGACTAACATTAACTTGAAGAACACTGGTCCGGAGCCGTTGACTTCCAACTGTGTGAATGCCAGAG
Organism: Erythroxylum pedicellare; assembly: GCA_027563575.1. Lineage (NCBI taxonomy): Eukaryota > Viridiplantae > Streptophyta > Magnoliopsida > Malpighiales > Erythroxylaceae > Erythroxylum > Erythroxylum pedicellare. Next base: position 55,781,022 of record JAOQMP010000210.1, read on the forward strand.
TAAAGTACGCCGGAATGCAGTTCCCACCACCTTGTCCGAAGTAGAAGACATGCTTGCGTTGAAGTTGAAAACTCGTTATTTTTTCCATTTGTATCGTTACACTGTCACTGAAAAACACAAACTCATGGTGGGAACTACTTTGGACCTAACGATCGACACTAATTGTTGTTGGATATATTTACTTTATCTTAACTTGATTCATAGCCAAACCAAACTAAACTTAGTAACTTATTTTATAATAATTTTTATGCTTATTTTAGTTCTCAAAACTGAATTAATAAATAAATAATTCAAATATATACAACATATTTTAATTCAAATTGTCATCGACTAAAATAATTCTCGAAATAGAGTGAAAGATAATAATGATTACATTTTAATTTGATCAAACTTATTTTAATTTATTAAATTTAGATGAATTTTATTTAATTTGAAATTATTATTATTTGAATAAAAACTTAATTGAATTAAATATTTAAATCCTAACTCAAATTTGATATAATTAAGACAAGAAGTAATTTTTTTGCTAACACAAATATCAAATGACAAACATATAATGCAATCTGTTCAAATCAGCCAATAGAATCAACTAATAGTTAATGCAATTAGAGATGATTGCTAAACAGGGCTACAGTGTAAGAAAATAATAATAACATAGAATTTGATTTTTTAATTTATAATGAGTTTGATATAATTTGTTATAATTGATTAATTTTAAAATTTTATTAAATTTAACATAAAATTAATCTTAATCTAGAGAGAATTTAAATGTAAAACACTGCTACTATCACACGGTGTCGTTTCAATATAAACACTAGCAAAAGCTTATATATTAACAGAAACAGCTTACAAGGGTTGGTGAGTGTACAATGGCGCATATTGCTACCAGGCGCAACTTAGCATCGGCCCTAAAGCGAGCCCTCTCTCTATCCTCACGCTCTACACGTTATCGATCAACCCTGGCTCTTGTCGACAAATCCACAGTTCCTCAACTCTTGAGTCACTATTATATCAAAACTCCGACCCGGTTCAAGGCTTCCGGTTCGAACTACTCGCCTCTCAACGACGCGTCGCCGAACTGGAGTAACCGACCACCGAAGGAGACGATTCTTCTCGATGGCTGCGACTACGAGCACTGGCTCATTGTTATGGAGTTTGCCGAGGACCCAAAACCCTCTGAAGAGGAAATGATCAATAGCTATGTCAAAACCCTTGCAGCTGTTGTTGGAAGGTGATAAAAGATCGAAATTTTATTGAGCTGGGTTTTTGCTTCTGAGTGTGATTTTAACGTTTCGTTTGTTTTGGGTGATTTGTGGTCTGGGTTTTAGTGAGGAGGAGGCGAAGAAGAAGATTTACTCGGTTTGCACGACGACTTATACTGGGTTTGGTGCTTTGATTTCGGAGGAGCTTTCCTACAAAGTTAAAGGTGCTTCCTTTGATTCCCTACTTTTTAGGGTTTTAAGGTGTTTCTGTTTTTCGTTTTTTTCCTCTCGTGGAGTTTAAGGGTTTCTTCTCTTTAGTTGGAGGAGATTAGGGGTTTTAAGTTTTACTCTGGAATTTCATATTTTGCGTCTAAGATTATCTGTTACATGATTTGGTTGTTGATTGAATACGATAAGGACATTTTGATGTGAGGTCCAGTATAAGTTTTGAGTTGTTCTGGATGATCATGTTAAATTTTGGATCTTCGACTTGGTAGTGTTTTGGGAGTGAGGACGAGGCTTATAATTGTAACTTGTAAGTATGATCTTATTCAACTCTACATTTCTAGGGTTCCGTTACAGCTAACTAGGGTTCTTTCATTTCCTTGTTCTTTCTCCTTTTGAATAGGTTTGCCTGGAGTTCTCTGGGTATTGCCGGATTCATATCTTGATGTTCCTAACAAAGACTATGGAGGTTAGTAATCTTCCTGCAATAAGCTTACATATGGATTCTGTTTCATCTGTTTTCTTTCACATCATGCATAATGGAAGTTTCTCTTTCCATTTGTTGGCTTTGAATTCATTATCAGGGGACTTGTTCATTGATGGCAAGGTCATCCATAGACCTCAATACTGGTATAATGAAAGGCAACAAACTAGGAACAGACCTCGGCCAAGATATGACAGGCGCCGGGAAGCAATGCAAGTGGAAAGGAGAGAATCAATGCAAAGGCAGAACTGGGGCCAAGGTCAAGCACATCACATTCAGCAGCATCAATCATCAATGAATGGCCAGAGTTCAACTCAGAGTGGAGGTGGAGACTTCTCTGTTAATCAAGGGCAGTTTAACCAGGGCAGTTCGTAAGAGTTAAATATACAGGACAAACTCCGAAATAGATCGTAAGAGTTTCAGATTTTCGGAACTTTGAGTGTAAGTTGAATGGTTTTGGACTTTGTTCTTCTGCGCTCCAATTCGAGCATCTTTAGATACCGATGGAATTGAAGATGGGACTGAATTTGTTTTTACTCTTCTCTGCATTCTGGATCATTTTCGATACTTGTTATGCCACGTATTTATCTGAACTTCACCGATAGTATCAATTGAAATGCATCATGACCTCCAATGCCAATGAAGTTGTGTGCAATATATGTATACTTCCCCAGTTAAAACATTTATCTTCCATTTTAGGTTCCAAAGTTTCTGATTCTTTTTCAAGATCTTGATCCATTTTGATCACATATATAGCATTAGGCATGTAAAAGATGAAACAGTAAAATAGACCTAAATCTGCTTCATGTGTTTGTCTTCAATAAAAAGAAGTTATTATGGCCCTTTAGAAGGATAGTTTGAACTAATTCTTACTGCGGAGTATGCAAGCTTTCATATAATGTGCAGAGCTTTGAATATCTGTATGCATTATTGAGAGATGATGATTGGTAGGGCTATAAGCTCAGAGCGAAGTCCAAATCTGATTTATAGGTCTGAGTTTGGACTGAAGTTTGATTGAGTTTTGATAAAGTGAATCTGAGCCCAATCTAACTTGGATTGTGCCCTAGCCTAACGGTTTGTTTAAATGAATGTTTAAAAATCATAAGCTTTCTTAAGAAGTGAGAATGAAATGATTAATTGTTTGTTTGGATGGGTTTATATAAGAATTTTTTAAGTTGTTTAATTGTTATTTTAAAAAGAGTTTTTTAAAAAGAGTTTCATACAATAGATTCTTTGGTAACATAAAAACAAAAAATACTTTTAATTTTAACTATATTTTATTTTGTAATAAAAATTATTTATGCATATAAATATTATTTAAACTATATTAAATACTATGCAAAGCACAATATTTT
>JAOQMP010000210.1:55807642-55818932 GCA_027563575.1 Erythroxylum pedicellare
TATATATATAATTTTTATACTTTATTAAAAAATATATGGAGAGAATATAATTCTACCCACAAAAAAATATATAGATAAATGTTTTTATTACACTTATATAATAAGAGATATACATGAATCTATGGGTTGTGACTTGTCATGGCAAGTGTTGGGTTCTTTCTGAAGCCAGCCTGGCAATTCATGATTCAAGTGGGTCCACCAACCCAATTGTCTTTATCTTCCTCCTCTTAATTCTATATTTTTTTAGGGTTTTAATTATAGGAAGACGCCTTTAAGGTATTCACATTCAGATTAATTCTCGCTCGAACCGAATAGGTCCCTTCTAGGTGATAAAATTCTAACTTTAAATTTTAAACAGCTGCATATATGAAGATGGTTCGAACCCACCAGCTAAGCTAAGCTAGGAGAATCCTTACTCTTCTTAACCCTGTTTAATTCTACTTCTTTAGAAATACTGCTTACGTGTCGAGTTACAGCTGCCATGTCAGCAAAACGACACGCAGTTCCCCACCAACAAAATGTCAGTAAAACAGAGGATCTTACTGGTTGAACTGTTCTGTACCAAAGTTCAGCTGCTTTCTTTCACTTGCTCTGTTTTTCTAATTCGAATTACAGTTTGAATTATTATCGTAATTTGTCGTATTGCAATTTAAGTTCCTTAATATTGTCGGTCAGAGACGTTACTAATCATATAAATGTGAATATGATCTTACTGTAATCCTTTGACTCTGCTTACTGTGTTTGCCATTTTTGTTGCGTGTTATTTGTATATAATAAATGCTCATAATACACAAGCTTGCATAGAGCTGCTCTGGTTCTATTGCTTCTTCTTCTTCTTTCTTGGTTTCTGCTTTTGTTTTGTTTTTTCTTTTTGATTCCCTTTTGAGGGTGTGACAGATTGTTTGTTCTGTTTGCTGTTTTGGAAATAAACTCTGTTCTTGTCTTCCTTTGGCTGTCATTCTTTTGAAGAGGCTTTGACCCCATGAAGGTGCCAGTAAGTATGTTTTCCTTTTTGTCCTCTGAAATCTGGGTTTTGTGTGCTTTACTGATTTCTTACATGTTCTTGCTAAATCTGCAATCTTTTCTTTTCGTGTTGCACGTATGATTCGATTCTCGTTCATGTTCTTCCTGCCGCTCATTTGGCCCAACTTAGCTTTTCTTGGATGATGACAGAGCTTTTTAGTTTCGAATTGTTCATCACACTAACTTGTGTTTGGTTGGAGTTACAAAACCAACCTTTAATGCCCATTTGTATGTTTTTGTGGTTGGTTTTGCAAACTATCTGTGGTTAGTTTATGAATAGTCATACTCACGAATTCTGAATCCATTCAACGGAGCAAGAGTCCAGATGGTCTCCATTCTTGTCTGTCTACTGAGATCACTTTGTGTTTGTTATATTGATGAAGACGAATCTGCAATTATAGAACATATTCCAAGTATGCCTTCCACTGTTTCAGGTGGCATTGATCTTACTGCTGGTACTGACAGACCAAATTGGAACTGTAGTTGGTGAAGGAAACAATGGAGTGTGTGACAATAAGCCAAGGTGGGAGCCAAGACCACACAGTGTGTCCATTTTGGAGTTTGGTGCCATTGGAGATGGCAAAACCTTGAATACCATTGCTTTTCAGAATGCCATTTTCTATCTCAAGTCCTTTGCAGACAAGGGCGGTGCTCAGTTATATGTGCCGCCAGGTATGTGGCTCACCGGAAGTTTCAATCTCACTAGCCATCTTACCCTCTTCTTGGAGAAAGATGCTGTCATTCTTGGATCTCAGGTAATTTCAACCTCCTTTTTCAACAATGTTGCACATATTTGTATGCCCTCTATTCTTTCCACCATCCAGTTTTGTGCATAAGCAATAGAGCTGGAGCAATCTTCAATCAAAGAACTAACTGGTGAGTTTTGTATGTAATTAGGACCCCTTTCATTGGGAAATCGTGGAACCTTTGCCTTCGTATGGTCGCGGGATAGATCTTCCCGGCAATAGGTACAGGAGTTTGATAAATGGATATATGGTGAAGGATGTAGTCATAACTGGTGAGTTGTTTCTAATTCCTTCTGATACTGTTTGCCTTTCATATACAATCAATAGTCTCAATGACTCAATCTGATAACCTGCTATAGGTGATAACGGATCCATCAACGGCCAGGGTTCGGTTTGGTGGGAATGGTTCGAGTCCAATTCCTTGAATTACAGCCGGCCCAATCTTGTGGAATTTGTAGATTCTGAAGATGTAGTAGTATCAAACCTTTCCTTTGCAAATGCTCCTGCATACAGCATACATCCAGTTTATTGCAGGTAATTTTGCTTATGAAGAGCTGCTAATCATCACTTGTTTGGCAGACTTAAACATTTGTGTAATTGGATCCAATGCAGTAATGTGCTTGTACAAAATATCTCCGTTTCTGCACCTCCTGAATCTCCTTTCACAATCGGGATAGTACCAGGTTCGTGGAATAGTTTCGTTAGTTTAGTTTGGCTTGGTCTTCCGAAAGAAATTGCAGTCATTACAATATTATTTGATAAGTCATATTCTATCTGTAATCACATGTCAAAAGGCAGAGATCATCTATCTGATAAGTATTGATGGATGCAATATTGGTTTGAAAGAGACAAGTTATCATGTAAAACAACTTGACAAAATGAAATGTCGCAGACTTTACTTGGTCTATTTGTCAGAATTGTTTCTATATACAACACTTATAAAGAATTTGACTAATGAACAGTTGGTTGACTCTGTTATCTGCTGCAAAGTTACCTTTAGCGCATCAAAATATTTTACTGAATTATTTCTGTAAAATCTCAGATTCTTCGAATAATGTCTGTATAGAGGATAGCTGCATTGAAACGGGTTATGATGCAATATCGCTCAAGAGTGGTTGGGATGAATATGGTATTGCTTACAACAGACCTACCACAGATGTACAGATAAGAAGGGTCCACCTTCAATCATCTTCAGGCTCATCTATTGCCTTTGGAAGTGCAATGTCTGGTGGCATTTCTGAAGTGCATGTGGAGCATGTCCACCTATACAACTCCATTAGTGGCATTGAGTTCAGGACAACCAAGGGCAGGGGTGGCTACATCGAAAGGATCACTATATCAGACGTTGAACTGGAAAACATCAATATTGCATTTGGCGCAATAGGTGACTGTGGAACACATCCGGACGACAAATTTGATCGTAATGCTCTACCAGTTCTTGACCAGATAACGTTACGGAACATTGTCGGTACGAACATCACTGTTGCTGGGAATTTCACAGGAATTCATGAATCCCCTTTCACCTCTATTTGCCTATTTAATGTCACCTTACATACGTATACTTCCTCATCTCCCTGGCTATGCTCCAATGTGATTGGCTTTTCGACATCTGTTGTTCCGGAACCATGCCCTGAGCTCGAGAGTTCATGTTCAAGTTTTTCCTCCGATTGCTATGCCATCCTGGATTCTTATGGTAAATCTGCAACATTATGAATCCTTTCCTGAACAGTATAGTCCAGAATTCTTCTACAGATTACTGTCGGTAGTTCAGATTCTTTCCAATAACAAGATATGTCCAAGCATTTGCTACTTTGTTATCTGGTTTTTATCTTCAGATTATTTGTACAGCTTCATTTCTTCATTCATGTGTAAGAACATTTTTTGGTTCTGCTGTTTTGATGTTTTCATTGTAATCCAAGGCTAAGGCTAGGCATTGAAAATGAATGACTGAGTAAAATTAACACCTTCTTTCAATTTGTCTTTTTCCAAAGGAAGAAAAGAGGATAATCCTTAAAAATAGGATTAGATTTTAAATTTTCGTTTTATTAAATCTTAATCCCTATTTATAACAACAACGACCTAATAAAAATTTCATAAGTAACGTGAAATTTGGGAAGGTCCGCTTACCCTTAATTAGTAGAGAGATCGTTTTTAAATAACACACATAAAAAATAAAATAAAATAAAATAAAAATAACTTATATAACTTTTATTTTTATTATTATTAATCTTCTCAAAAATTAATAATTATTTAAAAAATAGGCATTAAAGATTTAAAAATATAATTTAAAATTTACGTAAAAGGTTAATTTTAAAATTTTTAATATAAAAATAAAATTCTTATTAAATTAATATTACCAAGCCAATTTTTGTATTCCCGAATGAGTGGTTGAGTTGGTGGAATGGAGAGTTATAGAATCAAAAGGTCTAATGTTTAATTCTCCTTACCTACATTTTTTTAATCGAACCTATTATATAGAGCTTGCCTAGTACGGAGTACCCGGTTAATTTAATTTGTATTTGAAAAGATAAAAAAGCCAATTTTAGTGTTTGTTTTTAGTTATTAAAAGGATTAGAAATTTGAATTACTTTATTTTCCTACAAATCATTAAGTTGGTCTTATCCAGGTTTTCTCGCTATCAGGTGTCAACATCGCGCGATTCTTATTGGACTCCCATCTTGGCAGGAGAGACTTATAGAATGGAGCACACCTCTCAAGGGATGAATCAAGCTTCACACCGATGGAACCGCAAAACGGGTCTCGGCTACCGCCACAGCTAGGGACCTTCTACGTGATAGTTCAGGACATTGGCTGGGGGGCTTCTCGCAACACATTGGCTGGTGCTCGCCTCTGGCTGCGGACTCTGGGACGTTCATACTGGGCTGACACTGGCTTGGAACCTGGGCTACCTTCGGGTGGAATTGAAAGTTGATTCTAAAGCGGTGTCCGATCTCCTCGCCTTATCGGACCGGCAATCTCGGACACTTAACCTTCTTGTCCGGAGTATACATGAGCTGTTCTCCTGGAACTGAACTGTTATTCATCGACATATGTATCGAGAGAGCAACAGATGCGCCGACTGGTTAGCTAACTATGCTAGTCATTTTGCTGTGAAAATTATGTACTTTCATCATTTACCGATTGGGTGTCACCTTATCCTACTAGAAAATTTGTCGAGATTTTATTTCCCTAGACTAATTATGTAACTTTACTTTTCAGCTTCCTTCCTAACCAAAAAAAAAGGTCTTAATTAGAGATAATATTGGGCTAATTTAGAATAGAAGAAGAGAAGAGCCCAATTTTGAATTTTCTTTTTCTTGTTTTTTTGGTGGTAAAAGAAGCAGAAGAAGAAGAAGGCTCAAAGCCTAGCTAGCTGCCACCACTTCTCTAGGTTCTTTCGTATCCGAGTCACTGCAAAGCTCTGTTCTTTTTTCATGATCTTATTGTTCCACAGTCGCTTCAAAGGACAAATTCTCCGTTAGTTGGATATTTCCGTTTGTGTGCTCAACGTAGAGAGCTTAAATTCATTGGAAGAAGATAGAGTGGAAGAGGAAGAACGTTCAGATAGCTACACAAGCATAAAGAGGTATTATTTTTTTCAATAAATATCTAAGCAAAAAGATATTCCCTTTTCTGGGTCTTCTCTCGTTAGGGGTTTTAGAAGGGTTTTACATGGAACTAGTACTTTGTGGGATAGAATATGCAAAGGGTATTATTGATAATGCTAAGAGGGTTATTCCCGAATACGCGTTGCTTGGTTTCAGAAGTTGGACCCCCTTTTTTCTCTTGTTTGTGTGTGGAAGATATGATTTTGTTTGCTTTTGAATGCTTGAGAGTTGCTTTTGGAATGTGTTTTGTGCACCATGAGAAATACTTTTGATGTTTGATTTGCTGCTTGGATTTTCAGGATCATGGTCACAACTAATATCAGGGACATCTTGACTACCTTTAGTCCTTCGTTGGATTACTTCGCAATTAATTCTGGAGATGGTCGAATAAAGGTGATCTGAACAGCTCTTTCGATTCTACTAAAGTTGGGGATGTTAAAACTGACCATGCTTTATATGAGTGAAAAGTTTGCATATTAATAGCTTTTGTTAATTCTCATGGCTCGCTTGGAAACAATGTAATGAATCTGCTTTGTTCTTCTCAGGTTTGGGACAGTTTAAGTGGTCAACTGCAAACTGAGTTTACGGACACAGCATCTAGTGATGCGGATTTATACACTACTGAAAGAGGACACCTGTCAGTTGATTACACGTGTATGAAATGGTTGTCTCTTGATCGGAAGGTTTGCAATTTCTTTTTGAACTTATTCAAAGTTATTCTGCAATCGTTCTTAATGATGTGTCTCAATGCCGCGTATCATTGCAGAAGAAAAGGAAACTAGGAAGTTCATTGCTAGTTTTAGGAACTGGCAGTGGGGATGTCTTGGCACTTGATGTGTCTTCTGGTCAATTGAAGTGGTCTCTTAATGATTGCCATCCTGGGTGAGTTACTTGCTGCATACTGTGCTAATTTATCATATTTGAGTGAAAATGATTTTCTTTTTCTCTGAATTCACCAAGTCACTGTTAGTTATAAAAATTGATTTGCGCTATGGATATTCTTACCCATAAATCTGGTAGGTTGAGTTTGGAGTTCTCTTAGTTTTTGGTTTAGCTTTCCATCTGATTGATCACTTTCTTGGTTGTTCCTACTCCACTCATTCTATTTCTTTGTTTTTCCTTTTTTGTGGAAAACTTAATCTTATGCCTTATTTGTATTACATTGTATTTTCAATTGTGGTTAACTGTTCCCTTCTGGTACTATTGTTGAGAAATACTGTCAAAAAGGAAGGCCAATGGCAGGGACTGAACGGTGATAGCTGAATATTTAATCTGACGCCTTTACTGGTTTAATCTGTAACTGGAATCTTTTAAGTTGAATTTATGAAACAATTACGCATGATTTACGCCCAGAGATGTTATGTCTTGCAACTTTGTGTTGTCAACACCAGTGTTCTTTGAGTATTAAAACTTAAGATGTCTTTCAACTTCTAGCCTTCATGGTGAAGTGTCAAGATACGGGCCTTGATACTGCTCTTTTACCATGTCTTTTGGTTTCTTTTGTAGTTTCCTTATGCTCTATCAAGAATTTAAAACTTGTTTTCCCTGTTCCTTCTCTTATCACCCCTTGCTTCCCATTTTCTTCTCTTGATATTCTCAGTCATGGTTGTTTTGATCAGTAAGTTGACCCTGTATTAGAAGATTCTTAACTGCTATGTACATAGATGTTTGAGAGGAAGAGTGAAAAGTTTATTGTTGTATTGAAGCTACTATCCTTTATTGGGTGGCGCTCTGTATCAACTATAAGTGACTTCAATTCTGATTTACTATTAGCTCAGATCTTGTTTGTTGTTAATGTGCAGGGGGGTTAATGCCATTTCATTTTCAACACAGGATTTGTGTATCTACACTGCAGGTGCTGATGGAATGATTTGCATAATTGATCCACTAACAGGAAACATGTCAGGGAAGTTTAGAGCTTCTACAAAAGCTATATCCTCCAACTCTGTTTCTTCAGGTATGTTCGTTTTATACACTTTTAGTGTTCTAGCTTTTTGTTCCGTTTACAACCGTTCTTGACCATTCTATGAATTAGTTTTTCCTGGAAATTTTAGAATTTATTTAGAGGGTGTTAACATATACTGGCTTATGGTGTTGATTTTACCAAACACATTTGAATTAACTAGGGATATATACTAGGGAAATGTATACTTGGTTTTTTTCATTATGTTTACTTGGGTGGATATCTATGGACATCAGATGGGAAGATGTTAGCTACTGCAGCTGCACAATTGAAGGTTTTCAGTTGTTCTGATCACAAGAAGATACAGAAATTTTCTGGTCATCCTGTGAGTGTTGATTTCCATCCGCTGGTTTTCTCAAATTCCCTTCCCCAACATTTATTATGCATTAGATTGTTTTTGCATATGCTTTTGTAATATCTGCTTTTAGTAAGAAAATGTTCTTTCTCATAATCAACAGGGAACCATTCGTTTCATGATTTTTACTGAAGATGGAAACTATATTCTCTCATCTGCTGTTGGTGAAAGATATGTTGCAATATGGAGAATTGATGGAAGCAAAAGGCAATCAGCAAGCTGTGTTCTTGCAATGGAGCACCCTGCTGTGTACCTTGACTGCAAATGTTTTAGATCTGATGGAGTTGATGATGTGGGCCTTTATGTGTTGGCCATTTCAGAAGCTGGTGTGTGTTATACATGGTGTGGACAGAATGTGGAGGAGTTACGCAATGCCAAGCCCACAAAAGTTTTAGTGTCTTCTGATGAATCTGTTTCTAAACCCTATAAGGGTCCAGTACCCGCAATATTTGCTGCAAAAATTCAAGGCATTTCTGGATCCAGTGTTGCACAAGTGTTCATTGCCTATGGTTTACTGGTAAAGCCCATGTTCCAGAAAGTATTGGTGCATTCTGGAACAGACATCAGGCTTAATAGCTCTCATGATGGTATTCTGCTTCCAGTCCCTCAGTCTGTCACTAAACCTAAGAAAGGAATGGGGGCACAAAATGCAGGTAACTACCTGAGATTTGCAGTGGACCTTAGTCCTAAAGCTGCCAGTTACTACCCGATTATTTTGTGTTTTGTTGATGTGACACTGATTGACAAACTTAATAGATTCCCTGTGCACTAGGATCTCTCTGGGGTTCTTCCCTGTATTAATTACCCTTATTTGGTGGTAGTTTTCTGCGTTTTAGTTTTCCGCCTGTTCCCTAATCAATTTTCAAGTAATTCAACAGTTACTGCATTAGACCGTGCAAATGTGGAGGATGCGTTGCTTCCTATTCCAAGAGTTTCTGATATTTATCAGAAAAAGGTGAAACATAAAAGGAAGAGCAATGCAGCAGCTATTGCTGGTCTGATGGAGAATGATGATCAAGCTGAGCTTGTGGAGAAGAAAGGTGAAATTGCGATCTTATAGAAATATATACAGTACATGTGAACATAATTAATCAATGTTTTTATTATTTCAGATCATCGATAAACATTAAACTGTTCCACCACATTTTCTGATCCTAGCCAAAACTTGATGCCTTCACTTCTCACTTATAATTGTAGGTGTTCTTTCATTGAAAACAATGAAAAAGTGGGAAAGAGTACATCAATTTATTTGTTGGGGACTGTTGATTGCATTTTTTAAATTGAAATATATAGTCCTTTTGTAAGTTTGATTGTCATCCCTGAAGGTAGAGAAGGCCATAATTTTAGAGCTTGGAGTCACTTTGAAGATACATTTCTTGATACCTCATGTTTGGAACATTTTCTCCATGCTTCCAGATTGCTAGGACTGACGCTGCTGGAATTTGATAAAAGACTGCTAGATGCCTTGGTATTTTAGTTGGATAAAGTAGATGAGGACGTGAAATAAAATGGAAATTAAAGTGAGAGCTAAGGAAAGAAAGGAAAGCCAAGAAAGATTATGAACATAATGCATAAGAGTCAAATATATTTTGATAATAGCCAATAAGTGTGTTTTGTTAGGACTTGTGCTTGCGCTTGTCTGCTCCTGTACTTGACGAGACTAAGATAAGGAAGCATCATAGCGACATCTTTTGCTTGCCAACTGCCATTCAGTATTTCGGTTTTAACTTCTTGAAATGTCTAGAATTATGCTATTCTCTTTCTGCTTGGACTAATGGCTAATGTTGTGGGTATGTTCAGATGAAATGATTGACGTACCATCAATCTGCTTGGAGAAGCAGCTGAGACAATTAAATTTACTTACTCATGAAGATGATAAGGCAATTGACTCTGCAATGCGTATGGGTATTGATCTTCAAGCTGATATCCCGCAAAAGAAGGTCTGTTCTTTGCTTAAGTGAACCTGGTCTGTTTTGTAATTATTTTGGTTATTGTCATTATGTCAATGGGATTTCTATTAGGTGTTGTTGTTGTTTTTGGTTATTGTCATTATGAATACGACAAGGGTCAATATTTCTCCTCTGCCACCGAATAAAATAAGATTAAAAGAGTAAAATGGAAGTCAACATCAATATGAGTGAATCGGTATAAGCTTCACTCATTTTATTGGGTTTTATTGGTTGTTTTCTACCAGATGAGAGCAGCTGTATTGTCTATGGGTCCAAGCAATGCTATCAAGTTACTGGAAATCTTGATGATCGTATGGCAGTCTAGGTTGGTTTTTGTTATTGTCTAATATCAAATTTAATATTTGAGATTCTTCAGCATAGGAGTCTGCCATTTACAAAACTATTTTGGCCTTTCCCTTTCTGCTTTAATTTGTTATGCGGAGTGTTTGCTTTGACTTGGGCATCTCTTTCACAAAGTTCTGCAAATCTTCTTGTAACATCAGACTAAAACACTGTTACGGCTGTTAACTAAGATTCTTTGTCTACATCAGAACACATAAGGGAAAGTTAGTTCTACCATGGATCTACTGTATATTGGTCAATTATGGCCATCATATCGCAGCTGAAGATGAAGCCCAGATTCTTGATTCCTTATTGAAGGTAGAAATTGACTATAAGAAGTTTTTTTTTTTTGGTTGCTCTTTCTGCGCTAGTATCTTACCTCACCTCAATTGGAAATAAATGCTTTCATATTTTACAATGTCTCTTTTTCTAGATCACCAAATCCAGGGAGATGGCTACTCGACCTTTATTTCAACTATCTGGTCGATTGCAGCTTGTAAAAACGCAGGTTAGTTCCCATCATTGCTCTAATTGATTGTTTCATGTTGTTTTAATGGTATTTGATTAACTTTTTTAATCCTTTTGACAGATTGACAAAGCTGCTATGAGAAAAACTGATATGTCATCACCTAGTCACCAGATGGATGATGACGAGGATGATGATGAAGACATTGATGAGTGTCGTTATGGGGAAGAAGACGATGAATCTGAGTTAAGTAGTGATATTGACAGCTAGGGTAGTGAATTGATAGTACTGTTTTGAGTTCTCTCTCAATTTTGCATTTAGCGTTTTTGGTATTTAAGCCATTTTCTTTGAATGGTTATGACTTCATTCTGTTTAAATCCAAGTAATGAACTCCAACTTAAACAATGAATCAGTATTTCTGATCTTTGATTTCTATTGATTGGTGGAAGCTTTGACTCAATGGCATCTCTTTTTCAGACAATACTATTTGACTGCTAGTTTACAAGCACCTATGCAAATTATCCTGATCATGTCCTAATAATACCAACCTTCGTTTTATTTGCATTTTTACTCTGTAAATCTGTAATGTTAGTCATATGAAATGGGTATTGCTTGGCAATTGTAGTGATTGGACACGGCAACATTTTGTAGTTGGTAAATTTCTGTATCTTTTGGGTAACATGACAACTGAAAACCTTGAGCTGTGCTTCTGCAGTAGTTAGCATCTTCCCATCTGATATGTAGCTGCTATCAGAAAACCTTTTGATGCAAAAGAACTTAAAAGTCTATAAGAGAAATAAAAGAGGAAAGATTAATCAATCACAAGCTTTAATTTGGT
>JAOQMP010000210.1:55874827-55888240 GCA_027563575.1 Erythroxylum pedicellare
TTGTTTAGTATATATTTGAAAATATTATACATACTCAAGAATTTATTTGGAGTATATTTACGCATTATAAAAATGATATTTATATGATTTCTATAAAATTATATAATTGCTTATTGATTTTAGTAGGTATATTTGTTGAGTTTTTTAAATTTAATTTAGAAATGTATTTATTTCTTGCTTTCTTTTATTTAGTAATAAAAGGGCATTATATGATCTGTCTCAATCTTTATATTTATCAAATGATTGAGTGATCTGTCTCAATCTTTATACTTATCAAGTTAGAGAAAGAAGGGTCACTTTTATACTTATTTTTATGAAATAAAGAAAATAAATTTGTGTGATTTTTTATTTTTACTAATTAAAAAAACTCTTTTGAAAAGTGAAAAGATTGAATCTTTTTAAACCCTTTTTCTTTATTTTTTTTAAATATATATTTTAATTAGTGTAAAAAAATTAAGTATTACTTTTGTTCTAAAAATATTACTTTCAAGCTAAAGGAGAGAAAAAGGAATAAAGATACACGTATAAGGTTGTGAGCGGGGATCAGGTACTTGATGGTGCTTTTTAGAGTAGATTATTCTATTCCATCAGGTCCGTTATCTGAACCCATCCGATTTCCTTTTTTCTGACACTAGATTGAGTGGTTGCAAGTTGTAATGTACTTTAGTTTAGTGAATTGTTGACCACAGGATTTCATTTCTAGTTCTTGGAGAATGTGCCCATGTGTCCACTATTAAAGACTTAAAGTTCCACTTTTTTGTTTTTTGAAAAGGAGATCAAATTTATTGTTTTGTGTTTAATTAAATTTTATTCACAAATTTACGAAAAATTTATATAAATATATAGATGAAATTTAATAGAACCAAAGTTTTGAAATTCGGATCGGTCATCGAACCGGAGACCTTATTGGTCATCGGTTTGATCGGTTCAATCACTGGTCGAATCGGTGTGACGTCATAATTATACAATAATTATATATAATATTAGTAATATTAAAAACAGAAAATTATATCAAATAATATTAAAAATTTTAAAAATAAAAAATAAAAAATTATCGAACCAATGGTCTAACCGGACCGGTTCAGTCTACCAATTGACTGATTTTTACCGATTCTCACTGGTTCAATTAGGAATCGATTTTTACGGGTCACCCAGACCGGATAGCCGACCGATCACCAGTCGAAGCGGTCGAGCCAGTCAGTTCAGTCCGAGTTTCAAAACAATGAATAGAACAGAGTAACCGGAACAGAAGAATTGATATGTTTTAAAAAAATCAAATCTCCTATTTCGATTATGATGTTTCCGTCGTGTTTTATTAAATATCATTCATACATTTGAGTTTACCAAATTTTAACATTTTGTATGTTGAAAATCTTGTTGGTTTAAGTATTTATATTTTGATTCATATTTTAAAATTTTAACATATTAATAGTTTTTAAAAACATTTTATTAAATAAAAACCTACCCTTTTATTATTTTTCGTTAAAAAATCTCACAAGATATATTACATTTTAATTTTGTTAAAAAATTTTCAAAAACAAAACAAAACAAGTGTATTTCAAACTAAAAAATGCCTAATTTTCTTTTTATTGTATTTTTAATAAATTTCTTTCCTTTGCCTATACAAAATTTTTGAATTAGAGGTTTGAACGGAATTTAGTGTGTCAATCAACAATTAGTTGAAATCTCACTTAGACGTGAAATTTAGGAAAGTTGATAATACGTAATTTATATCGGGCTCGGACCCTATCTACTCCGATATAAATTAGTGTGTTCCGCTATAAAATTGTTAATAAAACAAAAAGATTGGTAGTGAATACAGTTTTAACTCTTTCTTTCTTTCTTTTTTTAATTTTCCCTTCCAATATGTGAAATGGTACAAAGGAAATACAGAAAAAAAATAGCTGGATGGCATGTATAGTACTAATAATGCGGTGGCTGGTTGGTCGGATCCACACAACACGAGAATGCAAACTTGGGATCACATCATGCAATGTCGGCTGCCTATCAGCTTCCTAAGATTAGGTAAGGACCAATCTTGCAAGCGTTGCGAGGGTTGAATCCAATGTCCGAGTTTAGAATAGTATCTCGATTTGATTAGAGACGGTAATGATCTGGGTCGGATCCATTCAGCCTTGAGCTCAATTCAATAATTGATGCTTGGACTCCAGTCTAATGTCTACAGTTCGAGTTCTATCTCATTTTGATTAGGCATAATCAGGTCAGAATGAGTCGGGTCTATTCAAACTCGAACTCGAACCTAACCCGAGTCTTAATTGGGTTTGAAGAACTAAGCTTAAGCTCGATTCTGATCGGGCTCTAACAATCCAAAACTTTGTTGGACCGACTAGAGTCCAAATTTTTTAATTTTAAAATAAAAATATTTTATTTTATTTTTATATGTCGGACTTTCAGCTGACCCCGATAAGAGAAAAGGTAATAAAAAATGTGTGGCATAATCTTATATGCTAAGAAGTTATCATATTTAAAAGTGTATAACAGAATATTCCTACTTCAATTGTTAATAGACATTATAGTATTTAAGATTTCTACTCCGTTTCTTAACTTATAAATAGCATGTAATTCGAAAAAAAGAGTTATTTACAAAGTAAATCCTAAATTTTGAGCAATTTTGCAATTATAAACTGAACTTTAAAAGTGACAATTAAATAATTTTTAATTCTAATATAACGTTAGTGTTCTTATTAAGTTTGTTGACATGACTTGTCATGTATTATAAAAATTCTAATTAATAATATATATTAGTCAAAATTAACATAACTAATGAAGATTAACGAAATAATATCGTTTAATCATATAACTAAAACGACGTCGTTATTAAAAAATGATGTAGTTTAATCCCTAAATTAGCTTATATAATTCCGACATCATGTTACTTTCTCCAAAAAAAATAAATCCGACACCCTTATTTTTTATTCAGTTTATTCTCTCAATACTTTTACTTTTCATTTTACGATGTGAGAATAGGTTGAAATGTCAATAGAATAAACTGAAAACAAAAAGCTAAGAGTTTTAGACAGAAAATTAACGGTAAGAAAGTTGAGAGAACAAACCAAATACAAAAGAAACAAAATGAAAATAAAAGATGAAAATGTCGGAAGAACAAATTGAAAACAAAAAGTGAAGGCATCGTAGTTGCGTAAATTAATTTAAAGATTAAATTGCATTATTTTTTAAGAAAAAATATCATTTTAATTATATGATTAACTTGAAAATATATAAGACTAGTCAGTCCATTATTTATTTTTTCCTCTTTAAATAAAGGTGGCATATATTCCTTTACATGCATAAAAGGGCCTTAATCAAAGAAAGTAGAGTCACACACACTTGTTTTGTGGATCCAAAACAAATTGTAAGTTATTACAATTTTAAATTAATAAATTAAATTTATTTTCATTAATTTTGAATACAATTATATTGAATTAAAATTAATATATTGTTTAAATGCAAAACGATGTAGCATAGAGGAATGGAATGAACAAGAGAACATTACATGAATGTTGAATTACTTGTAGTTAGGAAAAATAGAATCTAATCTTCCATTCTTTTGCTCTTCTCTTCATCATCTTCTTCTTCTTCTCAATACAGTTAGCCCCACAAAACCTTTCAAAGACTATTATAAAATAGCTAAACGACAATAAATTGACAAAAACGACCCTTCAACATTACACTTGAAATTGGTCAGATCAAAATACAAACCCTAAACCCCCAAATTATTAACCACCACCACCGCTGACCCCTCACACTGCCCACCTACGTACACTCCTACTAGACCACAAAAGCCCTAAGCATAAACCGATCCGTAAGACAAAGCCATCAACAACACTGCCGCTTGTTCTTCTTCTCCAAGCTTTCGCCTTTGTCTCTCCACTGATGATCTCTGCATCAAAACTTCCTTCCCCAATGCCAATAGTCTCTGCTTTAACCCATCTCCCAACTGCTTGTTACTGTGATTATGATTGCTTGACCCATTGTTGTGACCTCCTTTTCTTGGTTTCTTGTCGTTTGATGTCCCTTTGTTTAGTCCCAAAACATCCCTTCTCTTCTTCCTGCTTCTGATACCACACGCGTTGCATAGTGACTGTCGATGAAATGAAAACGAAAAACATTAGATCGAAAATCAAAACTTTTTTTTGAAAACGAAGCGAAATCATTATGAAAAGATTAACGAATGGTGGTGCGTGAGGATACCTTGGGCCCAGCTGGTCCTCCTCTCCAAAGAGGGGTCTTGGAAGTCCCACAATCAGCACAGGTTTTCTTCTGTTGGCTCTCTACCTCTGGTGATTTGCTACTGATATCTTCAGCCTCTGATCCCTGTAAAAATAAGATGAGACTCCCGATTAACTAAAGCTGGAACTAAATATCATGGATCAACTAATCAAAGCAACTAACTTTTAATCTACAACTCACTCTGTCACTTGGATCCAGCATCTTTGGCCACTATACTGGAGATCTAAGACAAACCCGGTTGAGAGAGAGATCAGAGTTGAAATGGGTATTCAACAAAACGAATCAAAGTCGGCTAGTGAGATGTATCCGAATCAAACAGATCATTTCACTCAACAACGCTAGAGTCCGACAGAATGAGAGCAAAAAGAAACAAGAAAGAACAGAGATCTAACAGATTCGGCGGCGCAGAGATTAAAGATTGGAGAGATCAAGAATCGCTAACGGTGATTGAGATGATAGTGTGAAAGAAACCGACATGCAACCACCAAGAGACAGAGAAGCGGATAGAGAGAGAAAGCACTGTGCAAGTGTTACTTTAGAGAGAGGAAGAGAGACAGGATCACACGCACTTGAGCATGCAGGGGCGGATCTGAAAAAGGGCTTATAACTGGGACTCCAAACCCTAGCCCTGATGGAGGGTCCAAATGACCACAATGCCCTTGTGAACGAAACTATTTGACCCAATTGGCCTCCCCGCCAAAACCCACAATTTGTGGGATTTGCTGAAAATGAACCAAAAAAGGGGCGCCATTTTTGAGTTGGCCAAAAACAATCTTGTTTTACCAAAAAGCCTGAAAAGGGTCTGTTTTTTTGGCGCCACCAACTTGGTTGTTTTGGCTCCAAGATGGGTTTTTTAGTTTGTGAGCCCTTTCTTGACTATTTTATTGTAGTTTGAAGTGATGACATTGTTGGGTTTCTGAAAGTTACTTCATTCACATAATGATTGGGAAGGTAGGTCAAGTCAAAACTTGGAGGGGTTGATTTCAATTTACATGTATGAATTGTTGCTTTTGGATAAGACTCAAATTTTGGAGAACATGTAATAATTTGACATATTGGATTCAATTGATGTTAGTATATATATAATTCCAATACCTAATTTCAATTTCTTTGAAAGGTTTCATCACCAATTGAACCACTACAGAGGATAATGCATACCTACAATTGAAGGATAGCAAATTAAGTAGTGTTTATAATCTGTATACATAAGAATTTATTATGTATTTTATCTACTAAATATTATGTAAATGTTTAAAATTTGTTCCCTCTAAAATTGTGTTTAGATCTCAAATTCATTAATGAAAGTTGGCAATGGAGGATGATCCTTTCTGCACATGTGGTCAGCTTCTGTTTTTTTTTTTTTTAAACAAGGTGATGATATATCACACAACCTCAATTTGTCCACATGGGGTAGAGACAAAAGGTACAAAAAGATATTTCATTTAACAAGATTCAGTGAAGAGAAGGATTATTTTGTAACTAAATTAATTGAGATATGACAAAAGGTGCTATCTTGAGATGGCTTGATAGAGCTTTATGTGGTGGACAACATAGTTCAGATAAATATGAGATAAAAAGGCAAAAAGGTTAAGACTGCTCTTCAAAGATGGTTCAATCAGTAGAGTGGCTAAAAAATTTGTAATCTACATAAAAATATTAAAATTTTACAAATATTATTACCAAATCTGTCATCTAATTATGAATTATTGTATTGGCAATCGATTTATTTATAATTTGTAAACTATTATGTCTTTTTTTGATGATTTATTTAACACACTTGAATAATAATAATAATTTTGGATATATAAAAATCAAGCCTTTGGATAGAAATAAATAGTGAACTTGAATGTTTTTAAATCCTACGTCTTGGCAAGACTTCGACTCAGTAATAAGGATAAAGATGACAAAATTCAGTAGATATTGGCAGAAAGAAAGTGAGAGCTCAGGAGAGACCCTACTTTTAATCGTCTCCTCCTAAAGAGACCTGGCAATGCAAGTACAAGGACCACCTAACATGAACATATAATATAATAAGCATAAGCAAAAATCTCCAAGCTTTTCAACCTATAGATTTGGAAAGATTTGACAGTAGTTCAAGTTTAACTGAAAGAGAAGCTTTTGAAAGCTCTGCAATTTTCTTAAACGTGTGTGTATTAATGGGGATATTGCCCTTTTTTTGGTTGCTAATGTCACTTTCCTTTCAACCCATATTCTACTTCTATAACAATAAATTGAGGCTGGACATGCTCGAGAATTGAGCCCTCTTCTCGTGCAAAAAGCTGAGAGTAGAGGCATGCATTTATATCCAACATATCCATCCTGTACTCAAACTCCACTTTTAAATCACACGAATGTCCCATTTAAAATTTTCTAACAAAATGAGTACGTATGAGGACAAATTTGAAGCTTCACCAGTTCATCAGTTTCAAAAACAGAGAAACTTCTGCACCTCAATCAGTAAATGCAGAAAAACATACGTGCAGCATCAAGTTTACAGAAGTGAGTGGTCCAGTGACGAGGGAGGTGCTTGGATTAAGCCAATTTGAATGGTTAACAAGTTCTTGTTCATGTTCTTAATGCCGAACGTCATCCAATTGGTTAATGTGCTCTGAGCCTTATCTCTTAAGTGCGCGGTAATACCCCAAACACTAAATGAAGTGAATAGAACATGAAACCAGTGTTGAGAGTCAAGGTATGCGTTTATATCCCACATATCCACCTTGTACTCAACTCCATTTTAAATGATATGAATGTTCCATTTTAAAGAACTTTGTGTCACTGCAAAATATTTTTTCTTATATTACCAAGAAACAAATGTGTATTTATGAGGACAAATTTGAAGCTTTACCAGTTCATCAGTCTCAATAACATGGAAACTTCTGCATCTCAATCAATAAATGCAGAAAAACAAAGTATGTGCAGCAGCAAGTTAACAAAAGTAAGTGGTCCACTAACAATGGAGGTCGTTGGATTAAGCCAATTTGAATGATTCATGGTCTGAACAAGTTCTATTTCACGCTCTTATCCTGAACAAATCATCAAATAGGTTAATGTGCTCTAAGCCTTATCTCTTAGTGACATGTATGCCCGTGGCAATACGCCAACCACTAAATGAAAGTGGTCGAACTTGAAACAAGAAGGGGTTATGGAATAAAGAAGTGAAGAAAATAACTAAAGGCGACCAAACCGTGGACATACACCAATAATATATATATATTCTCAGGCACCATGTTAATCAAACGGTATCCACAATCATTACACAGGATCCACATATAAATTGGGGAGAAAAGAAAACATGAACTCAAACTCCCCTTGAAATACACCAGGGAGACAAAATTCGTGGGTATAGTCTTGTTCATGCAAATGACGATATCACAAAATACCAACTCTTAAACTATTGGCACAACTTAGACTCCAAAAGATGCAAAGAACTTCGACGCTGCACACATTTAAGCATGCACCAGTATAATCACTTGGTGATTCAAGCAACTGGCCTGCTCACGCAACCATCCTTGGCCAGTAACCCTGTCTCCTCGGCATCGTCCTCCTTATTTGGAGAGTTTAGTATAGAACAACAGCCAATCCAACTCTTCAACCACCACAGACACTAGACCAGACTATGACCAGACGCAGGGTGCCATTGACCAGACTCACTTGACACCAAAATATTATCAGCACCATCATGAACTGTTGTCACAAAAGAATATATCCCACCCCTGCAAGTTTTGCGAATCATATAAACATCTCAGCCTCTAGATGGAAAAAGCAGCTAGTCATATTAGAAGAGCATAATGTGAGCAGCTAGTCATAAAAATTAAGCCACATGTCTAATAGCCTGTTATCACATTACATCTCATATCAAGTTGAATGTTTACCTTCAGCTAAAGTTGAATCCACCAGATGGGACCGGAAGCTGGTTCCCACCAAACTGAAACCCCTGCTGGGAAGCATCGCCAGGGGGCAAAGTCTCTTCATCCTCTTCCAACCAATATGTTTCAAGAATCTTAACTGCCTTCTCATAAATTTCGTTGTTGTCATGACTTTGCAAGTTTTCGATCTTTTCCAATCCTTCCGCATCATCTATCATCTGGGCATAGCAATTAACATCTCCACTGTTTCCCAAGTTCTTTTCAGCTTCCCCAACTTTCAAAATATTCTCTAATCCCTCAAGACACACTGTGACAATCCTTGGATCAGGGCATACAAGGAGATCACACAATGGTTTTATACAACCCTCACTTACCAAATACCTAACAATCATGAAATTGTGGGTCAATCAACTCTGCAACAAAAGAACTGTTGGAGTAAAATGAGAGGAACTGTATGTATTAACTTACTTGATTTGGTCACTGGTACCACCAGAAGTAGCATTGGAAATTGCCCAAGCAGCTTCTTTCTTTATGTCAAACTCAGCATTTTGAAGCAAATTAATGAGAGGACCAACGAGACCGGCCTCAATTACAGCCTAGATTTTGTTTTTTATTAACCAATAAGATTGTTAGCACAGACACAAGTGTACCTCTTGCGCAACAAGACTGTTACCAAAAGGGGAACATGCAAATCAAATAATATGGAAAAGTTCCCACAAGTTATTCATCTGCTTCTCAATCCACTGGATCAATTAGAACGGACAATAATTCCAAGGACATAATCACATTTCTTGTATGCTAACCTGAATCTGTTCCCTGTTTCCAGCTGTAATGTTTGAGATGGTCCAGCAAGCTTCTTTCTTGATGCTCTTTTTGTGATTGTGAGTTAATAGGCTCAGCAGGCTAGGAAGTGCACCAGTACTAATTATGCACTGTCAAGGTAACCAACAGGAGTTATTAGCCATACTTTGAGTAACGAAAAGTGTGAAAATTTAGTAAATAAAATTCCTAATTAAATCACCAACAACCCTAATAAAAAGGAGAGAGATATAAAATAACTAGGGAACAGATACATAACAGGAAGAAGGAGGCAACAGGAAATTTGTTTGTTGAAAGAATTAAAGGGACGATTTGTTTGGTCTGAGTTTCCAGTATATTCCCTAGGTTCTTAACTTACTAAGTATATTAGAAAACCACTGAAAAGGATGCATGACAGAAACCAAGTTTTTCTGTGAGCTAACCAATCTTAAGCTTTTAAAGCACTGGTTCTCACACAATAGATTCCCTAACAAACTTATGTACCACATTATTCTGCCATAATTGAACAATTAGCATTCAGAATAACTTGCTGCTTAAAAAACGATATTACAAAGGAGACAATCTTCAATATCTTTGATAAGACGGTACCTGAGTCTGCATATCATCCCCAGTAACAATATTACCCACTGTCCGAAGTGCAGGAACAAGCACCGAAGGTGATGGATGTCTGAAGATATGCAGAATGATGTAGATAAGATTACTTTTCATAATCCATGACTAAAAGTAATGAAAAGATTTAACTTAACAAGGCAATACTAACAAGAGGAGCTCAACAAGTCGAGGGCAGACACCAGCCTCAATTACAGCTTGTATTTTGTCATTTGTACCATCCGAAAGATAAGAGAGCGCCCAGCATGCATCTGTTAGCACTTCTTCATCACTTGAATGCACAAGCCGCGCAAGTGCTGGAAGTGCTGGCCTCACCTGCGCACCAAATGTTGCTTGTTAAGAAAACACCCAAGGTCCCAAAACATTGAAATATCAGAAAAAATACCTGCTCAAATGGAGGCTGTGGTTTGCCTCTGCAGAAGTTTGACAGTGTCCAAGTGGCATTCCGCAACATTGAAAGCTTTGCATGCTCATTTAGTTGTGCAAGCAGTGGAACGAGGGCTCCATGGCTGAGAACAAGATCACGACACTTGGGCGAGTCACCAGCAACATTCCCTAATGCCCACACAGCCTACAATTGAACCAACAGTTAAGATAACATCCTTGAATTCTCTACCATCACATAATCTTTTGTGAAATTTTGAACTTCAACTACACACCTGCTCCCGGACATCATCACTCGGCGAACCAAGAAGCTTCACAAATATAGGAACTGCACCATGATCAATCACCACCTTTGTGTGCTCCGATGTTCCAGAAGCAATATTTGTGAGAGCCCAAGCAGCCTCAAACTATTACAAGCCACAACAATAACAAATGAAAACCATAATTTCACTCCTTTTTCCAACTAGATAGATACAGCTAACACAAAATCATCGACCAAATACATACCTGTAGCTGGGGGAAATCCTCCCTAACTAGAAATTGAACAAATCTAGGAACAACCCCAGATTGTATAACTTCCTCAATCGGCGGGCTTTGTTCTGATATCCAGGAATTTGCGAAACAAAGAATAAGTTATCACTATAGAAAAAAAAGTACAAATCTATGGAAACTGAAAACCCATAGAAAATGATTTTTTCGTACCAATTGAAAGCAACTTCCTGAACTGAGTAGTAGCTTCAAGTTGCAAACTGTTATCCTCGGACCAAACGCCAGTAACCATCGAAGGCAAACTTTCCAACTGCAGATTTTAAAAAAAATACGCTTACCAAACCGTCAAATCCAAGTAAACCAAAAAGATATAAAGCATCAAAGCTAACCCTAGTCCTAAAATCAATCAAAACAATCCACTGTCACCGATACACGATAAAGATTCAAACTTTAAATTAACTTTTATGCACAAAGAATAAACCTTCTTTTCCATAACAGAAGATAGTACAGTCGTGGAAGCGAACTGCTGAGCTTGGAGGCCTTCACGCCGCTTCTTGAGCAAGCTCTCTTCGCGCTTACTCTTACGGATCTCCACCATGTTGTCCTCTCTTCTCCGGCGACCCTCATCGGCGTCGACGGCGACCTTGTACCGGTTCCGGCGAACCTCGGTTCTGGCGCTGGGTCTCAACGACATGGCTGATGCAATATAGAAGGAATCGGAGACCCTAAAGTAATATGCAACCAATTAGGGTTTTGCAGCAGATCGGAAAACCCTAGAAATTGATTTATCAAATTTTCTGTAAATGCAAGTATGGACCGGAGCAGAAAAATGAGGTTTTTAAATACATTTATTTGGCTATTTACAGGAACAACCTTTGCAGCAACTGACAAGGTTTCTAGAACATTGATGTAATGACACTTAGAGAGCCAACTAAGAGATTTTGTGTACGCATATATTCCTTTTAATAGCATATTCTCTTCTTATCCTTCCTAAGCAATACTATGGTTACTTTCGGATAATAATAAATTGTGAATTGCTTATAAATTAAAATCAAATAAAATGACGTCGTTTTGTTAAACCGGGTCAGGTTAACATTTTTTTTTTTGTAAGGAACAAAACAACACAGAAAAACTAGAGCCAAAACCCAAGCAAGCATCTAACACACGGCTCGGTGATACAAAGTGTCGATCTTGTCTTGGTGGATCCTATAGAGGATAGGTAAGGGAGGGTCTGGTAAGAAATGAATGCCAGAAATTGCCCAAACTACGAGATGAGTCAAAGTATCAGCGCATTGGTTGCCTTCACGGTGTACGTGCTGCATATGCACCTCCCAATCTTGGTGAAGTAACTCACGAGTCCCTGTCAAAAAAAAATTGTATCTGTTAGTCCCTGAATAGGAAGATAAAAGTAGATTAATGACCTTCAAGGAATCCACTTCAAGAATGAGGCGGCGGTATCCCATCGACCATACCATAGCGAGGCCCGAGTGAACTCCCCAAAGTTTTGCTGTGAGAGTCGAAGCCTGTCCAATGTGATGTAAAAATCCTCCACACCATGCTTCGGTCCAATCTCGAAGTAATCCGCTCGTAGACAGGGTGAATGAGCCGGGCTTAATCGCGCCGTCAGTGTTGAGTTTAAGCCAACCGGACAACAATTTGGACCAACCCACCTGACTACCCCCTAGAAGGCCCGACGGAGGGAACACGTGACGTTCAACAGACCGGGCCTGCTCAATCCAAAATTCTTACTCCTTCACGACTTGATAACCATGGGCTGACCACTCAAAATCAACTTCAAATATGCTTTTTAAAGTCAAGCTAATTTTATATTTTAATAGTTTTAAACTTAGGTCAAGTTTAAAAAATCAAAATTTTAAAAAATTATATTAAAAGAAGTTTAAAATTCTAATTTTAAAATTCATTCAACTTAATGTTTATCAATAAAATTCAAAGTAATTATATTTTAAATTAAGTTTAAATTTTAATTCGCATCTCAAGATTAGCCTCATAAAAATCTTATATTTCTGAAGAGGTTCTACCCTATAAAAATGCTCTTTCATGGTTACTTGTAACGTATCATATCTTAATAGATTGGTGAATTTTTCTATCACATGTACGTTCGGGGTCATAAGTATCTCCGTATTTCGCTAGGTAGGGTTCGACAATGAATATAAGTGAATAGTTAGAAAACTTCCTTTTTTCGATTTTAATTCGCATAGAAATTTAGAAACTATGGTCTTAAAAAATTCAAATTTTAGATTAAAGAGACTTGATGAGTTAATGTTAAAATTTTAAAAGATCTAAACTCAATTTAATCTTATGCTTAAATTATATGTAAACTTGAAGACTTTTGTGATTAAGTGGGATTTGGGGACAATTGAAGTTAAACTTAAACTTTTTTAGTTTATAAATTGTTAACTATTATGAGTATGTAAGATTTTATTCAATAGATGTATTTCTGCCAATGCATTATGGGCCGAGCCAATGATGGATGGGCTCTTACCTTTGTTTTATATCAAACTATCACTGTTTTCTTAATGTAACCAGAGCCCATCGGCCCTATTAACGTGTAGAAATGATTTTAATTTAATGTAAACCTATGATTTTCATTTCTTGTTTGGTATGCAACAATATTTTATGATATGCAACTTAATTTTAACTTGTGTTTTTAATTATATCCTTACAAATTAAATAAAAATTGAAACCATTAAATAAAAAAAAATATAAACCTGAAGAGCAAAAATATTCAAAATCTAAATATCGATCAATACCGAAAATTTTAAAAAATAAGGAAACTTTTTATAAAATTTTCAAAAAAATTTAAAAATTTTCTCCCTCCCTCTTATCTCTCCTTCTCCCATTTTTTTCAAACTTTTTTTCATTAGTTATTTTATTTATTTCAACTTTTATAATTGTTGTAAATTTTTAATTTTTGTTTTAAAAATAATAATAAATATTTTTATTACTAATAATAATTATAAATTAAATAAAA
>JAOQMP010000210.1:55891888-55912738 GCA_027563575.1 Erythroxylum pedicellare
GGCGTCTTTCTATACTTGAGACCCTTTTAGGACATCTTGTGTGATAATAAAAAGAAAAAAGAAAAAAACTAGTGCTATAACCTTTTATTTGGGCTTTGAAATGGGAAGGGAGTGGATCTGGACTCTGGAGCGGCCCGTTCCCCTGGATCCGGCTTCTACTATTTGACCGTTTACGCTCCATTTTAAACTTACACAAACAGTATTCACTCCCGTCACAGCTCCCCACGTGTAAAGTCAGCAGACTACAGTCATTCTCACGGTTCACCTCAATGTATGTTTATCATCTCCCCAGACCAAGTCCTCGTTTGGAATTTGAAATCGCTCGCCCTCCCAAAGAGACGTTACGAACGACCCTTTTACTTTTTTTAAAATAATAAATAAAAACAATATAATTGTTGACAATAATAATAATAATTATTAATTATAACATACAAGACAGGAACATGAGTATTGTTTTCGTTTGTGTTTGAGAAATAATTCAAAGTACTGTTTGGTGTTTTTGTCTCCATTTAATGCATTTGAACTACAGACCCACAGACAATTTCCACTCATTACTTCCTCTCTTACCACTCTCATTTTGAGACTGACCCACAAGGGAAAGATTCAACTTTTGAATCCAGAACTCTCTTAAATCTCTGTCTCGAGTTCTTAAATTTACTTACCTTGCACTAAATTTGTGGACTTGGGTTGGTCAGGAAAGAGATGATCATTCGGAGAGACTTGTTGTTCGTTTCGTTCGTCTTTCATTTTTAGTTTGCTGTCAAGTGAGTTCTTTTGTTTTTGTGTTTGTTTGCTTTGAATTTGATGTTTTTGATTTTAGGTGATTAGAGGGTGGATTTAAGTGATTGTTGTTATCGAATGGTCTGGTGGGGTTTACCATTATCGACCCTCCTGTTTATGTTTTCGGTTGAAAATGACTTATGGGTCTATTCGTTTTCTTTTTTCCTGATCTTCGCCTCTCGCTGACAAAATGCAGCAATCGATCCAGAAAACTGGTATTGATAGTGCTGCTAAATTGGGTCCATTTGCTTGATATAATGTGGTTTCTCTAAGTATGGGGTATTGACTATACTGCATTGGCACGCTAGAGTATACTGTTGGAGTTCTGGAATCTTAGTAATCAGGGAAAATGGAACTGATAATTGGGTTTTATGTTAACTGGGGTGGTTGATTTGACTAGGTTCAGTTTTGAAGTTCTTAAGAACAGTCAAGTGAACAGATAATGTTGACCAAGTACAAAATTAGTAATGGAAGAAGTGATGGGATTGCTATATGAAATTGGGTTGTAGATGATTTTCATTCAACAAAGACTCTAGATAGGAAAAGGAAATTCCATGATCGTCCTATGGAAATTCATTGATTTGTTCTTTGCAGATGCTGGAGGTGCATTGATAATCCACCTGAGAAAATGGGCTTTGAGAAAGAAGGATCAAAAAGTGGAGGGGGTTATGTTGGTGGATTCTTTCAGCTGTTTGACTGGACTGCTAAATCGAGGAAAAAGTTATTCTCAAGCAAATCAGATTTTCCAGGTACTATCTTTTTGTTTTGCATTCAGTATGCTGAAACAATGGGCTTGTGCAATGCATATGATAAAATTCCTTCCTTGTTGGTTATGTATTTCTGTCTTGCTTATTGTAGAGCACACTAAACAAGGAAAGAGAAGTGATGGGAACTTTCCAAGGACTCGTATTAAACTGGTACAGTTATGGCCATTTTGTTTGTTCCTTATTGACTGTCTATGTAATGGATATCGGCAAGTTTATGCATCTAAGATAACGGTGTAATATTTGCAGATGGACGAGGATGAAACAGGAGCAGGATCAAGCATTATAGGAAGTAGTGATTATAGTTGTACATCTTCAGTAACAGATGATGATGGATACGGAGCTAGGGCCCCTGGATTAGTAGCAAGGCTTATGGGCTTAGATTCTCTGCCAACATCCAATTCTTCTGAGCCAAACTCTACCCCATTTTTTGATACCCAATCTCTTCGAGATGCTTCTAACTGCAGAAAACAAGTTTATTATTATCATGATCATCAAGTTGCATACTCTGGAAATCTACTCAATAGGGATGGCCCTCCTAGAAACTTTGCAGAGCCAAAGCCTCAGAAAGTGTTAAGCCGGCCTATTGAGAAGTTTCAAACTGAAATGTTGCCTCCTAAGTCGGCAAAATCCATTCCAATTACCCATCATAAGCTTCTATCTCCTATCAAAAGCCCAGGCTTCATTCCAAGTAAAACTGTAGCTCACATAATGGAAGCTGCTGCAAAGATAATTGAGTCCAGTCCCCAAACGACTTCCAAGGCCAAGATGCCTGTGATTGGGACTTCTTCAGTGCCCTTGAGAGTTCGGGATATGAAAGACAAATTGGAGGTTGCACAGAAAGTTACTCAGTTTGGATCTTCTTCAGTAACCACGAACGTTCGGGACCCAAAAGAGAAAGCAGAAACTTCTCAAAGAGCATCCAGGCTTACGGAACCTTCTAGAAAACCAGTGGAGTCAAATGCTGCCAAGTATCTTAAGGGGCAGTCCATGATCAAAAGCTGGAATGGAGCAATAGAAACATCTTCAAAAGCTGTTTCTGGGACTGAAGAAGGTTCTTCTGGTCAAAAGAGCAAGGGAAAGTCGATCTCTCTTGCAATCCAAGCTAAGGTCAATGTTCAGAGAAGAGAAGGCTTGGCTTCAGGTAGCAGTCAGGCCTTGGTAGGCCAAAATGAGCAGAAGGAGGTTCTGTCAAGCCAGCCCTTCAAAAGCCAACCAAATTTGCAGAAGAGTTTGCATAAGAAAAATTCTGCACATAGTTCTGCTGGTGCACTCAGGCAGAATAATCAGAAACAAAACTGCTTAACAGATAAAGATAAATTATCTTCCAAACCCTCAGTTCCAAGCTTGCAGAGTAGAAAAGTTGTGCCTGGAAATCCTTCCTCTGTGCGACATAAGAACTCAGTTAAAACTGTTGGTCCTAAAATTGGATCCAGGAAGTTGGGCGTAGAGGTAACAGAGAGTGAGAGGAGGGTTTCATCTTCCAACACCATGAATGTTCCAAGGAAAAGACGTTCAATTGATGGGAACATGCACCGTGACAAAACTCAAGCTGTTGAAAACATGTTTGACAATGATAGAAAGGCTGTTGAGTCTAATGCATTAACCGATAAACACCTTGGTTGGGCAGAAGAAAGCAAAAGGAAAGGGATGGATGTTGTCTCGTTTACATTCACAGCTCCCCTCACTAGGTGTATATCTGATTCTGGACCAGCTGGTCATGTTGTTCAGAAAAATACCGGTTCTTGTACAGATAACCGTGGCAAGAGGTTGTTGCTAGATGCAGGTAGCATGAAACTGCCTTCGGCAGGATATAATGTGATAGGAGGAGATGCCTTGAGCGCTCTTTTGGAGCAAAAATTAAGGGAATTAACTAAGAGTGTGGAGTCTTCTTGTACTTCTGTTCAAGTAGGGCCAGTTTCTAGTTCTACATTGAGTTTTCAAGATCTGTCATCCACTCTTAGTATTGACAACAGAGCAAGTATACATCACAATCGGGATCAAAATTACTCTGACATTGAAAAGTCAGATATCAGCTATGATTCTGACTTATTATCCACCAATTCCACAGCACCTAGATATAAGCATCTGTTTCAGGTATGAATCCCTGGATTTGAACTATCCAAAAAAGTTCAACCCTTTCATCTGTTCACTTTTTGCTTTTGGAAAGTTAATTGCTTCATCTTTAAGCATCATTTTGTCTTAAAGTTGGTCGATACAATTGTAACATTTCAGGGTGTTGACAACGTAGAAAGTTTCAGCAGCAAATCTAGTGAGTCCAGAAATCTGCTTGACCGCAGGGGTCCTAGTCCAATCTCTGTTCTAGAACCTTCATTTTCAAATGAAAGTTGTAGCTCTTTGGATAGCATGGACAGTAGCAGTACAGAAGGTAAGAACAACAGTTATCTAATTGATAATTTTCAGACCTCTTTGCTTGTTATGTTTCAAGAATACTAACTTCCAGTCGAGAATGCTGAATTTCATTAAATGTAGTTTCAGGAAACAAGCAATGTTCATCTATTCATGCACAACAAATTAATGGATTGAGTTCTTCAAAGAACTTTCATTATGTAGACGCTGATATGGAGTTGTCAGATTCTGCTTCTTCAACATCTACTGGAGCTCTGGTTAGGAAGAATGCGCATAAAACGGCTGCAACTGATCTTGCCAGATCACCCAACTGGGAGATTGAATACATAAAGACAATACTCTTGAATCTGGACTTCGTGTTTCAGAACTTTGTTCTGAGCCTTGCTCCGGAGATAGTCAATCCTCGAATGTTTGGTCAGTTGGAAGATTGTAAAAATGGGTTCCAAATCTTTTGTTCTGATGATAAGCTCGAAAGGAAGCTGTTATTTGATTGTGTAAGTGAATGCTTGGACTTAAAATGCAGACCATGTGTTGGTGGGGGACACAGGATATGGGCAAAAGGAGAAATAA
The DNA here is from genome assembly GCA_027563575.1 of Erythroxylum pedicellare. Classification (NCBI taxonomy): domain Eukaryota; kingdom Viridiplantae; phylum Streptophyta; class Magnoliopsida; order Malpighiales; family Erythroxylaceae; genus Erythroxylum; species Erythroxylum pedicellare. The sequence continues at coordinate 55,896,373 of JAOQMP010000210.1, forward strand.
TGGTGAGACGAAAGGACCGGTTGGCTGAAGAAGTGTTCAAAGAGATCACAGAATGGAGAAGAATGGGAGACTGTATGGTGGACGAGCTTGTAGACAAAGACATGAGCAGTCACTATGGAAGGTGGCTAGATTTTCAAGTTGATGAATGTGCACTTGCAGCAGAAGTGGAGGGACAAATATTTAATTCATTGATTAATGAAGTTGTTGCTGATGTACTTAGATTTTGATACCTACATCTAAAGAAGATTGCAAGTAGACTTCAGAATCCACAGGCAGGGACTTTCCGGGAGGGGGGATCAGCTTTCGGATTAGACTTTCAAAGCCTTTGCAGCTGGCTGGAAGTTCGCAACTCATCTTTTCCTTGTATTAATTGGCATGGAGGCCAGGTGCTGTGCAGTGAACTCGTTGAGCATAACTACTTCCATCTCCGGTAGACCCCAATGTAAGTGTTCCAGGAGTCACTGCATCTGCAATGTTTTCTACTGATAAGGCTTCAGGTTTTTGCATTTGTGAAAATGTGAAGCATGTTTCAGTTGCAAAGTCAACATTTTCAGCAGGTTGGAGAAGCCAACTTTTGAATTTACCCTTCTCGAACTAAGAACATAATTTGTGACCCAGCACTACATGTCAGAACTCTTAATCGGACATTCTTAGTTTATACTTTACGAATCTGGCTTCAGTTGTCACTTTGGATTTGATATAGTGTCAAATGTAGAGATTATTTATGCAAGATTTGTGCTTGTTGGTAAATGAAGAACTTGATTCAGTTTGTTACATTTTGGTGCCATTTGTCACTTACGGAATGCTTTCTATTTCTTGTCAATATGATTTAGCTACATCTTTAAGCCTTCTTAAAACGGTGATATCAGGAAAATGCATCTTTAGACTGAAAAATTATGTTTTGATGAGGAATGATTTAGTCATTTTACTCAGTTCTTTTAATTTATAAACATACTGTAATTAAAATGGTCTGTGATATTCAATTCTAAATTCAATTACTGTTTTTGTTTAGTATATTTAATTTTATTTTAATTATATCTTTGCAAAACACAAAGCTGTAAAACATAGATTTAATTAGCTTTTACCAAATTCAAAGCATAGTTTTTTTGAAAAATTGGAAAAATTTTAAAGTTAATTAATCAACATAAAAATCTCAGTGTCGCTAAAAAGAATTTTAGACCAAAGCGTTGGTAATGAAAAAAGAATGATAACCAACCAACGCAACATCTCTACTAATTAAAGGTAAGATTGCCTACTCTTCATAGCAAGCCTTTTATTATATACAGTAACCTCATTAGCCAAAAAGGAACCGTCTTTTGCAGGTAACACCATAGATGCTCAACAATGTTGAATTCCCGTAAAGAACAGCAGTCAACTTTACATGAAGGAATATGTACTTGTTTGTAAAAATAAGGTTCTCAATGCAGGTTCTGAACTAGATCCAAGCTACCGAAGATCAACAACATCAAATTCTACCTTGGTATTCATGTAGACATGAGAACAATGCTCATAAATACGGTTCCCATCCACAGGCTCCTCATGGGGATGAAAACCCCTCTCCTGGCAGTTACGAATCACAGAAACACCACTGGGGTCGGAAAGATGAAATATGCCATGCGGACTGCATTAGGATAAAGGATATATTAACAACCAAATAACTAGAAAGAAAAAATCCAAACATATATTACGTGAGAAGGTCACTCAATGTCAGAAGATATAATCAGATTATCAATGATAATCTCTCTTATACTAGACTCCGTGTCTACTGTCTTTTTGCCATCACAAAGGGGCCATCACAAAGGGTTTAAAATAGCTCAGTAAAGCAGCTAAAAAAAATGTCGAGCCCCAAATTTGAAATAGAACGATTTGTTCAGTGAAAGGTCAACCTCAAATTTGAGAAATTCGTTTCCATTTAAGTGTATTTGGAATCAAATTCTTCTCCAATTCATTTCAATTGGATATTCAGAATCGAAATGTCCATTTCCCAGTTTTCATTCAAACGAGATCGTGTATGTTCTTGTGCAAAGAAGAAAACAGTACCTTTCTGTATCAGTGGGAGCCATAACAATAGCAATTGCTTCAGGTAACATAATCTGAAAGCAGTAGAAATATAAGTCTTTTAGTACCACTTAAATACGGTGAACAGATGAAACTTGGAAGAGATACGTAAGGATTCTCCCTAAGATTGACACACGAGTAACATTTGGCTATTAGCACACAGGTCAAGCAAGAGAATGACGTAGCCTGCAATGTCAAATTAACAAACTAATACATAGAAGAAATTTTCAAAATGATAGACAACATAAAAAACAGCTGATTCTAATTAGTTTGGTAGCTCAAAGAAAGAAAAGACACATTCCATGAACAGAACTAGGAAGTTATTCCCAAAATATAAAAATAAAAAGAGTTGGAAGATACCACAATAAGAAGATAAAAAAATTTATCATTCCATGTTTACCTGATATGAGTAATGAGTGTGCAGATCAACCGATGACATAAAACAGGTCTGTGATGGGTGTGTCTGAAAAACCCATGTAGATATCCAAGAGTTAAATATTGTATAAATTATTAAGAACCTACTAATTAGATAACAATATCAGTGACAATATGGAAAATCAAAAGCTTTGGTGTTCATGAATATCAATATAGAAAGGAAAAAGAAAAAGAGCGGTTAACACACAGTTATAGCAATGTACCAGCATGATGAAACTATAATTTGTCCAATATCAAGGGGAACTAAAGAAGTACGTTTCCACCCAGAATTCTCAACATACCTTTTTATATTCCAATAGCAACGAAGCATAATCACACTATAGTTTTATATTTCAGCAGAAAGAATTAAAGAATTAGGTACTGCCTGGGTGCTGATATACTTACATGAATCCATCCGAGAGGAAAAAGAGATAGTTTGTCTTGAACTTCAAATATCTCTTCTTCATTCAACGTCTGACACTGGACAATAAGAAAAGTTTGAAGACAATAGTATTGACATCATAGCCCAAAAAGTAAACAGATTCCTATATCTAGATATTGGAGAAAAATTATTTATTAGTTATTTTTTTTCACAGTTCACTCATCCTCAATTTCCTTTCAACTGTACACCTATCCAAGTACTGAAGCAAACAGCCTACACACATGACAATAAAACATTGCATCGAACTTATGACTAAACAGAACAGGAAAATCATATTAAGGTGAAATTACAACTTACGGAATCTGAAGTTGACTCCTGCTTTGGGATTATAAGGGTAGTTATTTGAAAAGTTCTGTTTTTCTGGCCACAGCATTTGGAAACTGTCAGGAATGTGGACAAAAGCTTCTAACAAGATAACATTTGTCTCTTCAGAATTTAATATGCCTTACCAGTAATCCAGCAAGAATACCACATGTTTCCAAATTCTTCTGTGTATTTGCACGAGCCAATCTCAGAAAACTGTCCATCAAAGTCACCGGCTGCATACAATCAAAAGATATTAGAAGAAGCTGACATTGAAACAGTCAATAGTAAGAAGCTTTCGACCATTAAATTGAAGGAAAGAGTGTCACAGAAATCATATCATCCAAAGAAAAACAAGGGGATTGGTCCTCAAGTTTCTTGTATTCAAAGTTATAACAGGGAAGATACAAAGGTGTAAAACACTTACCACATGAACATGTTGATATGAGTTCGAGGTAGACATCCCATCCTCAGAAGGTTTTGCTGGTCCAGGTCTTGGATCAGCAACTTTTGATGGAGGGATAGGAGCGTACTCCTGCTGCACTTTAGCAAGAACCGGAGGTGGAGAAGGCTGCTTGAGAGCAACAAATTGGAAAGGATCTTCCCGTACTTCATTAATTAGCACAGGGCATGGCTCCTCAGCTGGTCGCGACCATCTACCATCATCTAAGGAGAGGATGGAATCCATTGTAGAGGCGTTCTCCTGAGAATCACCCCCTTTTACTGCCATAATATCACGTCCATCCTGATTCAAGCTATCATAAAAAAGATGACATTATAAGAAGCAGCAATGTAAGGAGAGACATTTAAAAATAACAAGGAATGCATCCCATAAATTACATTCATTCCATAGGGAAGGAACTATGTAATATTCCAGAAGAAGAAGAGAAAATATAGAAGAAAATATCGGTTCTCACGATGAACATTCGGCAGGGATCAAGTCCACGCTATTTGGATATTGAACCTGAATTACACAAGGATTTGATCAATTCACAGGCTCAGGTTATCACTCAAATGATCTAAACCAAAAAAAGAGAATGAACCAACAAATATACCTTTTTTCCAGCACTAGGTCCTTGCCATTGGCCCCGAAAGCCACTTGGTCCTAAGAAAGAGTGTCTAGATAGCGTCTCTTGTTTAGGAAGAGGTAGACTAATAGATCTGTGCATATTCAGAAGCTTACATATCAGTCCAACAGAACCTAAACTATGGTTTAGGCATCTTGTCGTGTATGATTCACCTTCCTCAAATGTCCCATAACTCATTAGCAATTACAAAGGTTATATCATTCAATTGTATTATGTCAGTGAACAAAATGTACTTACAGCTTATTAAATTGTTTGTCAATTGGCAAAGAGTTCGAGAATAAAACTTGTGAATGATTATTATCATACTTCCATGATGATTGAGGTTTTACACTTGTAGCCTACACCACAGAAATATAATGAAAACTTCCATGAGAACAGAAAAACAAAATAGGAAAGCTACAAATTAAACTCTTTATCAGCCATCCCAGCGAAAAGAAAGGTCATAAAAGTCAAACTAAAAGCTACGGCATAAACTGATACCCGCTTTACATCCGTGTTTGAGTAAGAACTTCGATTAGAGCCGGTCAATTCTAGAGAAAACCCATCAGAACCAAAAGAAATACTTTCTGAACCATCAAGTTCTCGCAATTGCGCAGATGAATATTCTTGATCAAGCTTTGCCACTCGCCGCTGAAACTCAGGCTTCAAAGATTCAAGCTCATCCAATACAGCTAACAATCGCTGTATGCCACAAAGTAACCTCCATATTATTAATTATATCATATAACTATCAAGTTCTCTTCTTTTTGTAATAATAAATGAATCAGCAGTTCAATAGTTGCAATCCAGACCTTTCTATAACTTGTTCTGTCCTTTGCAAGCAAAGCCTGGTAATCTCGATGAAATGGGATAGTTTCAGACACCAAACTAAGATTTAAAAGAGAAAGACAACAACAAAAACAATATCAAATTCAAGCTCAGCAGCTAAAATTCACAGCATATGTCAAAAAGACGCAACCATAACAGTCTCATTACCTCGAAAACCTAAGAAGTATAATATACAAATCTATAATATTTCTTTCCTCCCTGTGTATGCTTGCCTGTACCAAAACAACACAAAAACTAAATATACCATCAAAAGTTACGAACTTCAAATCACGGAGTCATCATTTTTCTAAATATACCAATACGCTGTTTGTATTTTTATGTTCAAAGAGCAACTGTTAATGCTTAAAACATCACAATTAAACCTCAAATTACACATTAGAGGCCAAAAAAAACATAATCAAAAATTCAAATTACGAATAAAAACAGTGAAATTAACCTAAAAACAGAAATGAAAAGAAAAGAACCTGTCGGAGAAGGTTATCGGCTATCCGATAGTAGTAGCGGAGAGGGATCCGATTATCGACCTCCACTTTTCGAGCGACTTGGTTTACATTGATCTTCATCTTTCCTCCACCGAGAAATTTCCCTTCGCCAGTCCAGTGGATTCTATCGAATGAAACCAGTAAAGAGTGTCTCTATGTGATTGTATCAATGTACTCAACGTGCGAGCTAAGGAAAGAGAAAAAGAAGAAGAAAAGAAAAATTTGGGAGCGTTTGGCCGCAACAATGTCGACATGTTGAGTTACCAGGGACAGTTACTGATTTTGACACGGTTCATTCAATACGGTGTCGTCGCGATGATTAGTTTATTCAGGCATAGTGTCAATTTGGTAAGTTGGTATTTTGTGCTTTGAAGCATTCGGTGGTTTTCATCGTTGTTCTCAATCTGAATTCTTGCAATAAAGTGTATTATGAGAAATGTAGGATGGATCAAATTTGCTCTAAGTTGGGTAAAATTCAATACTGACAGGGCTTCAAAAGATTCAATACCTCTGTCACAACAAGAGGGCTATAGTGCGACAGCTCTGGCACCTGATTGAGAGGATTTGCCCAGAACATTGGTGGGTGTTCTCCATTGACAGTAAAATTTTGGAGGTATTGTCGGGCCTTTAATTAGCTTGATTTTTGGGCTACCGTCACATCGTCTTAGAAGTGGATTCGCGCACTGTGACCGATTTGCTCTCTTCTCTACAAGTGAGGGCTAATTCCTTCAATCCTCTCGTGCTGGACATTCACGAACTGCTTTCCCGTAATTGGGTTGTCTTAATTAGGTATATTTACTGCGAGAGTAATCGTAGAGCAAACTGGCTCGCAAATTTTGTAGGACAATTTTTGTTAAGTATCATTATTTTTGAGCACCCATTCAGGGGTTGCATCTCTCTCCTAATAGAGGATGAGTCGGGAGTCTGTCACTCACGATACGGCATGGAACTTGCCTTTACCTTCTCTTTTTATAAAAAAAAAGTAAAGTATAGAAAAATCTGATAGTATGCAACTTTACTTTTATAAGCTTTGAAGCTTAATTATGGTAAATTATTATTTTAAGCTAAGATTTAATTAGTTTTAAATTTTAAAGATTAAACTAAATTATTTTATTAGTAATATTTTTATAAAAAGTTAAAATAAATTTCTTTTTTAACATTTCACATTTAACATAAATTTGAGAAAATTTTGAAGTATATTAATATTCAAGAATCTCATTTTATAATCCCTGTGAATAAAATTTGGTAACAAAAAACAACAACAACAAGAGATTGGTCACTCATGGTGATAACCTACAAGTGGCTGTTGGATGAAAGTAAAAGTGTAGCATAGAGAAGATCATTCCAGGAGTCTGGAACTCCAGGAAGACACCAATGGCTGCAATCCTGGATCATATTAGGAGTCCTCAGGTTTTTGGGAATCCTGTAAATTGAAGGGTGTCCATCTTTCCTGTATTCTGTCATCCTGCTGATGTTGAGATAGAAGACTGGTGTTTCCATTTCTGAAATCACTGATTCAAGAATCTTCATCATCCATGGATAGGGTCCAAGCTTTGTTTCATTGGTTACAGGTCTCCTCTCTCCATTGCAATGACCACCTGAGTTCCATTTCCCTTTCCTGCACTAAGAAGGGTTCGTTTAACATGGACATTTTTAGTCCATTTAAGATGTATTGCACTTCCTGGTTAAAATTCGATCTAACTTGTTCGGGCCTATTCGGATTGTCTAAATTATACCAAAATTTCCAAATCTAAACTCAATTCAGTTTAAGGCTAGAATTAGGTACTCATAAATCATACAATATGAAATATCATGCAACCTTATCACTCGACAATCAGGAGATGTGCTCAAGTTTTTTTCATACCTGAAATGGGAAGCTGAGTATCCTCGAAAGAAGACCCTGGTTCGGTTGATGTTGATGTTAGAATCAATCCATCGTGCCCAAGTCCACAAAGCTTTTCTGTAAGCTTCTGTCACTTCCATTTTCTTGTAAACACGAGTTCCTTCCTGAAAGTAACGCTTGCTGTGAAAAAGAAAAGGGATTATCAGATTGAGTAGATTTGATTTGATAGTGAATCCGACAATTAAGAGTCTATACTTTTTGTAGGTTTTCTGGTGAGTCCACCAATGACCCGAGTTGAAGATGATTATATCAGCATCATTGTACTTGGAAGAGGTGTCTTGGATCATGTCGAGTCTCAGTGTCTCTCTTCCAGATCCTGAGATCCTCCATTCTTGAACAAGGAATGGTGATTTGATGAAGTCTATCAAGCATCTATAGTCCTACATCGTTAAAAAGGAAAATTACATATTTGAAGAACAACGAACACTGAACTGAAAAGGTGTTTCATAAATGGACATTGAAATGGTGAGTATGAACTCACGAGGAATTTGAAGGAGTAAAAGCCCTGAGTCCTGAACTCGCGCCTCCCTGCAACTTCTATAATTCTACTTTTGTTTTCTACAGATTCTCTCAGTACACACACCAATGCTTCCCACATGTTCCTGTTCAATGAATCCCCCACAAACACCAGTCTCTTCCCTCTCAACATCTCCAGCATCTTTCTTCCATCAAGCCTGCACCGATTCAAACAAAAAACAAAACTTAAGAACAGACTTCTGTAAATGGTGCCGGGATCATGCAAGGTGTCGATAATTTTAGACCTTGGAAGGTTGCAGTCATGTGGCTTCCAACGATATCTCAGGTAATCAGAATCAGGCCTCCCATTCTTGAAACAATCAAAGGAATCATCGATATATGGGCACGACCCAGGTTGGTAAATGGGTTCAGAATCATCATAAACCCAATTTCCATGGAAGATATTGCAAGAACTAAGCTCAGCAACAGCCACATCCACATCAGGTCCCTCTTTTCTTGAGTTCTTTCTTGTTCTTTCTATTGCAGCAATTGTTGAGAGTGTGCAGTTATCGCTCAAATCTGACACGACGCATGTATCTGAAGGGGTGATTGAAGAGAAAGGAGAGATATAGTTGGCTACGAAGAGGAGGCGATAAGCGACTGCAGAAATTGTCAACGATGGAAAGTGATGGTTGGTTACTGTAGTGGACAGGAAAAGTATTGAGATTACAACAAGAGAAATGGCTACAAGATTGGATCTTGATCTTGACAGGAGAGAACAAGAAAGGGTCTTTGAGATGCTCATGAAAGAACTTGCATGGTTTCTGAAAGATGCCATTGAAAGGTTCTCATTTAAGGTGATTTATGTTCTGGTTTTTCTGTAAACTACAGAAGAGAGACTTTGATGATTTGGAGAGAAGAATAGTTTGTTTTTCTGTTTCTGTTTTCCGAATTCCCATTTATTTCTTATATTAATCCACTCTATGGTACCTTTAGGACCGGTCAAAAATAAAAGTACTTTTTCTTCTTCCAAGAACTCTTTATATCAGAACAGATACTATTAATTTGCAGGTATAACAAATACAACAAAAGGGTGTGCATCAACTTCATTGTTCTATCTTTCACATAAAGAACTGAGACTTATTCTAACATGTCCAAGTATTTCAACTTCAAGTACTCCATCTTTTAAGTTTTAACCAAGAACTTTAACTCGCACTGCTAGCTGATAACTTGACTTTGACATCATCAGAATTGTCAAATCGACAAAGCTTGTCCTGCCATCATTACGCCGAATCCGAATAGAATCCGCTTCCCGCACGTGTGTCCAGCTCCACTGTTTGTTTCATCGGCAATGTGCTCAGTTACGTTGAAATTGCCTGCAGGAGACCAACATCCACAGGTAAATAGCCTAAAGTAAGACAATGCCTTGATAAACAACTGAAGAAATAGTACCTCTTTCAGTTCCAGAACCACATCCTGCTTTGATTGTGTCTCTAATGTCAACTATAGTAGCTTTATTGTAAAACTCAAAGTTTGTCATAATGTTTTCTATACAGTTCAGAACTAAATGCGTCTCCGAGAGGCACGGTCCGCTGCAGTATTGATCGACATATTCATAAGGCACATCGATGTTTCCACTCTCGGTCAGCCTGTAGGCTTCTTCGCAGCTACTATATATCTGAGATATGCAGGGTGAAAAAACTAGCATGCTAAGCAATGCAAAGCCAGCTAATAAAAGTTCCATGTAAAGCAAAGAATTTTAAGATTCTGAAGCGTTTAATGTAACTTGCTCATAATTAAGATCCGAACTTACACTTCTATTATTGAAACATAGTACTGCTTTGGCAACAATTTCGGCTGGATCGACACCAGCACCGGAATGAGACCCTTCTTCATCAACTGTACCGTTTTGTGCATTGTCAATACCTTTCCTTGTGTAAGGGACATACCCATCAACCGCAGACTCATCTGCGTTCCCTGTCGAGGATGAAAAACAGTAAGCAATGGTGACAAACGAGAAAGAGTTAAAATTTTCCAGGAAACCTTCCTCTTTCACTCACCTAAGTTGCTGCAGTAAAGTGAGAAAGAAACAATAGCTACAGCCAAAACAAAGATTCTAATGGTGAGAAAATTTTCCATTATTGAAGCTTGCAGGTAACAGAATTCATGAAGGGAAAAGGGATGAGTTCAGGCAAGTTATATAGAACGTGGTGTCACCAATTTATTGAAAATCTCATGAGTTAGTTGCTTAATATAACCATATTCTATGTCCAAGGTTGACTGTTATTAACCAACTCACTTATTCCATGTGAATAATTTAACAATTGTGAGGTGCTAGTACCTTAGCCCCATTGGCCAATGATGAAAACTGTGTGATTTTCCTTAAACTACTGATAGAAGATTTGCTGAATTTGATCAAGAGAAAAGATAAGCAAATTGTCATCTCTGCTTCCATATGAGAGCAGTCGGGTGAAATGGAGTGAAGCAAGAGGGAAAGCAGTTGGATGGAAGTCACCAACTTTCACTTGCTAATTAGAATTTCTCTAAGAGCACTTAAATTCACACCTAAAATCGTTTTCAACCTTTGCTACAAGAAAGGTTGCTTCTCAGTTTCATTGTCAAGAATTAGTCTTTGGTTCATGAGCCAAGCAATCGATGCAAGCAAGCGTTAGCAAAGGGTACGTGAAGGGCTGGTAATAGTTCGGAGCAGAAATTGAGAAAATAATGGTCAACCTGTATGATTCAGGTAACTTTTTCTTTAAGAGTACGCATTTTGAAACCAAATTATGTTTTAGACATGTCGAAGTCATACGGGCTGCTAGCAATTCATTCATCGATTTTTCGAAAAATACCAGACATATCGGTTAAAAATAGAGATTAACAGCCACCATTCAGGGACAAAATCATTTCGTAATGTGTGGAAAATGTTGGTGAAAAGCCATCCCGGGCTCAATTTTCTATAAGTAATGCTGGAGAGCTAAAATAAAAGAAGATACTAAGAGAACAACACTATGGAAGAAGAAACGAAGGTGCAAGGATGCAAAGGATGCAAGACAGTCTTGAATGAAGTAGAAAAGAGACTATCAATTGAAGACATTTCTCATACATAAGTGTACACATTGTTCCTTGCCTGGAACTTCAAAAGCATAGTTAAAATGATCTGCGGTGTCAAATAAGAACACAATGGCTAGCACCATAAAACAATTCTTAAGATTCAGTAATTTTTCCTGAAACCAGGGGATAATATGATCCTGCCAGGCATACTTAAGGCCCATGCAAAGTTGGAGGTAATGCTCTGAATGGGAAGTCTCAATTCCATCCCCGGAGGAACAACCTTAGATGCCTTCCACTTTTATCCCTGTAGCAAAGCAAAAGAAAAAGAGCATATCGGTTTGCAGTATGTGTTGAAATATTGCGAACACAACTCGGGTCAATCAGCAATGAGACGTCCAACTGTGAGCACTGAACCCTTCTGAAAATGGCCACCTTAATTTGCTCCTTCAGTGCCGAATTCATCCAAAATATTCACACGGCAACATGCCATTTCTCACAATTTTAGCAACCACTTTTCTCCATTCAATGCTAGCAAATCCCAGGGAATTGGCGAGAAAATGCAAAGAGACGCACATATGTAATACTGGAGGCTATCAAGAGATTTATACTGTGAAGCCTCAAGGTTAGTTTCCTTTGATCTGACTGTACTAAATCAGTAAGCATATCCTTGGACACAAGCCGATAACCCCACTTAAAAGTCCTCAAAACAAGGATAGGATCAATTTTCTTAGAGAGCATACTCGCATTATGTCATTTTATCGCAATTGGATAGTAGATGTATTATATCGAATGCACGTGATTCTGCAACTGCAAGTAAACCTCACGTTTAATCTGATAAAACAGCATTGTCTTATGAACCAGAGAAAGTCTGACAAGATTTTACAATGATTCCCCTGTCACGACATGCTTTTGTCAATTTTTCAGCCTCTTGAACTTGACCTTGCTTCATTAGAATGTCAAAAATTAGATTGCATGTAAAAGAATCTGGAACACAGCCATTCTGGTCCATGGAGAAAAATAACTTCTTAGCTTCATCATATCTCCCTAATTCACCTAATGCCTTAACAAATGCACTATAAGTATAACTATCTGGAGCTAAGCCCGATGTCAACATGGAAACAAAAAGTCTCTCAGCTTTCTTAATCTTTCCTAGCCTACAAAAGCTTTGAATGAGAGCATTGAAAGAAAAGATATCAGGGCTCACTCCATCCCTTTGCATCTTCCTAACGAGTTTCAATGACCTAGTGACATCACCTATGGAACACAAAGAACGGATCATTATGTTATATGTAACAACACTAGGAGAGACACCCCACTCAATCATCTCAGAAAGACAACTTAAAGCATCTTCGAACTGTTTTGCTCGACAAAGACCATCAATTATTGAACTAAAAGTGAAGACATCAGGTGTGAACCCATGCTCCAAAAGCATCTCTAACAGATCACGTACTTTACGCACCTCTCCATCCTTGCAATACCCATTCATAAGGGTATTAAAAGTAACTAGGTTAGGACTTATACCTCTATGTTTCAACTCTTTGAAAGCTTCTGATGCTTTGTCCATCATACTGGCTTTGCAGAAGCAGTCAATTACCATATTATACGAAAAAACATTTGAAATGAGCCCCCCCTTAACCATCTGCCTGTAATATCGATCACCGTCTGTACATTTTCCAGCTTTGTACAAAGCTTCAAGCAACATCATATATGTGCTAAATCCTAACTTCATGCCTCTCTCAATAAATCTGTCCAACATCTCACAGATCTCGTGTAGAACCAAACCCTTCAGCAGACAAGTTATCGTGATGTTGAATGTTTCGCTGTTAGGCAAATACCCGAGTTCACCAAGTTTTCTCAGCAATGCACCAGCCTCCCTTGGCATACAGTAATTTGACAGGCAACAAAGTAGAGCATCACAAGCTAATCTCCCCAAGGTAGGCTCTCTTTCAATAAATCCTATTATCAGTTCAAATGCTTCACCTGGGGTGACACAACGAAACACCCCGTGAACCAATGATCTAATTGTAGCTTCATTAGTCCTCACATTTCTTGCCTTCATTGTCTCTATAACCTTAAAGGCTTCATCAACCCTCTTCGCATTACAGAACCCGTCAATTAAGATAGTGTAAGTAAACACGTTAGATGCATATCCCAAACCCTCCATTTGTTTGACCAGTCGAATTGCCTCATCCACCACACCTATCCGACAAACTCCATGGATAAGTATATTGTAAGTAAACCTGTCAGGTGTGCAACTATCTGCTTTCATCTGTTGAAATTTCAAATAAGCTGCGTCTAGAGAATTGGATTTCACAAGAGCATTAATAACTGCATTATATAATCTCGTACTATGACGAAGACCCAAAAATGATATTTGCCCAAATATCTCAATGCAATAATTTGCCAATCCCAATCTGCCCCAACTGCCAATCAAATTGCAAAGCAATTCCTCAGTTACTCGACAACCTGAGTCTATAATCTCTTTGAGCAATTCAACAGACAAAACAACAGGACCTTTCCGGTAAAGAGAATTGGCCAAAGCACCTTTCACTGACTGATCCCTTGCAAATAAGGAGTCAATATTCGAAACCCAGATATAAAACTTCAAAGGGTGTAATGGGTTTTCCAGATTTTGCAAAACACTAACTACAAACTGAGAATTCAAAACTATCCTTTTTGCCCTCAACTCTTGGTTTAGCAATAAAAACCAGTCCTTTCTTAGTAGAACCCTGGAAAAGTAATCATGATCAATCGGATGAATGCATCTATTACCATAACAATCACTTCTTGGAGAATGATCTGAGTTGGGACGACGAGTACGACAACTTGAAGAAGCTCCAACGTTGGTCAAGCCAGCTCTGGTCTTTGTGGGATTTTCACAGCAACGTTGAGAAGTCGCCAAGCTCTCCTGATGAGAAGAGAGGCTCGTGAGCACAGGAGATAATGCCCTTGAAGCTAAAGGAAGAGCTCTCAATCTCATGTCACCCCTGCAGAGACGCAGGAAGCAAAACGGCGCCGAGGGTTCGTTAAACCAATGATTCAGACCAAAAGACTGCCGGGGCTTGGAGGTGTAGGCCTAGTTTCATGGTCATTGCCAAATTCATTGTTGGGTCGTCTTTCAATTAGGCCTCAATTAACAAATCTCTTAAGAGATTAGCATCTGTTGCTTTTCTGTGTTATTGATTAAGTTTAATCTGGATTAGTGATTAATCACATTGTCGTTTTGGCATTCCCATTGATTTTTTACATTGTCGTTTTAGCTTGTCTTGATTGTAGGAGCAGTTTCTTGAACTTGTATGTTTATATTTCATTTTCTTTTAATTAATTTTAATTTTACTAAAAAAAATCCCAAATCAATACATTGTAATAAAATGTCATTAAATAAAATTTTTAATTGACTCTTATTTAAGATATGTTTATTTTATCATAATTTACTAAAATTTTAATATATTATATCATTTTGATTAAAAATAAAAGATAATAACAAAAAAAATCAAAATGAACGAAGGGTCTTTTTATTTATTTAATGTATACATATACATGATTAAAATAAATCACATCCCTTCAATACAACAACAACATCTTAATAGCCGCCTTGTTGGAATGCAGAATCTGAGGAGAATTAGAAATACACAGCTTTACCTATAATTAAGTACCAGAGCCACTTGTGAATTGTGATCAATCCACTTAGGCTACTTGTTAATACTCACTTGGCCACCAGATGTGCAAGTTGGTCTTCTCGGAGGAAGTTGTTGATGAGGTGTTCTCTGTAATTTCTCAGTCAGTAATTAAAATAATACCTTTTTTACCATATTGGGTAACGTAAATTTTGAAAAATATAATTACCATTTAAAATATATACCTGTAGTTTAGGTTGCAAAGTCTCTATTGCCACTTTAGCCTTCTGATTTACTTCTGCTCCTTGCTGATTTCAAAACCACAATTTCAGGGTCATAAATGACATTTTAATATTTAAACCACAAATTAAAAATAAGAATTATAAGGAAATTACCTTACATAAAGCCCAATCTGCTGAATCAAAGAAAGCTCGTTCATGGTCCTATAAATTCAAGATAAATATTTATATATATAATGTCTCCTTTTTCATGACCAAAACACTATAATAATACCTTAGAAATTAAAGGCTTCTTCTTGGGAACAAGCTCTCCATATTTCTTTGTCTCAAAATTTTCCTGATATTAAATAAAAAAATAAAAAATACAGATAATTAATTTTGATTTAAATAGTTTAAAGTTTAAACTAATTTAAATTATCAAAAAAACCTATTTTTTATTTTTTAGAAAATCCCATTTTTTTATACTTTGGTTAAAAAATAATACTTAATATGAATATTAAATATAAGGTAATCAACCTAACTAACCACTTGAATATGATATAAACCACTACATTGCACTTAAATTAATAATTTAAGATATTTATAATAAATATTAATTTGAGTCAAATTAGTTAGTTTGATTCGAATTTAGTAATTAATTTAAGTCATGATGTAAATTATAGTTTATTTAAATCACAAAGTAAATAGTATTTGATTAATTTATATAGGATGTCGTATTGTGTATATTTTATAATTATATTTAACCAAAGTTTAAGATAAAATATTTTCTAAAAATTAAAAAATCAAAAACATTTTTTCCGGAAACTTTAAATATTTAAATTTTATAAAAGAATATTGTGTTTTTTACGCTTTTTTATATTAACACACTCTACCATTAACGAGAAGAAAGGGGTTAGTGTCAAATTGGTCGTAAGCAATTGTTTGTCACACGTTAGTGACATGACTAACTTTCAAGTTGTATAAATTAAGATTAGGTATTGACCTGACTCAAAACGACAAATGAGTCATCAAAAACAATTGTTTTTTCTATTCAATAAGAAATGCAATTATGGACTATGTCCACCAATAGTGATAACTTTGAAGTTTGAACAAGAAAATAAAACCTAATTTAAAGAAACTCAATGCCTTGTACTTTACTCTTCCCTATTCCCCAAGTTGAACCAAAGTATCAATTAATTCTTAAATAAATAAATAATAATAATGAAAAAGTCTAACAAAATTAATATTTTAATAACAACAACAACAACAACAACATTAGTAGAAATTACTATAAAACTTGGAGCTTGAGGAGGTCTAACAGTACGCAGTCTTACTCTTAATTAGTAGAGAGGTTAGAGCTAATATTTTAAATTGAGGTATTAGGTGTATGAAAAATAACTATTTAATTGAAAATTTTAAAATTTTGAATACCAATTTGAAATTTTTTTAAAAATTAATTACTATAAAAAATGATATCCTAATAATGTTATAACAGTTTTATAG
>JAOQMP010000210.1:55963604-55996052 GCA_027563575.1 Erythroxylum pedicellare
TATATTAAGTTGAATTTATCCAAATTTCAGGGGAGATTTATACATCATCTTTATATTACAATTTACATATATGTGTTATTATTTTTTAAATATTTTTTAAAAAACGAAATATTTTAATTAAATTTAATTTTGTCATTTTAGTCTAACTTATTAAATAATACTATTTTAGTTTTTAAAATTAAAATAACGTCGTTCGAACCCACGTGACTCGACCTCGGTTAGATTTTGAATTGGCCGGACCCCAAAGCGACAATAGGACTCAATGAGCAATTTTGATCAATTACAGGCTTTCTCGAGCTCCGGTTGAGACATTGATCGGCCCAACAACTACTAAAAGAAAAGCCCAGGATGAGCCGACGTAGTTTTCAACTAAGAGATCTTCTGTATTGCGCAAACTAAGTTCAGTCACCGAGCAGTCGCAAGTCCAGAGAGCAAGCATCTGTACCAACGCCTTGTGAATAACCCAGAAGCACACTCAGAGACAAAGGGTCCTACTAATTTTTCTCTTGGAGGTTGGAAACAATGAGTACTATGAAGTTTTGTCGGGAATGGTAAAGCAGAAACCTGATTCTGTTTATTACAGTCAAAGCCATGCACATTCAACTTTTTGTGGTATAAAATTTATGGTCTTCGTATTTTTGGGTCTTCAAAGAAATAATGATTTCTAGGCTTTTTGTGTTTAATTTCACAGTAACAACATTCTCTATCCTAAGGAAGACAAGTCCCAGAAAATCCTCCTCTATGCTTGCCGTAACTGTGATCACCAGGTCTATCTCACACGCTTCTCTCTGGTTTTACTTTTTTTCTTTGTTTTTGGATTTTTGAATCCAATTAGACGTTTTGAGTCCAAAGCTTCGAACTTTGGTGATTACCTTTACACCCATTATAGAGAAACCCTAGTTTCTGCTTCCGTGTTGGTTGCTCTTCCTTATTTCAGTGGTTATATGAAGTTGTTGCAGCTGTGAAAAGCCTCTAGTTTACACTGACCCATTAATGCATTTTTATCAACTTTGTGGGGTTTAAATCATATGGAGTTGCTAGCGGCATAGTGTGTTTTGTGGGATGATTCGTTAAATTTTATGCTGATTGAAGTGAAAACAATAGTGGTAATCTGCATACTGAAATTTATATATCGAGTTTGTTGAAATAATCTTAGGGAGGCCTTGACCTAAGCAACTTCTTTGGAAATTGAGGAACTATCATTCTTTTTCAGTAATCATAATTATAAAAAATATCTAATTTTTTATTTTTGCGCCGGCACTTTCGGTGAATAGCATTCCTGATTGACTTTCTCCTTGTTTTAAAAATTGTCTCAAAGTGCTTGCGTACTCACTATCACATTTGCTGACTCTGTATGTATTCTGTGAGAATATCTCAACCATAATCTAGTGCTATATCTTATGCTTATTGATGGAAATGAGACAGTTTTTGAAAGTTAATCCTGAAACTAGTGGTGTTGATGCAAGATTTAGTTTCATTCTAATGCTGGTTCACCATATCACGATGGTTATTTTTTTTTACCTCTTGGGTATCTGAATCGTGTTTCTTTCCTTTTCAATGCAGGAGGTTGCTGACAATAACTGTGTCTACCGCAATGAGGTTCACCATTCTGCCGCAGAGCGCACTCAGGTATTACAGGATGTAGCTGCAGATCCTACTCTTCCTCGCACCAAGTCTGTCAAGTGCATGCTGTGCAAGCACCCGGAGGCCGTCTTTTTCCAGGTTGGCATCTTAATTAATGAATACATATGGTAGTGAGACGTAAAGATGTTAGTATGCTACCTGGGATTGCCAGTAGTCTACAACTTTCTTGGCTAACAGTGACAGTGAGAGGAATAAGAACTACGACAGAACGTATGTGTTAGTAATTGTTTGCTTCAGGGGAGTTCTACCAAAATTAGGTTTCTCACTTATCAGAGAACAACTGCATGTCCTTTCTGACATGGCAAGGCTTTTCATTTTAGCTGTAGGCTAATCTCAGTAACTCCAAAAAAACAACATGTTCAATTTTAAGCCTTTACTAGGAAGGGGAGTGAGGACAAGAGCAGTTGTCCGAATATACCCACAGGGTAGTATGCTAGTCATTGTTGTCTAGCTTGTTATTTTGTCAAATAGTTGAAGCCAGTCCTTTCATAGTAAGAGTGGACAGACAGAGAGCACTTTCTTGACTCTATGGGTGGTGGTGCATTGCTGTTCTTAGTTGCTGGAGCCATTTGTCTGGTCATTTTCGATAACGGACAAGACTTCTAGCTGCTAACTAGCTATCCGGAGGTGACCCTCCATGGCCAGCTTGTTAGAGCATTGAGCAGTGGTCAAAAAGTTTCTTTCTTTCTAGAGTATATTGGATAATATGGGATATGCCTCCTGAGACTTTGCAAATAATGGTCGCTGATGATGCTTTTTATCCAAATGTTTCAGGCAACTGCTAGAGGAGAGGAGGGCATGACGCTGTTCTTTGTTTGCTGCAACCCGAATTGTGGTTATCGATGGAGGGACTGACCATATTGCAAAACATTTAAACGTAAATGATGCATTCGGGTACAAGAATTGTTCTATAGTTTACTTTTCATTCTTAATGTTACAATCTGTCGAAGGATTGTTTATGATCTTTCAAAGGGATTGGTTAAGCCTAAAGTTGAAATTTTAGTGATACATGGAGTTAGGGTTGGCAGTCGGGTTTGGACTCTTAAGGCTTGAGCTTGAGCTTGAGCTAGAGAGTGAAAATTTTGGGCTGAATATCGAATCTCGAGTCCAAATTTGAGTATAGTCCAAACTTACCTCAAGTTCAAAGTGTAGCCAAATTTAATTTGACCTATTAACCTTAGTTGAATTAGAATGAATCTAATATTTTGTTATGATTAGTCATGTTCAAAAAATATTATCAAGTTTGAGTTTGATTAGTCTTAAATGCAAAATTGATTCTATCTTGATCAAAAAATTGAAATTCTTGATCAAGTTCTAGTTCAAGTTTGAATTTAATTAAATTTGATTCAACTTATTAATTTCAAGTTGATCCCATATTGATAAAAAATTGTCATAATTGATCAAATTCAAAAGATTTTGTTAAATTTAAGTTCTATTAGACAGTAAATTTGAGTTTAAACTTGATTAAATTAAATATAATCTGTTAGGTTTAAATCAAACTAACTCTTGATGAACACAAAAAGGAAAAGTAGAGCCTTAAAATGTCACACTTCGAACCAAAATGCAACAAGCAATATGGCATTACAAAAAAACATATAAATGTTCTCATCTCAGGCTTTTTAACTTAATGTTTTACCCTCTTTGCCTTGCTTTCTTATCCAATAGAACACACGCTTCTTCTGTACCAAAAGAAATGGTCCTTGTTTGAGGTATCAACGCTGAGGAACGTGGATCTAAACTGAGCTTCAAGTAGCCTGAAGCTGAACTAAGATTTCAGAAACAACTTGCATTGATTGACCTTAGTTCAATCAATCAAACCGAAATGTAATTCAAAACTCAAAAAGAGAAGGCAGACTACTATATCTCTTTGATATTATTATGGGATGAAGATTTAGCATCTCTATACAAACAATGCATCTCCCAGTGGGAATTTTCCACTGCAATCAGCTAAATATTTCCTAAAGACTTCCTAGCTCTGGGGAATGCCGAGGCAAATGAAAGGGGGAATAAAAAAATAACCTAAAAATCAACCTCAATTTCCAAAATTTTACGCAGGAGGTAACTAAAAATACAATTTCAGCTATAACTTATCTACAAGTTAAAAGAAGAGTAGAAATCCAAATAGGCTCTGGAGGGTAAAGATCTTTGCAACACCGCTACAAGGATGATAATGTCCGTGTGAACCAGTCCGATAAGCGCCTAATTTTGTTAGAAATGTCTACGTTCTTCCCAAAATATGACTCCGCATTTGACAGCATCACTTTAATGTCATGCTTCACTCCCTTCAGAGTACGGTAGTAGTTGTTTTCTAACCTTGACTGGATCACTTCAAGTGACAATGGGACTGGGAACCTAAAAGTTTTGCGGATACAAACGACAGTTCAAATCCATCAGATGTTAAGAATCGAATTCAATTTGAGAAAAGATGACTTGAGGAAAATAGAACCGACATGTTAGTCACAAGCTAAGATTCATGGTGGAGGAATGGGAGAGATAGTTTACCTGTTTGTAAAATTAGACTTCTGGGAAACTTGCCTCAACTTTTGAACCCCATGATAATCCTGAAAAAGTTAAAACAAAAGAACTTTAAACATCTTCAAAATGTTTGAATGGTTCCAAACTGAATTTAATTGAGTGCTTCAGCAGGCTACCTGGACTTTTCTTGCTGATTGGTCCAATTTTGCAAACGCTGACAGCAGTTTATCTCTGTTCTCATCGTCTAAATGAGGTTGCACCCATAAAGTATCAGCATCAAAAAGCTCCCAGGGACTATGTAGGTGTGTTTCTCGGGGATCACTCCTATATCTAATAGTATATTTCTCCCATGGACTGTCAGGGAATTCTGAGGATTTGGGTTGCACAGAAAGAACACGGCCATCCCACCAACCACCATCTTCTTCACCCTCATTTTTCCACCATACTCTACACTTATCCCTGGTTGTCCAATTTCTCTGTATGGCAGCATCAAACCGAGTTCTTTCAACAAGAAAATCAGGGAAACCAGTCACTTCAGGTAAAGTTAATCTGAATGATTGCTGGAATGCACTAGAATCAGGATCTATAAATCTAAGTCTCATTTTACAACAACTATCCCCAGATCCTGCTAGAGTGGAATACTCAAGGTCTTCAACATCACAGAATTCAACTGCTCTAATTTTTCCCTTAAATAACTTCCAAGGGCCTGCCTCTCTTGAGCCACTGTATTCTATGTATTCTTGATGTCCCTGACACACAAAGAAATCTTGTTAAGTCAACAGAAGCTGCAAGATCAAAATTGAGATGCCTGTATGCAACTATGCAAGCAGTAATAAAATCAAAATTGAAGAGTCAGAAACAACATTTCATCAGAATTCTTGCAGCTAACCTGTCTTAGATACACAACTTCATCCCCAAGCTGGGGAATATAACGAGAGCCCTCTTCATGCATTGATAACATTAACCAAGATCCTCTTTTACCTGAGGGATAAGATTTCCTCCTATCAACTGGACTTGTGTCATGAAAATGATAACTGGTTCTCCTATTTCTAGTAGATCTCAATCCAACAGCAATCCTAGAGATTGATCCCCACTCGTCGCTTGGAAGTTGACATCTGCTAAGAGAACTTCTATGGGAGTTAATTTTTGTATCTTCTAATTCATGCTCCTTATCCAAATTAGGATTATTGCTAAGAGTATTGTGCCCATCTACATGTTCCTTCATGCATGTGGAACCTGGTCTATCAGCTGTAACTTTTGTGCCTTCATTGCAGTCTTTTATGGTTTCAACGTCACCATTGCTAGCATATAAAGCACTTTCCCTTGCACCACCATCACATTCTGTGCCGGTCTTAGTCCTGCATGATTTCGACCTTCTATAAACAACATCATATCTTTTTTTAGGATGTACCTGCGACTCCAATGCCTCATCCAAATTGGACCTGGTAATTCCATCAATCTGTGCATCGGAATTGTGTAATTTTCTGCCTTTATTATCTGGACTGTTACTATCTGTTCCATCACGGTCATGCACTTCAAAAACAGGCGTCAGATTAGTCTCTGCAAGATTATCTGGTGATGGAGCACATATATTGTTTCCTTGACTATCTACTAACTCTTGTACAGTGGTGTTTGACCTTATTCTTAGCGTAGTTGCGACAGAAGTAACACTATCTTCGAGTCCTGGATGGCTCCTATTCCCATCAGCCATCCAACCCATATTCCGCAGTTCATCAGAATCCAAACCTACATCAAATTCTGGTCGATCCTTGCTGTTGGCTACATAATTCATGTCCTCATAGTTGTCAATCTTATCAAATTTACCATTAAACAGTGTGTCTTCACCCATCTTATCCTGGGAATGTTTTACGTACCCATTGAGATTATTCTCTTCTTCATTATCGTTCCCAGGACCCATTCCACATCCGGTTTGTATAGCTGATGATGAGGCTTCTCGCACTCTCTGTCGCTTAGAACTGCGGGCTTTGGCTCCTCCCCATTTGATATCCCCATTTCTGTATCCATCAAACAAATGCGCGTAATAATTGTTTATCTTCTCTCTCTCCTGTCCTTCCGCTAGGGTGCAATTTCCTTTTGTAGAAGGCTCTTTATCCAGAGCAGTTTTGTGATTCCCATTCACCTGAACGGCTGCCACTGGAGGTTTACATGATGGTCCGGTTAAATTGACATGATTTTCATACTGAAGTTGTGCACCGTCTGGCGATGCCATCTTGTTAGGATTCCTGATCGGCAGTTTAAGTACCAATCTCTGCCTGTCACCAACGCTCGTTTGGGCTGCAGGAAGTTCATGAGACCAAACAAAATTGTCAGAATCATCCAGGGAAACTTCTTTCCCTTTCCAATGCCTGATTTGTTCATTCTGGAAAGATCTATCAGACCCAGAACTGTCAATAATCGAGTCTTGCAGCATAGATTCGCTTTCTGATGAATCACCCTCCAGGTCATCTTCATCTTCTCCATCTGAAGCTGATCCAGTTAGTTTAGTAAACAAAGTTAGGGCATTGCGTGCAGCAGCTCTTTGAGGTCTCAAAGCCTTCGATGTGGCAGACTTCCTCTTTGACAATTTCCTGCCCATCCTTGATTTTCTAGTTCCGTTATTTTTTAGTAAATTGTCATCACATTCGTCCAAATTTTTTCTTTTGACACGTCTCCCAGAAGAAGTCAGGAACTCAATCTGTTAGAGATAGGGAAGAATTCGAAGTCAAGAACATGCCACAATGCGTATCTTCAAATCAAATTCAGTGAATACTTACTTCTGTTTTAGGTTTCTTCCGTTTAGATCTACGGAACCCATCCTTGCCCTCTTCTTCACTCTCTTCACTACAGTCTGGGTCACCAGATGAAGCATAATCTAGACTTCCTTGATCACCCCCACTAGAGTACTCTTCGGTGACATTGTACTCTGAATCAGTGTCATCACTCTGCAATTCATTTTCTGGTTCCCAATCCATGGTATCAACAAACTCGGGAAGTGGCTCAAGATATACGTCCAGATCAGCCAAAGGTGGTATCTGATACTCAGGATCTAGGCTAAAGTCAGGCCCAACAGAAAGTCTAATTGAAGGTGGCCTCCAATCAAAACCCAGAGCTCCTAACCGCCTCTTCTGGTACATACTCTGATAAGGTTCCGTATAAGGAATCATGCCTGGTATTACACAAGACAAGAAATAATTAAATCTCAATTATCTGCACAAAAGATTTTGAAGTTGTCAAGGCTCAGTAGTAAACCTGAGTCACACAGGAGGTCTTGCATATTTCGGCGGTAGGGTACAAGTTGAGTTTCCTGAATCAGACATTTGTATGAAATGAAAGAGGGAACAAAACCAAGTATAGTATACAACAAATAACAAGCTTAGTTACATTTTATCAACCAAAACTGGCACAATTACTGTCACTAAAAGAAGTCAAAAAGCTAGACACTTTAAAAAATTTAAAGCGCTAAACATTCAAATATTGTCCTTGACAGGCAAAGAAGAGTGAACCAGAGATAAATAGAGAAACAAGGGGTATAACAAGCATAACTCGCACTTGGGGTCAATAACAAAAGTTAAAATCAGTCAGGAAGGCGTCAGAAAATTCAGGGTTAAAAAGAGTAAATTCTCCATTCAGAATGGTGAAAGAGTTGGATTCAACCAATGTTATTGATAGGGCAATTAAAAGTTCTATGAAGACCTAGAGAAGATTGAAATGCTATCCTTCAAATGTACAAGGGCTTTTCTCAGGTCATCATCAAGCACATTAGACCTTAGAGGTTTCTAACTAAAAAGTATACTCTTTAGCAAAATAAGATGTGAATGTGTCTTCCATTCTCTGGTCGCAGTCTTATAATGATGGCAAGTTTTTTTGACAACCTGATTTGGTTAACTGAGGTTAAGAAGCAGATCATTGCATCTAGAACAGTTGTTGTTTCTATCTTTTGGGTAACTCAATGGAATATGATCCTAAAAGAGGGAGTCTGTCAAACAGACATGGGCTCCTCTACAAAGTGTAGTTTAATAATGAAAAAGAAAACTGAAACCACCAGTACACAGCTATGAACTAACCTGGTCAAGCACATTTCCATTTGTATCCTGTATCAGGGGGCGATAATCACCAAGGAAGAACTGCAAAAGCGCACAAAGTAGAGCATGATTGAAATGTCCAAAACACAATGAACAATCTTCTTCAAGTGTTTCCAATAAACTAACTAAGAGAAGAATACACCAAAATGATAAAATGATTTCTGCAATGTTAAGGTACCTGATCATATTTAGCTTCCCTTAGTGACTCCCCTTCGCCTGTGTTCAATATATAGAGTTGGCCAACATCATCTGAAAGTATAATTGATGTTCCATCCCTAATGCCAAAAGAAGAATACAATAGCTTATGACAAATGCAATATTGGGGAAACTACTTTTATCACAAGCACACAACAAGAAATCTTATGTCCATTGAAAAGCATTGTCGTACATCTATGTCTCAGAGATAATAGATGAAACTACTAACTCAGGCTATCATAAATACCTGATCTAGCTACTTGTAGTAACTTTTAGGCAACCATTCTGATCTAAACATTTTATGATCCTCTTAAATGAAGCAATGAACGCAAAGAAATGACACACAATGACGAGAAGACAAAGTGCTGTAGTATAATTCTGATGCTTAAGCTACACTAACGTTTGCACTAGTTTCCAGTATCATTAATCTCACAAATGTGGATCATTCATTGCATAGATTCTTGATGCACCGATTTGTTTGTGAAGATACTTTTCAAGGCCCCTAAAATTGTCTTCCCTCCTACCCATTTCATACACTTCCATTTTTTCTTTCACTTCTAGTTAGTAACTAATTCCCAACAAAAGAAATCTAAGGCATGCTAAAACTCAGATAGTCACGAATGCAATAAACTATGAAACAAATTATTTAAAAAGGAAAAGACAGCTTAAATGCTGGCCTAACTACCAAACAGAACAACATAATTTTGATTCAGGAGAATGCGTCAAATGCAAAAGAAAAAAACTTATGCAGTAGCATGTCCAAGCTTGCACTCTGGAAGATAAAACCACAAATAAACAAAAACCATAGGATAAATTCAAGAACAATATTTTCAGATGAGCAACATCTATGAGATCAATGCTATGAAAGAATTCTATGATAAGCGATGTCATTTACACTTACGGCGAAAACTTTCCATCAACCAATTTGAAACGTGAAATTTCATAAACACGGATCGGTATGCCCTCCCATATCTGAAGGAGAAAAGTATACTGCACTAACCATTCAAATGGAACAAGAGCAGAAACTAACTAAGGTCAAACAAAGAAGAACTCACATCCCACACAATGGTCCTTCCATCGTAGCCAGCACTCATAGCGATTCGGGGGTTAAATGGATGAACGTCCAGAACATATGTCTGTTCAAAAATAAAGATCATATAATAGGAACACAAGTCATTCGTGAAGGGGTTTGAGAATCCACCAAAAAAATCTCAAAACATATGTTTCATACAAAAAAATATCTATATTTGCCGTGCAAAATGAGCAGTGTCTGCTTGCAATCTGCAATCTATACATCGATGTAACTACCCCAACAACAAAATAAGGAAAATGAAAAGAACCACTTACTGATTCAGTATGACCAGTCAATGAATGTACCAAACTACCATCAGCAGCATTCCAAACACATATTCTGCAATCTGCATCACAACAACCTTATTTTAAACAAATTTGTGCTACACATTGAAACAGTATATGCAACATGGAAATAGTTCAAGCCACTTACATTCCAACAAGTTACATGCACACAGCTTAGGTTCTCCAACAAAATTTTCAACATTATCAATAATGATGGAAGCACATTAAACAAATAATAAATTAACATTATCGAACTGCACATTATTTTGTCTGAATAAACAACAAGAATAAACATGTGATTAAACAGGGAAGTAAATTATAAATTACTGCCTTTCAATGAATGGTAAAAATCCTTTTCCATTTCCCATAGAATACATAAGCAATGCTCAATTTGATATGATATTTAAACATTTCCCACTTGTAGCTCAAATTTGTACAATAGAGAAACAATCTCTGTTGCATAACATACTTCCAGTACCAAACTGGAGTTACTTCAAGCAGTTCAAACAAGATACTTGGAAACAGCCATTGTTAGAGTGAAGCCACTCCAACTCACAAGTTCCATTAAAACAATAAGCAGGCTAAGGATAAAAAATGTTTCAGCCTTTCTTTAATCAGTTCCTGTACTAATCTGTAAACTTCTCTAAGCTTTTGCTTACTACAATTGAGACACAAGATGGGAAAACAGACCTCAACAGTTCACATACATCAAAATCTATGTATTACTTAGGCTCGTAGTAAAAGTCCAAATAACAAAATCAAGTTCAATGTTTCACATCTCAATTCACCAAGATATGCTTTGAGATAGATGCAGTAGTACCCAATGTCTTAAAATGAAGAATGCAACTGACAGGGAATCAGCAAAACTAAAGCTACATAGAATCCAAAAGAATGTTAATCATGGGTCAAAAACAATCTTTCCTCAGCATGATAAAATTGCTGTAAGGAAATGAGTTTATACACCTATTTGAGTATATAAACAACGATACAAGTACACAAGATTTGCAAAAAGATATATATATTAATGTAGAACAAAAGCAAGGTTACCCATGATAGCAGCAAGGACAAAACGATTGTCTAGGCTCCAAACAATCATATTTACACCACGGGGAGTTGGAAGAATTCTCTGACGTGGACCTCCCCGAGGAGGTTGAGGTGGCATTGGTGGAGGAGGAACTTTGAGATGATAAGCTCGTGTCCAACGGCCAGCTTTTCCCTAATAAAGATAGAAGGGCATTCTTTTTGTTGAACATGATAATAAAAAAAATTACAGTGCTCCAGAGAACTTTTGACTTCCATACAGGTAAAGCTTGTGTAAGATATAAAGACTATTATATAAAAACACAGAGTTATAACAGATATTTACATGTGATCGACGTGATCTTGGGATCCAAATTATTGCACTACCATCACGAGAGCACGTAACAATGTTGTCATGAGAAAACCTGAAGCACATGAAATCAAGCATTATGTCTTACAAGACATTTACTGAACTACAATAAGGGTACTGATGCTACTAACCATAGATACAAAGTGTAGAACAAGTGAAAGAAAAGAGTTAACACACCATGAATGAACAACTGAAAGAAAAGAGTTAACACACCATGAATTTCTGAATTTTGGGATACTCTCTTCCATTGGGCTCTCAGATGCAGAAAATCTAGATACTGTGGCACAACCACTGCAAAATAAGTTGAAACCAAAATTAACATTCAAATTCAGCCAGAGATCCTCATAGACAACAGGAGGTACCAACCTAAACTGAACATAATTGACATCATTCTCATGGCCAGATAACACGTCAATTTCATAATTTGGTAGGTCAGAATCATCTGTGTTGGGTTTACAAGCATTCCACACCTGCAAATCAGTAGCTATTACTACTCTCATCTTCCAGATTGACGGTAAAAATAACCAACAAGATTGTGACAAATACTAGGAAACTAATGGAAATCAGGACAAGTTTTAAGTGACATATGATTTTACCCTAGCCAGATTGTCAGAGCTTCCAGCGACAAATACTGTTCCACTAGCATTGAATGCGCAACAGAAGATTTGATGGTTTAGTGCACTGCTTGTGGATGGACCATTGTTCTTTGCTGCAGCAAACCCATTACTTTTGTCAGTTCTACAGAGAAAAGAAAAAACAAATTGGTTGCATAGATGATGACTTTGTACAACTATAACTAACCAGCCACACACTCTGGAGGTCTGGGAGCATATATCCGAGGCCTGAAATTTGAAGTTCTAGCATCCCATATCCTACATGTTCCATCATCAGACGACCTGCAAAGTAAAAGGAAAACCCAAAATATAAGGTGTAATCCTAAAGTTATACCTATTATGATCACAGTATCAACAAAGATAAAATATTTTGTGAACCAAGCAACAAAAATTTTAAATTTGTAGAATGTTAAAAGATACTCAGATATGAAAGACAAGAATAGAAGTTGAACCAAGTGATTCTTGAGAGTGAAAACCAAAAATCATTAATTCACTTGTATCAATTAAGAGATGCATGACTTGAGGACCAAAGCTCAACTTAACTCAATCTGTAATCACAGACTGGCTGAAGTTGGCTATGTGAGATGAGTTGAACTTAAACTGGATAGAATGAAGTACCAGAAATGCACAGGATGTCTGGTCCTTGAAAATCCCATTTGGCATCAAAACATTTTATAATTAACAAATGAGACAATGCGATGGGAAAGAATCACATCAGGTGGCGCAACAGAATGAGAAAATGAAAGTTTTCCCTAAAGTTTATGGATAGAGAATAGACTTTATAAACAATAGAAACAACCAATTCAAATTTGTAAAACATTCATAGAAATGTGTAATAAGCAAGAGAACAGACTGTTCTCAGCCTTACGACAGAAGCTGGTATACAGAACCAGGCCGAGGACTAAATGCAATAGCAGTAACAGCTCCAGTGTGTCCACGCAGAACTGATATTGGCAGCCCATCTGGTAGCCGCCACTGTCAAAATCCAGAAAGTTGCTCAAAGATCCACCAGAAAGAAAAAAGTACAAAGAAGTAAACTGGTAATGGGTTGATGCAATAAGCTTACAACTCGAATGACACAATCATTAGATGCTGAAGCCACCAAGGAATTGTTGGAACTCACAGCCAAATCAGTAATATCGCCCTATCATATAAAAATGAGATTCAATGGATCCCCAAGAAAAATTAGAAAGAACATGAGCTTATTCCATGACAGAACAAGAGAACTAACTTCATGCCCACGACAACTGGCCAGGCAAAATGCAGTTTCCATAGACCATATCTTTACAAGACGATCATCTGAACCAGTAACAACATATCTTCCTGGCCGATCAAAAATTGCTGCAGCATATACATCAAGAATTTTAGGTTTATATTACTACATTATAAAAACAAAATAGAAGCATTACTATAGTGTCATGCAAGTTGATAAGAATTTTGTTTTCCCTCAAGCTTATTGAAGAATTGATGATAACATATACCTATCAACCTGTCTAAGGACATAAATGTCAAAACAAGTTAATAAAAATTCCTTAGATCTCATACCACAGTAGACAGCTGCACGGTGACCTCGTAGCCTCTTAAAGTTATGCATTTTCAGGACCATCATTGACGGTTTTGCAATTGTGTAGCATGCTGCACGAGTAGATGGTGCTCGGTGGTGTCTAGTGAAACCACCACCAATTTCCCTCAAGATTAGACCACGAACTTGATCAGCATGTGTATGAGGCCATCGCATGTGAGCAGGAGGGCTCTTCGCTTGGCCTGTTCCCTTATCCCCATCATCTGAAGAAAAATGGAAGGATTTAAGAAGACATAAATGCAAAATACTCTCACAACTCCAAAGGGAAGGAGAAGCGGAAAACACAGATAAACTTAGCATGCTGGTCATGGTAAATATAGAAACAGCATAAAATCTTTAAATTCAAACAGGATTGTGCATAAAAGGCTTGAGCAAATGTCACCTACTGCTTAAAAGAGAAAATGAACCCACTCCCAAAAGGGTAGGAACTGAAGCTGCATTTACAGCATTTCCACCAATTAAGCCATGAGAAGGAGATGCTGAATTGAGTAACAACTTCTTCAAAAGCTTTACCAAGTGATTCTTCTCAATATGTGGATACCTAGATGCATAAGATTAATGACATGAATAAGGTCAAAATGAAACTGCAATGAATGGCTACTAAAAGTATCAAATTTAAACAAATTATTATTGTTCCACAATGAGATGAAAGACCTCAAATTTTAAATTTGACACTTGCCCTGAACAATGTTGCAACAGATTAATGCATGCTTTAAGGAAAAACTCACATAACACATTAGTAAAGAAAAGTGGAATCATTGCCTTAATTGCCAGTTTAGACAAGAGACATCAATATGTAAATACACTACAATCGAGAATGCAGATACACAGCAACAATATAAGCACACTCCATACCTCTCCACTAATTTGGAGTAGTTTAAGGGGTATGAAATGCCATCATCATCTTCATCACCAGTACATACTCCACTTCTCGAATACCAAGCATGATACCTTCTAGGTAGTAGTTGGTGTTCACGAAGTTCCTCCCACAACTGTCCATAAGTCCTGTGACATGGTCCAGATGAAAGGAAATGCATGATCAAAAAATAAATTTCTTTGAGATCAATGTCTACATCAGGCTCCATTGTCTGATTTGTCTCTGGATCGAAGACTTGAGCAATATCAAGCACCTTTCTGGAAAAGCTCAAAGCCTTCATACTAGCAGAGGGTGTATCATCTACAGGAGCATATTTCCTGAGGGCCATGTTTCTGCATATTCAGAAGCCCAAAATGTTTATAAGTGAAACACAAAAGAAAATCAATTCGAAAAAAAGAAACGGAAAACGTAACATTTTGAATCAACGATTGGGAACACAAATGCCTAAAAGCACTTATATCAACTGAGTAATAACTTCCAAGACAGAAAGATATACCAAACCAAATCTCACTGAACATGAGAAGGATTGAGTGCAAACCCATTGAATGGTTCAACACAAAAACACGCAACCCACAACCTCACAACTTAAGGGTAGAGAGCAATTATACCCACCAACTTCAACACTAGTTTTTGAGCAAGAAAAAAGCCTATTAATGCTTTAAAAGAACAACAGAATCCTTTACTACGAGCCATTTCAACACCCATTACATTCACCTCATGTCTACTTCCATATCCAGCAAGCTAAATTCAAATCAGTTAAACCATAAATAATTCTCACAAATTCAACCGAATCAAAAGCTCCTCAAACTAGCAATGCTCTTCAAATTCCACCCTTCAAGTCCACATTAACAACAATTCCAAAATCACAGCACTAAGTAAAGAACTTAACTAAGAAAATTATGTTCATAAGCGACCAACCTCTCCTAATCTGCAGCAAAATTCCAAACACATTCCTCTGCCAAAACAACAAAACCCTAATTCAAATTCTCCCGACACCCTTTCACCCGAATCAACAAAACAATCACAATAAACCCTATTCCGATCCAATTCAAACCATAGCACAACTCTACTTTTATCCAAGAAACAACCAAAAAAAATTTAAAAAACAAAACGATTGTCGTTTCTCCAAATACCTCTAATGCGCTTGGGTCCCGAGCCAAGACGGTGCGTTTTAGTCAGTCGCAGAAGTATTGCTCGTTCTCTAACATTGTCAAGGCGTAGAGAGATCCAATTACACAAACTTTTATAGAATTTGAAACGTAGAGAGATTGATGGGTGAAAAACTTGCGCCAGAGGGCGACTTTATTTAGATTCTTAGGAGGAGAGACACACACAGAGAGAGAGAGAGAGACAGCCGTGTGTGGCTGCTCGGAGATTCTTGCTTGTTCGTTTTGGTGTAGTTTTGTGCAGAACGCCGATTAGCGAGATATATAGAGAGATTGGAGTCGAAGAAGGAAAGACAAAGTAACAAGGAGCTTGAAACGGAGACGTTTTTATATCTTTTGCGTTGCGAAGAAAAAGGAATTTTGTTTTAATATTTAGGATTATCTAAAATACCTACCCACACAAGAGGACCTCGAAAACGACGTCATTCAGGTGCTTCCCGTGGCGTTATGTAGGTGAGATTTTTAAGACTTTATAATATAATGGAAACGTAAATAGGGTAATCTTAAAAAATTATTGTTTAAAAAGAATAGAAAAGTTAATAATATAATATAAAAAACATTATTTAAACGAAAAGTGTATAATGTAATATTGTGTAAAGTTATTTATAATCTTATATTTCATTGTAAACTTTTTAAATCAGAAATTTTTAATTTTTCTATTTAAGATAGAAAGTGATATAATATAAAATCTTTTTATTTTATCTTATTATATTTTATTATATTATAAAACCTACAGAATAATATTATATTTCATTCTATTCCATTAATTAACCGCTACATAAGATCAAGCCTTGAATCTCACCTGAAGTTCAAATATATTTTTTGGTTGACCCTTCTCTTTTCTTAATTTTTTTTATTTGTTCTTGTTTTCTTTTTCTCTTTTTTTAATGTCTTTTTTTTTCTTTCCACGTAATTCACTGTTACACTCCAATATCACCATTTAGTTTTTTAAAGAGACAAAATCAAAATTTTCTACATTTTAGAATTTTTAATTTAATATCAAATATTTTTAATTTTTCAATTTTTTAATTAATTTTTCAAAATTCGTAATATTATTTTTGTTAATGTGCCTAATAAATAGACATACTGCCTAATAATGAGTACGTCATATTAGTATAAATATTTTTTTTGCCTTATCATTAAATTGAAAACTTTAAAAAACTTACAAAAAATTAAAAGTGTAAAAGGTTTAGATACTTTTAAGAAAATTATCCCATTTTAAAGGTGAAATTAGTGGTCACAATTTTTTAAAATTCACAAATTTTATATTTTTAATAAATTAAATTTTTTAAAAAATTAATTAACATATTTAAATAAAATAATATTGCCAAATTGAATATGTTTCCTTCTACTTGAAAAGTCATTAGCAACCTTTTAATTTGGTCTACCACTAAAAGTAGAACTCATGTCTTTATGAATAATTGTATTATAATATAGATATCTATATTGACTTTTATTAGGATAATGTTTAAAACTTGAAGTTTTAAGCATTATTTTACTTTGAAAAAATGAATTTATAACCATTTTATTCACGTGTATATGTATATATTTAATATTAGTAAAAAGTATTTTATTATAATTTTAATTATAAATTATATTATATCAAACTAAAGAAAATAAATGCACAGCCTTTAAATCATAGTTTTTGAAAATAAAAACGAAAGTCATTAACTTCCTTGTTCATTCCACCCAGCATATGCGGGCCAATATACTCTTTCGGATTGGGCCTATGGATGGCCCAAGAAAACCAATACATCTTAATGGACTCAGTTTACGTTAATTAGGCTTTAGGCTTTAGGCTTTTTTTTTTAAGGGTAAACAACTATTACAAACTACATAATAAAACGGGAAAAACTGACTCCTGATAAATCCTCTATAAAGATCATGTGACACCCTATGGGTGTAGTAGCAAAATAAGTAACGGCATCTGTCAGCTGTCGGCATAATTAACAAGTCAATCAGCATATCTATTGCTTTTTTGATACACATGTTGATGAACAATAGTTCAATTCCTAGTAAGTAGCCGGTGAATGTTCCGAACAATGGGATTAAGAGTCTTGGATCGTCAGTATGAAAAAGAGAGGACATCGAACACTATCTTAGAATCAATATCCAGTTCGATACGTTGAAATCCTAGATTCCAAGCGAAGTTAAGTTCAGTATAAACCTCCCAAAGTTCTGCTGTCAACGGAGAACACCATTAGGCTATTTTTTAAAAATAAAAAAATTAAATTTGATCTGACCGATCAAACTTCAAACTGTTCGAATTTAATTACGCCAAGCTTAAGCTAAAATCTTCACGTCCGATTGAACTTTGGCTTGAGATTGACACTCTATTGTCAAACTTAATTTTAAGCCAATAAAACTCAGCCTCACCGTTCTTCTAAGTTTGAAGATACTTAGAAAAAAATAGAAATTTGATTACATTTTATACCTTTCAACCTTTTCTATTAAAGGAAAGCTCGTAATTAGGATTATTCAAATGCACATTGAATACAATTTTAAAATTCATAAACTATATATTCTAAGTCAATTATTTGATTTTATATAATATTTTATAAATATATATAATATTTATATGTTTAAATAAATTATATATTTATTTAATTTATTTTAATAAAATTTACTGAAATGATGAAATTCAAAAACATTAGAATGAGTCGAGAATGTTAGCTAAATATGGATCAAAATTTGGCAGTCAAAATATAAACTCTCCAATGGCTGCTACAAACTACGTCCAGCTGGAAGATTCATACAAACTATAGATTTTGGTAAAAGAAAGAGACAGGCAGTTGATAAGCCTCCACTTTCTATCTCTCTCTTCTTCTTCTTTTTCACTTTGAGAGCTATAAATACCCTCCACTGCACTCTTTCGATCCTCCACATTTCTCATCTGATAATCTATATAGAATCAAACACTTCTTTTTTTTTTTTTTTTGGTTCCTTATAGTTGAAAATGTTTTTTGATTTCTTCACAATCATATGAATTATCTCAGGATTTTCTGTCAAATGGTTCTTTTCCATTCGGTATCAGTTGTTCTTCTGCACTTTTTCTACTTGATCTCCTGAGTCCATTATCATCATCTTGTACGATTCTGATAACAATCCCACATAAATTCTCAAGTTCTACGTTTGAATCCATTGATTTATCTTCAAGGGGTTTTGAAGAAGAAAAAAAGAAGCCATCTTTCATGAAGATGAACTCATCGGGGTCTGAAGCTGAAGGTGAAGCACCACATGCGACGATCGATGAGAAAAAGAGAAGAAGAATGATATCTAACAGAGAATCCGCGAGACGATCACGCATGAAGAGGCAAAAACACACGGAAGATCTCGTCAGAGAGAAAGCTGCATTGGAGAAGAAACTTGGAGAAGATCATCAGAACTATTCTGCAGTTTGGCAACAGCACGTTGTTCTTATATCAGAAAATGAAGTCCTGAAAGAAGAAAAGTTGAAACTTGATTCGTATCTCACGTGTCTGAACCAAATCCTGTCGACTTACAAGCAGACAGCTATAGATGGTGAAGATTCTGATCTTTCAGAGCCATGTTTGAATCCCTGGGAAGTTCTCAGCTCAGGACAGCCAATTCCTGCTTCTGGGGTCTCACAGTTTTCGTTTTTCTAGTTCTGGAAGCCGCCATTAATGGACAGAAAGGAAGCAAAACGAATATGTACAGTAAAGATTTATCTGTAGTTTCTTGAATTCACATCACAGTGTATGTCTCTGAAATTCCATCTGTTGTTCAAAGGAAGGTACAATCTCATCCTGACATTTCCTATCAGCATGCAAAGAGAGAACGGAAGAAGACAAAAACGGAGGAACGTCTTGGTTTTTTGAGGATAAGATTGCTTGAAGATAAGAACAAGAAGATGTTCTTAAAATAGCATAAATCCGTGGTCCAATCAAAACGTCAGCTTTTACTTTCTATATACATACATATAATATATCACCCAGTACATGTTTTTAAGATTAATTACTTAGATTTATTTTTATTTTATATTAAATTAAATTTCTTTTATTCATAAGCTTCAAATTAGATTAAAATTTAATATAATATGTTAAAACTTATAAAATAGATTAAAAACTAATATAGCATATCAGAAAAACTAAAAATAGATAAAAACTACTTATAAAAATAGTGCAATAAACTGAAATTAAAACAATTATATCACAAAATTTCCATATGTTTATTCCTTTTTTTATAAGTTATGAATTATTGAAATTGTTGAATTATCTTTATCCTTAAGCCGTTGGATCATTATTTTGTTAATTAATATTATTGAAATCTCTTCTTTTTTGGCATGGAATCTTTATCTTTAAGGCATCAAGTTTCAAATTCAAATAATACGGTTTATATCGAATTGAGTATAGTCTTATCCACTAACCAAATCCACCTGTAAGTTAATACACACCTGCCTTTTTTTTTCCTAACTCGGAAAACCTGAAACATTGGAATCTTCCCATTTTTGAGGAGACATTTAACTTTTGTCTTAACAGTAATTGCCAAGAATCGCCAACGACTTTAACGAATTGGCGGCCGAAATAAAAGACAACATCACGTTTGGGTATATAAGTTCCTGAAATTTTTAGTCATCATTAATTGTAACTACCCCAACCTTTTCGATTTCAGTCAGGCTTGCTAATGAATCATTTGGTTCTCTTACGCAAAATAACTGGTCTTGATCCCAACAACTTCTGCAAATATCTAAGACGATTTGTAGGGACGCTGCAGGTATGGAATAAAGATGTGTTTGGTAACATTTTTCTACGGAGAAATAGACTATTGTCATGCCTAGCAGGAATCCAACACACTCTAGAAGTACGACAGTTGGCTTCTTTGGTGCAGATGGAGATCTTCCTTAGAAAAGAACTAGAACATGTGCAGTGTGAGGAAAAACTGTTTTGGCATCAACAGTCCCGATCTTAATGGTTATCTTACGGAGATAGGAGCACGAAGTTTTAATACGCCACAACCAAGACTAAAAGGCGACAAACAAACGTTAGGGCTCTGAGAGTCGAGGATAGAAACCTGATCTCTGATCATATAGCCTTGAGGAGCTTGGCCAAAAACTATCTTGAGCAATTATATACTTGCGAGAGACTGGGACATATGATCAATCAAGCAGTATCCGAAGGCAAATGAAACCCGATAAAACTGAGCTGAAGAGGTCCTGCTTTATCGCATCTTTTTTTTGCTGACGACTTCATTTTGTTCGTGAAAATATAGGATGATCAAGTGATGGTTATACAAGATATTCTGGATCTCTTTTTTTCGACTTCTGGTCAAAAGATGAGTAAAGAAAAGACGCGTTGCTTTTGTTCTACGAATATATCTCGTCTTTTGGCTCTTGAGATCAGTCGAAAGTTGGGCTTCCAACTTACTCACAATTTGGGAAAATAACTCGGTTTACCGATTATTCACGAGCGAACCTCTACAAGGTCTTATCAATATATTATAGATAATGTGCAGAAGCGGCTTGATGGTTGGCGTGGAAAACATCTCTCTCTCGCTGGTAGGATCACTTTAATCCAATCGGTACTATCAGCTCTACCCATATACACGATGCAAACCGTGCGGCTCCCTCATTTCTGTGGGGAACAACAAAAGAGCAAAACAAGACATGCTTGATAAACTGGAAAACGGTATGCAAATCAAAAGAGTCAGACGGTTTAGGTCATAGGAAAATCCGAGTGAATAATGACGCTTTATTATCTAAACTAGGATGGTTTCTTATCAACAAACCTGAAGCTCTATGGGTATAGGTACTAAGTGCCAAATACAAGTTTGTCAGAACCAACTTACCTTCTTCTATTTCATCTGTCGGAGGTTCCATGCTATGGCGGGGAATTGCTTCGATATGGTCGCATGTGATCCGCGGAATAAAATGGTTGATTGGTAATGGTGTAACTACTAAATTATGGCAAGATGCTTGGGTACATGATCTTGGACCAATTAGGGAACGAGCTATAAATCCTATTCCGAGTAACTTGTTAAACCTACCAGTAAAGTCGTTTGTTAATAACACTGGAGGCTGGCACTGGAATTTATTTTAATCTATAATCCCTACATCGGTTTGCATGGAAATTGCTGGAATTTTACCCCCATGCATTCATTTTGGCCCTAATCGATTGGTTTGGGGAGCATCCCATAATGGTCTCTTTTCCACTACTTTTGCGCATAAATTTATAGATGGGCAGGACGACAATAGCAGAGACGGTTACTAGGAGAAGATATAGAAATGGGAGGGACCGCAAAGGATCAAAGCTTTTCTTTGGCTCTTTGCTCATGAAAGGCTCCTCACTAATCATCAACGATAAATCAGACACCAATCCACAGACCCTTCCTGTCAGTTCTGTTGTGAAACCGAAACCATTTTACATGTCATCAGGGACAGTTGCAGAGCTCGCAACTTCTGGAGAGCCTTCCCTAACTCAGTGATTTCAGAGGAATTTTTTGGGTGGATAAAAGAAAATGGTTGTCAAGTAATTTTAACCAACACATGAAGATCCAAGGATTTGACTGGTCGATAGTCTTTGGTACTACTTGTTGGTTCCTATGGTTTTGGAAAAACAAAAATATTTTTGACTCCAATTTCTCATGGCCTGTAAATCCCTACATGATAGTTTTTAAGTACATATGCTCGATCACACATGCTAAGGAATTGGCGGGAAGAGCCCTCTTGCACCCAAGGATGAAAGTGGAGACCCTTGTTGGCTGGAGAAATCCTTCGCATGACTGGATACGCCTCAATATAGACAGTGCTTACAAAGCTTCCTCCTTGCGGGCTTCAGCAGGTGGGATACTTCGAGACATTACAGGAACATGGCTAGGTGGTTTTGCCCATAACATAGGCTTCTGCACAGTTGTCTGCGCAGAGCTCTGGGGGCTATTTTCAGGTCTTCAACTTGCATGGAATCTTAGGTATCAGAGAGTTAAGTTAGATGTGGATTCACTGATAGCAATTAACATATTATCATCCTCGGATAAACATCAGATCCTGTATAATTCTCTGCTCCTGGGCATTCGAAACTTACTAAACAGAAAGTGGAATGTGAAAGCTAGGCATGTTTACCGAGAGGTCAATAGAGCTGCAAATTGGCTAGCTAACTTTGCCAGTTCTCTTGAACTTGGCATCCATTTGTTTCAAAACCCGCCTGTGGGTTGTCTTTCTATTCTTTTAGAGGATGTCTCAAGGGTATCCTTTCCCCATTTAGTAACTTAAAGTTTCGTTTGCTTATCCATCTGATAAAAAAAAGGTTCATAAATCACACCTAACATGTTAAAATGGTATTAATAACAATTTAAAATCTGATAAAATTAAGTTGAAATCGAAGTTGAATATTTGAATATTTGAATCATTAACTAATCTAGGTTCACTTTAACATAACTTTAAAATTAATATTTTCAAACATTGATTAAAAGGTCAATGTAGAATTTATTACTTAAAATGAACACATGATTTGTGAAATTACTTAAATTATCGATAACTTAAAAATTGAAACCGTTTGATCAGTTTAATAATAAAAAATTTTAATAGATCAATTTTTTAATTTTTAAAAATACAGTTTGATTTATTTTAATAATTTTTATTGCTAAAATTCAATCAGTTTATTAATTAATCTGCTAGTAAACTATTCCATTTTTATAAATAAAAAATTAATTAATTTTTATTAAATAAAATGTTTAATTAAACTTTAAATTTTAACTAAGGAACATCAAATTTTTTCGATCATTTTTTAAATTTATTTAATCTTCAATTAATTTTATGACGACTCAATACCAGTTGAATCTTTTAAACTTTAAATCTCATATTTTATCAGTTTAACTTCCGATCTAGTTTTTAAAATGTTATAAATTATATCCTTTATATGATTATTATATGTATAATACATATCATCATCATTATCATCACCCAGTCCGAAATTTCGAAATGAAGCGGGATATGGAGAGGTCTTATAGTACGCAGCCTTACCTCCTACATAGTAGAGAGACTATTTCCGGTAGGCCCACATGCAAATGAGACAATATAAAAATGATGCAAGTTACAAAGAAAAGGTAAAACTAGCACGGAAAATTTTTATGTAACTAAATTTTAAATAAATACATAAATAAATGAAAATATAAGTAATTGGGAAATACGTGATAGAGTCCAGATCTGCGAGCATTTGATAGGCCACAAAGTCTGACCCTTCTTGTCTCTAAATCAGTTAGGCGACCTTCCTCAGAGACCCTGAAGGTATGACATCCTACTGTCCCCCCTACACCTGTCTTGTGATGCTAAGTTTAATGCCCGTAAGTCTTGTCTGATACTTTCCCTTATAAAAGGGAAAGAGGACTTCGGATATAACTTCCAACGTGCTAATCTGTGCATCGTGAATCATCATCTCCTAATAACCGCTTTACTGTTTTGGCTAGCTTTGAAGGTTAATCTTTTACCCTTATCCGATCATGCCAAATTTTTCTATTACTAACCACTACCTCATTAAGGACCAACTCTAACATATCATCTTTGATCACTTCCCACCAGTTCTTGTAAGGCCTCCCTCTTCTCCTCTTGTATTCACTAAGTGTTATTTCCTCTCAACTTCGTACCGGAGCATCAGAAGGCCTCCTGTGCACATACCCAAACCACCTAAGCCTAGTCTCTTTCAACTTGTCGACAAAGCTAGCTACTTGTAATCTATCTCTCACTACCCAGTTCCAGACTTTATCTCTCCTGGTAATGTCACACATCTACCAAAATATACACATTTCTGCTACTAACAACTGTCTTGTATGCCTACGCTTAGCAAGCCAACACTCTGCCTCATATAACATGATTGGACGGATCATCGTTTTATAGAACTTCCCCTTAAGTTTTAAAGAAATCTTTCTATCACATAAAACCCCTAATGCACCTCTCCATTTGACCCATCTAGATCTAATACAATGAACTATATCGGTATCTATATTACCATCACTCTGAATGATGGATTCGAGATATTTAAAACTCGTCCTCTATGGTATGATGTCGGTACCAATTGCTACCGCCACCTCTTGTACCATCTGGTTTCTCAAAAAGTTGCATTATAAATATTTCGTCTTATACCTGCTCATTTTAAAACCTTTCAATTCTAATGTATCTCTCCAGCATTATAACTTGGAATTAACCCCTTCTTTGGTTTCATCTACTAGGATAATAATGTCAGTAAATAGCATACGCTAAGGGACCCTCTTTGAATATGTTTGGTAATTTCATCTAACCCTAATGTGAACAATAAAGGACTTAACGCAGATCCTTGTGGAGTCTAACCTTAATAGAAAACGCTTCTGTGTCACCTCCTATCATCCTTACGCTAGTCAATGCTCCTTCATACAGATCCCTAATTATTTTAATATATGTAATTGGAATGCCCTTGGCCTCCAGACACCTTCATAAAAGGTCTCTAGGAACCCTGTCATGCCCCTTTTCCAAATCAATAAAAACTATATACAAATCTCATTTTCCTGTAGCATTCCATGAGTCTACGAAGTAGATGAATCGCTTCTATCGTGGACCTACCAGGCATAAATTCAAATTGGTTGGCCGATACAGAAGCATTTTTCCGGATTCTCTTTTCAATTGCCTTCTCCCACAGCTTTATGGTATGACTTAACAGTTTGATGCCTCTATAGTTGTGACATTGTTGGATGTCCCCTTTGGCCTTGTATAAGGGGATCAACCTACTTAATCTCCATTCATCTGGCATTTTAGTCGACTCTACGATCACATTAAAGAGTTGCACTAACCACCCAATACCGACAACTTTTAACTGCTTCCATACCTCTATAGGGATCTCGTCCGGCCCTACGACCCTTCCACTCCCCATCCCTTTCAAGACCTTTGTAATTTTACCCCTCGTGACCCTTTCGCATGCGCACTTGTTAAGAACATGCCCTGTCACAGAGGGTTCGCCTAACTCTACGATGCCCAATATCTCTTCGTTATACAAGCCATAGAAGTATCTTTGTCATCTCCTCTTGATGGTCTGGGCCTCTGTAAGTACCTATCCTGTTTCAGCACATATACCACAAACTTAGTTGAAATCATTCATTCTACTTGTCCTATCTCGTGCTATCTTGAAAATCTTTTGTGCTTC
This sequence comes from Erythroxylum pedicellare, assembly GCA_027563575.1. NCBI lineage: Eukaryota > Viridiplantae > Streptophyta > Magnoliopsida > Malpighiales > Erythroxylaceae > Erythroxylum > Erythroxylum pedicellare. The sequence goes on from JAOQMP010000210.1 coordinate 55,989,107, forward strand.
CTTTAACGTATCCAAGTCCCTTTATATAGTTTCATATGGTTCTCCTCTAGCCACTGTGATGATTTTCTTTGCCTTTTGTTTTTCCAGTCTATACCTTACTTTGTTAATTTCCCTCTCCGCCTCTATTGAACTTGCTAAAAGTTCTTTAAAAGTTCTCTTTTTTGCCTTACTGTCCCCTGGACCTCGACTGACCACCACCAAACTTCCATCCACCCTCCTCCCTGCCCTTTGGGTACCCCTTTGGATACCCCTAGGAGTCTTGTGGCATCTGCACGCACTACGAAAACTACACCCTCTCGCATTAGATTTGCATCCCCACTCATATACCATATAGCATTAGACCGAACTTGCATCCTAAATTGTTCCACCTTGTCCCCTTTTAGCCTCCACTACCTAGTTTTGCGACAATGCGTGGTAAAAAACTGTGAACTCCATCTTTTAATCCCTAAATCCAAAAGTAGCAATTAATGTTGAGTCGATATGCATGCAGCTGATAGTACTTTGCACTCTTTGCTCCATGATCTTGAGCAAGGAGATAATCTATTTGCGTCTTGGATGCGCTACTCTAAAAAGTTACCAAGTACGCTTTGTTTTTCTTAAAAAGGGAATTAGTTATAACTACCTCATACGCTACGGCCATGTCCAATAAAGCAATCCCATTATCATTTCTAATGTCATATCTGAAGCCCCCATGCGCTCCTGTATATCCGTCAGTACCAGTCCCTATATGCCCATTAAAATCACCTCCAAGGATAATCTGCTCCGTATAGGAGAATTTTAGCAGCACCCCATCAAGCACCTCCTAGAACAGACGTTTTTGTTGTATATCTGAACCTACTTGAGGTGCATACGCACAAACTATATTGAGAATCTCATTGCTAAAAACAAATTTTGCCACAATAATCCTATCATTTACCTTTGTAATCTCCACCACTCTGTGTATAAGTTCTTTGACTACCATGATACCTACCTCATTCTGCTTCTACAAACTTCCCGAGTATCGTAGGTTGAAACCTTTTATCTCCTTTACTTTAGCCCCTGCTGACTTTATCTCCCGAATGCAAGCTATTTATATCCTATACTTGTATAAAATGTCCACTAATTCTAAGGACTTACCTATTAGGGTCCCAATGTTCCAAGAATCTATTCTCATTTCGTCCTCTCCTTTTTTATCCCTACATGCTGCACGTACCGACCCGCTTGCGTTAGTTCCAACCGCTCGATTTAAAGGCATCCCTCCTGCCTCGTGGCTTATACTCGTTCCTTAGGTCTAATCCGAAGAAGTCCTTAAATATCTGGTAATAATAATATCACCAATATTAAATAGAATTAACAAGTAAAAAGAACAAAAATTATATAAATATATACTAAATTAAACTACAACTAATAAAATAAAACTAATAAAACTAGTAATAATAACAATACCAACTAAGTAGTAACTACTATTCCAACTGAAAGGGACTAATCCATACAAGTTCTCGTAACAGTGGAAGAGCTGGCATAGAAAAAACTGAAGTGGAAAGATGTTGTAAGCAACACTTCCAAAAATAACACCACTAAATAGAAATAATAATAAAAATACCAAAATCTAATATATATAAATAAAAATAAATGCAAATAATACTAATACTAATAATACTTAAAGGTGCTAAAAAAACGAATAATAAAAACTCATACAAAGACAAAAAGACAATAAAATAAAATAATACTAAAATAAAAAAGGAGGAAGGTAAATTACTAGTGAACCAACCGAAGAGAACCTCAATCCTATAAAAACACCCACGATGTCGTCATAGTAGGAGAGCTCAAAAGGAAGAAAAAAAAGACTGAAGTGTTGGTGAGGGAGTCTTTGGAGAGTTGATAGACAGAAAGTATTCGCATAAACACGTGATGCCCGACACAAATAAATATCCTGACTACCAAAAGAGGTCTTGTAATGGCCAAAGTATGAGTTACTAACGATAAAAAATAGGAAAAGACTGATGAGAAAGGATTAAATCCTTTCAACAGTCTCCAGTCGTCATTTACACGCATGAATAGGGCGTTGCGACGCAGTTGGTGTTATTGCCAATGAATGTAAACGCCGAAGTTGCAAGTTACCAAAGTCTGAAAAGCTATTCCAACATAGTGTAATAAATGCCTTGCTAAATGACAAAAACAATAATCACGACACCCATTCTCTCTTCCTCTCCCCCACACTCACCATCTACAACCACACTTTGCGACTTCCTAAGTAAAGGACTCCATAACTATAACCACATTACGAGCTATGTCATCCTAGCCTTCAAGCAGTAATACACTACTGTTGCTATTTGTCTAGCGTAGACTAGTAACTCTCAACCAACAAAAATAACTAACTTACAAGTGGAGAAGAAATTACATTAGAGAAGAGGGACTGTGATTATACATATGTGAAATATAAATATAATGACTTCGAATTTATTGTTAATAAAAATAATAACCATCAATCTTCAACATTGTCCATTAGAACTAACACTGAGTCAACTTAATCTCAATTATCTTATAGTTTTCCTGGAACCTTAATTTGAACATCTTTCCAAGCCCCTTAATCCGATTAGGTTTCAATAATGTTTATGACATTAGCCATTTTGATTTTATTTATGGATGTAATTAGATTAAAATGAGAAAAAAACCAGATGAATATAAATGTTCTACTTAAAACCCAACTTGACAACTAAAAAAAAAAGAACTTTAAATAATTATATTCAATATTTTAAAAATCAGACTGGAAATTAAACTGGTAAGACAAATATTTAAGGTTTAAAAAATTAAACTAATATTACATAAAATTAAAGAATTTTAAACATGATTAAAAGAAATTGTCTTTATTATTAGAAAATTTTAAATTTTAAATAAAAATTAATTAATAAACTTGTTAGTTTTTAATAACAAGAATTATTAAAATAAAATGAATAAAAAATAAAAATTGAACCAAAAAAATTAAATAATATAAAATTTTTCGACTAAATTTTAGAATTAATTGAGTTCATTAATCATTAATTAATTATAACTCTATCCATATTTTTATAATAAAATTGAGGAGTCCAGAGCAGGTCACCAAGTTCAAATGGGAACATACTAAAACGAAAGTAGACAAAAATGAGGAGTCCAGAGATCCAGAGTAGGCCACCAAAACGAAAGTAGACAAAAGTTGAGGAGTCCAGATCCAGAGTAGGCCACCAAGTTCAAATGGGAACATACTAAAACCAAAGTAGTCAAAGAGCTCTCCGGAATAGCTTTCCATTCATTTAAATAGTCATAACCTTATCCTGATAACATTAACAAAAGGAAACGTGTTTATTTGGTTTTATGGTCATATGTCATTCGTAGAAGTATTCAATTCAAATTCAAATTCAAATTTTTGTTTGACAGTAAGTGTCAGCTATCAAACTTTTTAATTAAAAATATGTAATTACTCATAAATTACGTGTTCAACTAATACTTAATAAGAGTCATTAGAGGTTAATTAGTAGTTTAAAGACAGGTGACAACTTCGATATAGTTAAGGTTGTTGATATATTTTCACAGATCAATCATTCTATCTTCAAATTTTGAAGCATTGTTTGAGTTAGCATTTTGGTTTGATTTAGTTTAATAATTTTTATTATTAAAATTTAATCTCAATTTTTATAAACTAAAATAAGTCAATTAGTTTTTAATTAAACTTTAAAATTTTAATAAATAATGACAATTTTAACATTTTAAATCTTATATTTTCTGTCTTATCGTTGAGTTGCAAACCTAACTCCCTGATATTTTCTCCGTGAAGGCATCAATAACTTTATTTTCTCATTCTTATCAGATGTTAGTCACAAGAACACAAATGGGGTATGCTCTGAGACAAGTCAACAAAGAAGAACGGGACAAGAGACAAGATATGAGCTATCTCTTGAAATTGGAGATGTTGATCTAATAATAAAAGAGCTTTACACCAAAATCTGAGATAGACCCTTTTAGCCTGCTTTGTGGGTCTTCGTTATTTCTAAAGCCGTTTCACAGAAATGGAAAGAAAATATACACCAGTAGTGTTTCTATTACAATATATGATAATAAGGGCTACCAAAGATCTTTGCCTGCCAATGGACTATTAGTTCAAAACAAGCTTCCGCTTCTATAGTTTCTTCTTTCCCAAATGACTATTTGATCACGACTTCAGGCAAAGACCTTGTACATGATCAGACATCCAAGGCTGAAAATCCACTAAAACAACAACTACTAATTCATCTGCTAATACGTTTATAAAAGCTCGAAAGCGCAAGAAAATGAATCCGATGAAAATGTTCTCTAAGAGTTTACAAATCCAGTTTGCATGGTTACTCGTGAACTTGCTCTTGTGTAATAAAGACATCTTTTTTTATTCCTTTCTTCATTTATACAGATAAACATAATTTTGGTCATTCAGCAATGAATGAGGCCTTTCACTTGTCAATACGCAGAGGATTGCACTTAGATTATAGAAAAAAAATTGTGTCAAGTGAATTGCATATAGATTATAGAAGATACCTTATCTATTTGACGTAGTATTGATGAGAAAGCTTACAGGTATGCATGCATTTGATGAAAGATGGAGCTCTCACCCCAACAGCTTTAACCCCTCCATGATTCATCCATTTTGGAGAGGTAGACCATGACCACCACTTACTTAGTGAAACCTGCATTTTGCATTTAGCTAATCCATCACATTTTTTTAACCATGTGCTCTAAAGTTCCCCTAGAAATTGTTTCCTTCGCAGCAGGTAAGGACTTTGTCAACACCTAAAACCTTCTAACTCCTAATTCTTTCCATCGTACCACTGAATAATCTATAATGATTCACAAATCCAGCTGAGAGCACCAATTTAATTGGCGAACAGCCCTACTATCCCCTCATCGGTTGCAGATATTGAGTTCTTTCTATTTTCACCAAATAAATGATTGGAAGCTGCATAGTCATTACAAAAGTTAATTATCATCTTGCACCATGTGTCTGGTCAATACTTCTAACAACTTGCGAATCTCTTTGCTCATAGGATGAAAATGATCTCTAGAAACAAACTCATGGACAACACCATTGACATTAATTGAACTACAACCAGGTGTTTTTGTCAAACCTTTCGCCTTCATCCGTCTCCTCAACTCCCCAACAATTTCCCATCTGTTAGCCATAGCATACAAATTGGACAAAAGCACGTAGTTAGTGTCATTTAGTGGCTCCATCTCAATCAAATTTCTTCCAACTTGCTCCCCCAATTCAACATTTCCATGTAGTCTACAAGCACCGAGGATGGATCTCAGTACATTTCCGTCAGCTTTTACTGGCTTCATTTTGACGATATGAAATGCTTCGTATAGCAATCCTGCACGACCAAGCAAGTCCACAAGGCATCCGTAATGCTCCATTGTAGGTTTTATCTTCTGACTGACCACCATCCTATCAAATACTTGTAACCCAGCATCAACTAAACCTGAATGATTACAGGCCGCTAAAATGTTGATGTATGTTATTTCATTCGGCTCTATTCCAGACTCAGTCATCTTCACAAAGAGCTCAAGTGCTTCTTCTCCAAGTGAGTGCATTGCCAGTCCTCCCAATATAGAATTCCACACAAACACCTTCTTATCTGCTGTCTCCATAAACAGTTTCCTTGCCATGTCAATTTGCCCACATTTACTATACATATCAATCAAAGCTGTAGACAAATGGGCATCAACTTTTATCCCATTTTTCTCAACGTACATGTGAAGCCAATGGCCTTGATCTAAAGCCCCCAACCTAGCACAAGCAGGCAGCAACGTTGTAATAATGATTTCGTCCATTTCAACTTCAGCAGCTTGCATTTCCTTGAAAAGATCCAAAGCCTTACTATAACAACCCATTTGCGTGTAACCATTAATCAATGCAGTCCAAGAAACCAAGTTTCTTTCTGGCATTTCATCGAACAAACAGGAAGCCTCACTCAACAACCCATTCTTAACATATCCCACAAGCATCGTAGTCCAAGACACAACATCTCTTTCGGGCATTTCATCAAACAGTCTTCGTGCTTCGTCCAAATCCCCCGATTTCACATACTCATCAATCAAACAGTTCCATGAAACAATGTCCGGGTTCTCGATTCTATCAAACAATCGATGAACCACACATGCCGCCTCTCCAATCTTCACATAGAAGTCCATCAAAGAGTTCCAAGAATGAGTCCCAAACTTAACGTGGCATTTTATCAACTGGGCATGAGCTTGCTTGCCTTCAAAAACACCTCCAAACTTAGAGCAAGCAGAAAATACAAAAGTGAAAGTGAACTCATCAGGGTACACACAGTCTGCACACAACATGTTTGAATAAACAACAAATGCCTCTCGTGGCATGCCACGGGCATAATAGGCTCTTATCATCGTATTGTACATGAAAGAATTTCTTTCTATATCGACGCTATCGAACAATTTTCGAGCATAATCAAGAGCACGGTGACTCTCAGAGGAGCCAAAGGAAGAGAGCAAACGTCCAAAGGCATATTTTTCTCGCAAAAGAGAGGTCTTGACGAGCAGGGCATGCACTTGCACTAGCTCCTTCACGTTTCTACAGATTTGTAGTAGTAAAATTGCAGTATCAGGTTTCTTCAACTGAGTTCTCTTTTCGGGGTTGACAGTGGTTTTACTTGTTGTCGACGACAAGTATGAAGCTAAAGGTACACTCATGTCTTTATTCTCTCTAAGCTATTAAGGAACAGAAGAGGCTTTCCAGTCAGTTAAGTTCGTTATGTCCAACAGTTTTTTTTTTAAATTAAAAAATCGGTTTGAGTTTTTAGTTTTGGTTTTTAAAAATTATTTTTTTCTTATTTCTGATTTTTTATAATCTGATTTATTATCATTTATTTAATTATTAATAAAAATTATGAATAATTTAATTCAAGATTATATATTTAATAAATTAAAATTAATTATCAAT
>JAOQMP010000210.1:56005309-56031268 GCA_027563575.1 Erythroxylum pedicellare
CCACACATCCTATTCCGACCCGCATTTGAGATGGGACCATCAAGCCTCGAAGTTACAGGGATCTGCACTATGGTTTTTTTCACTCTGCTCACTCTGATTTTTCTAAGCCTCGTTCAGTTCGTTCTGCTTTAAATAGTCCTTATTTTATTGGTATGCGCCCATGAAAGGAAAACCTCCCCCAACAAAAAAAAAGAATGCAAAATTTTGCAAAAAAGTCCCTCTATTTTTAAAAATTTTGAAATTGGCCAGTTTTTGGACGGTATTTTGATCGGCCAGTATTTTAACCTGGTATGACCCACCCTTTGTTTCGTACCGATTTTGGACCAATACCAGCCAGTACGAAACGATATTCATAATTTTACTCAAAAGCAAAAGCAAACACCTAAAAAGATGAGTCTCATTATGAGAATTGGAATCCAAAGAATTTGAAGCATTATTTGTCACGAATTGGTTTATGCTACGATTGTAGATTAGATGGAGAATCTGGATCACTTGAGCTATCAGTATCAACTAGATAGGTCTTTTGTCATTTACTGGGACTGAGCTCACATGTGTGAAGTTTGTGCAAGAATTGATTTAACTCATCTTTATTAGTACTGTATTTATCATTATCTGGGTCCTGAGCATCTTGAAAGATTAAGTTAAAAGGCTGAGGCCTACAATATCTGAAACTAATTCTTCTGTGTCATACTGAGAACTATTGAAATCTGGTATAAAAACTTCCAGTGCTTCTGGTTCACCAGGAATAAATTCACCAGGATATGGTCTAATAGAGGTGGAAATGACTGGTGTATTGGGGAAGTGATTTGTCTCTTTGAGAAAATCTCTAAAAGATTGAAGCACACAGTTTTGATGTCGTGGCCAGTATAATGATGTATGATCAAATTAGACACAATATTCTGTGTAAAAGACACCAGTATGTGTTTCTCGATATTGACGATGGAGGATGAAGAAGCAATGAGTAGATTGTCGTCTAGCAGAAGCTTTCCATAGACGATTTTGTGAGATTATCATAAAATATTGTTGCTTCCATTAATCTAGTGGTTTGAACCACTCAAGAAATGTCCATAACAAAGATCTTCCATTATTTATATCATAGAGATGTTGATAGAGTTAAAGAGTAGATATAGTGATAGCACAAACATAAAGAGCAGAGAGTGCCTAAAGATACCATAATATGTTTTCATAAAGAGGATCATGGAGAAAAGTCACATGAAGGTAAGATCCTTTGAGGTTGAACATTGTGTAACTTCCAAGAGAGTTATGTTCATGAAGAAATTGATGTAAATAATAAAACAAACTCATACGAGCAAGTGAGGCAACTTCAGAAACATTAGTGGGTGTACTAGTAACAGGAGAAAAAGATTTCTTTGTGAAGGCAAAGAGAGGTTGACTAGCTATAAAAACTTGATAATTAAAAACTTTAAAAGACTAAAGAATTTTAACGATACTTGGTTGAAGAGGATATTTATAATGAAAAAAGGAAGGGAAAATATCAGTAGGCTAAGGTGGATTCTATCTTAGTAACTTGGATAAACATGAAGTATAAGCTTTCACGTATAGTATGAACTCACGGATATAATTAACAATCATGAGGAATTGTGGTATTTGTTTCACAGTGAGATGGTCATCAGGAAAGTATAACAACTCTTGTGCAGTATGTGGATCAGGCTGGTAGAATCCATCTTTGAAATGCATACCCAGAAATTCAATTTCTTTAGTGCCAATGATTATTTCGAGTCTGAAAGCATAATGCCATGTTGTTTAGTAAGATCCAAGAATTCTTGCAGTAAGGCCTGATGTTCCTCATGGGTCTTTGAGAAAAGGAAAATGCCATCGGTGTAAATGACTGTACTGTAGAGGATAGGCTCATAGATCTTGGTCATTATTCTTTGAAATAGTGATGGGGCGACTTTAAGCCCAAATGACATAACAGTCTATTGGTACTATGTCTTGTATCTCTCAGTTAGGTGAATACCCAATTGCCAAAATCCTGCTTTAAGATCAAACTTGGAAAATATAACAACTTCTTTTAGAATAGTACCTGAGCACTGATCATTAGAAGAGGAAACTTGTTATCTTGCAGGAATGCATTCAGAGGCTTATAGTCAATTACTAATCTCTTTTTTCCACACTTTTGCTCTGAATGTTTGTTAACATAAAATGCCTGGCAAACTCAGCCTGATTTTGTGGGCTTAATCAATCTTTGTTTTAGAAGGATAGCATACTCATCTTGTGAAAGCTTTAGATCATCAGGGTTCATCCTTGGATGTGTGGCTTTTGTGGGATTAATGTCCTCATACTTTTTGAAAGGTAGACTTATGAAAAAGTCAGCATTTTTTCACAAAGGATATAGGTGAGAAAACTTTGCATGTGATTCAGGACAATATTCTAACAATTTATCTCTTAGCGATGCATATGGTGTAGGAACTTGAGAAAGTTCAAACACATTTTTTGCATCAATATAATGACTGAAAAATGATCGATACCTAAGGCCTGTGGGTAGAATCTGTAAAGGTGAGACTTTAATGTATACATCCATACCAATAAGAATATTTGGGTCATGTAGATTGCTTCCAAGCAATTTAGTCCAAACTATACATTGTGAAAAGAATCATATCCCGATCTTTCTTTTTGTAATAAGACATATTTTGAATGAATTGCTATCTGCAGCTGTAAAATACTCATTGTGTGAGGTCCATGGTTTAGAGGGTAAAATGTTGGGCTTCATGATCACACGATTGGATCCAGTATCCATAAACCCAATAGCTTTTATGGGTCTATCTTTATTATCTTGTCTAAAGAGTTGGATCTGGCCGTATGGTCGTTGAACTAAAGTACGATCTAACTTCATACAAGTCTATTGTAGCATGCATAGTGAATCATCCTCTAGAGAAGTAGAGGAGTAAGAGGATTCTTCATCTTCAGAGGTTGTGATAGAAATAGCAAACTTTATATCCTCATCTTCATAAGATTGTTCTTCAATCAAATCTTCAAAGTTATTAGAAGAATGAATAAGAAACATTGATTACATATGCTTTACTAACTTGAGATCCTTTTTAGTCTTATGAGGACAAGTATTTGCAAAGTGTCCTAGTTGTCCACAGCGATAAGCTTTCTGGCGATGAGAGGATTTCTTAAAGAATCTTCTCTTCTTGCCATTCTTTCTCTTATATGTTTGTTTGAGAGGCTTGTAGCCTTGCATTTGTTTGCGGAACTTTCTTCTATGATAGACTAGTTTAAGATGGGTTTTCTTCTTGTTATTACAATCACAAGTCTTCTGTTCTTTGCACTTGATTTGAAGATAAGGCTTCTTACAAGCCTATTTGAGAATTGGACCATCCTTAATGATTTTCTTGAATAAGGTATGTTGATCACATAACTTATCAAGAGAGGCTAAAGCAAGTTGGTAGATTTCTCTAAGAGATATATTAGTCATATCTCGTTGTAAAGAAACAATGGTCCTTTGTAACTTCATTTGTAGTTGATCTGGAAGGGATGAAATAAAAGTATACCAAAGCTTAACATCATTCCAACCATTAAGATGATAGTACCTTTCTATCATATGTTGATGATGCTTATGTATATCACGCTTGTTAAGTGAACAACATTTCATTACAAATATTCCTGACAGATTTGCTTATCAATAAGCTAAAAGTCACCAATGAATTCCTTTTGAATTATTCTAAGAAGAGCTTCGACTGTAGTGGCTTGGATATACTGAAGTCTTTGATAATCATTAATACTTTGCGATCATTCTCGCAAAGTACCAGTGAAATGAGATGTAAACTCAGACAAAATATCCGGTAAACAATTATTTGGTCGAGTCATTTGTAGATCTATCCATGCACCAAATTCATGCAAGCAATCTCTCCATTTCTTTGGGGGTAGATTGTCAAAAGTAAACCAAGGTCCTGAAGTAGGCTTGGTTTGAATAACTAGTTAAGCAGGTGCTGCTTGTGGTGCTGGTTCAGGTCTGAAAGGTTTAATACCTATAGATTCTGCTTCACTTATTTCTGGTTCAACTTTAGTAGGTTCAGGCATAGTCATTAGAACTCCTGATAATTCTGACAGGTGCTAAAGAATCAGAAGATGGTTCTGAGATTTATTCAGATGATGACTCATAGATTGTTGCAAAGACTTTAGATGTTAGGATAAGGGCTTCAGAATAAGCTTCTGTATTATCTGATTGAGCAGGTGAATCTTCTATAGCAAGTGTAGGTGTAAGAGTTGCTATGAACTCTGCCTGACGTGTTTTATCCTTCCTAGTAGAGGTGGAAGGTTGAGACTTCGGTAGACAAGTAGGAGGCGTATGGACCTATAATGATTTACTCCACTGATTAACTGGTTTAGATTTAGTGAACGAATGATGGCTCAAGAATTGGTTCAGGCTTTGGCTTTGACTTTGATTTCTTAGGTTTAGTTTGAATTGCCTGAGGATGAATATACTGTCTAATCAAAGGATAGTTGAACTTGAACTTAAAGACCTTTGATTAGTCAGCTTCTTCTAGATACATCTGATACATAGTAGACGTGTATACTGGCTACATGTTTGGAAATACTGAAGAGGATGAGCCATATACAGTTTTAGATTATACAGATTGCATATCAGCTTTTATTTGTTGCAAATTTCTTATATCTTCTTGATTTCTCTAACTTTGGTGTCGAAGTAAGGTCCAATATAATGTGTAGCAATGTAATGTCGAAGATTAGCATCAAGTTGTTGAATACAAGCTTTATAAGACTGATACATTTGTTGGGTCTATTTAACGACGGCATCGACTTTATGTTGCATAACATGAGTCTACTGACTGATTCCATCTAGCTTAGAATCAATTATTCAAAGAACTTTGTTGCACTATTACATTTGATGTTTGCTAGTTAAGTACTTCAATAGGAAGATTTGAGACAATTATTCCTTGTGAAGTGATTCTTGTGGCTCGAATATAAGGGCTAGAGATAACCCCAGTTGTTTCGTTAGTAATCTTGTGTAAAGAAGGAAAGTCTTCCTCATATAGCTTAACCATCATGCAAGGTATAGAAGTAGAATTCATAACAAGAACTGTTGGCTTAGATTCACAGGTAGAAGATTTCAGCAATTCACGAAGAGATCTGGGTCTAAATCTTTATGTTCATAGACCAATAGATTTGTTAAAATCATCTAGATCTAGATCATCCTTGTGTGGATGATTGTGTGGATGATATTGTTGAGAAGGAATACAACGAGGTTTTGGATTTTTCTTTTTCCTTCTCCTTCTGGCATACCGTTTATCATCTTCATCACTATCTGACTCAGGATTGAGACAGACTTCACAGTCGAGTTCACACATAGATGGGTCGACATCCTACACAAAAAGTCTACGGTGATGATTGATATAAACTGGATCTCTATTAGATTCGAAACAATAGATAGGAGGATCAATTTACCTTCTATATGAAAAAATACGGGATGGATCATAAAAACAAATCTTAATGTAGAGGGTCCAAATGGATCCTTGTTAGGCTCTGCATAGATGGACTTCACCGTTCCATCCTTTAATGTCTTTATAATCGGAGGAGTTGTTGAAGGAAAAGAGTGTTGATGAGGCGCATGGAACACGTTTTGGTAATTGGTGATCCATTCAATAGGTATAAACTTTTCAAGCTCCTATGTTGGTAGTTGCTTCAAGATCTGGATGATAGTAGTTTGATCATTCGAACAATCAGTAACCATGTAAAGGGCATCTGAAGTAAAATTTGGAAAGATAAGATCCAAAGCATGATTCTGTAGAGATAGATTATTTGGTGATGTAAAGTAGTCATGATGGCTGTAGGACCTTGATTTGCTTTAGTGATCTGGATTTGAACTTGTAGATGTTTAGACAAAGTGGGATCATCTAACCTGATGTTGAAATCAGGTGTTATCGTCAGAATGACACTTCCATTATTAAGTGTTGTCAGTAAGGTGCCAATCAAAGCATTTTAGAACGTTGTATAGGTAGTGTTGAGAAGAGATATCTGGGCTATAACAGGTATTCCTTTTCTTCCATGAAGTATAAGAACAAAGTGTATAGCTCCAACATGAAGATGTGTATGATTATGCTCCCTCTAGAGAGAGATCGGCTCCTTAGGGATTTCAAGTTTTATGTATTACTCTGCAGTTTTAGATCTAAGGCCACACTGTTTCAACCTAGAACTTTGGATGATTTCTTATACGTTTGGGCGAGATGTAGAAAATATAGTGCAAATACTAGTTGTCTAAGAACGATCACGAGAATAATTATTGTACGGATTGAACAAAGGTAATAAGGAATCATAAACACGATTTTCTACAGGAACATAGGTAATCTTTACTAGATTTTCTATACGATTAGATACACACGCTTTACACTAGAAGGTAGACTAGACATAGACAAAGTTGAAGACAAATACAGGGTCATTGAGTAGTGTTTCCATTACTTATGGGCTCTCTCCCTACTCACTCTTATCAAGAGACAATGTTACCACCAGTTAAGACACAAAAGCTAGCTCTTGAGAGTGTGTCTCTTAAGAGATTTACTTTTTTACCCTTGCTTTGCCTATAAAAGGAAGGCTCCTCCTCATTTGTAAGCAGGTTCTTCTTATGTTGAAGATTAGTTTAATGAAGTTTGGTTTGAGTGTTTTCTATTCTCTCTAACTTCTCCCTCTTTTAAAAGCTGAAGTCATGAGTGATGTTACTATTTGTCTAGGTACAGAGACAAGTATACTCTACACTCACCTCTTCTGAGGATTTTGTAATCAGAAAGTCTGTGACTGCTTTAAAAAATAATTATGCTGTGAGATTAGATTTAAAGGGGAAATGAGTGTAGGTACTATTGCGACTATTGTTTCAAAAAGAAAAAGAGAGTTGTGAAGGGTGTAAGGCTCCTAAGAGGAAATCTGAGAGTTGTGTGCCCATGGAGAGAAGGGCTTTGTTGTCTCGACCATCATATCTGGAACTTACCAATAGTCACAAAGGTTCCCATGTTGATTTACAATAGTCTACCAAACACCTCAGTAGCCTATAATCTGACTTTGGTTAGTCGATGGACTTCTCAAAGGTATTGTTTTGGCTAGTTGGTTGTTGTACTTTCCCTGTGTGCTCTTCGGGGTCCCAACGTGGTATCAGAGAAAGCTTTCATGTCTTGGTTAGCGGTAACATTGTCTCTTGATAAGAGTGAGTAGGGAGAGAGCCTATAAGTAATGGAAACACTACCTAATGACCTTGCTCGTTCCTCTTCAACTTTGTCTATGTCTAGTTTACCTTCTCGTGTAAAGCATGTGTTATCTAATCGTATAGAAAATCTAGTATAGATTACCCATATTCCTGTAGAAAATCGTGTTTGTGAGTCTTCTTTACCTTTGTTGAGTCCGTACAGTATTTATTCTCATGATCGTTCGTGGACAAGAAGTATTCGTACTATATTGTCTACTTCTCACTCAAAAGTAAAAGAAATCATCCAGAGTTCAAGATTGTAACAATGTGGCCTCAGATCTACAACTGCAGAAAAATACGTAAAGTTTGAAAACCCTAAGGAGCTGATCTCTCTATAGAGGGAGCACAATCACACACATCTTCATGTTAGAGCTATACACCTTATTCTTACACTTCATAAAAGAAGGGAATATTTGCTACAACCAACATATCTCTTCTAGACACTGCTTATACAATGTACCAGAATGCTTTGATTGGTACCTTACTGACAACACTCAATAATGGAAGTGTCATTCTAATGATAACACCTGATTTCAACATAAGGTTAGATGATCCTATTTTGACTGAACATTTGCAAGTTTAAATCCATATCACTCGAGTAGATTAAGATCCTATAGCCATCATGGCTACTTTACATAACCAGATGATCTATCATCTACAAAATCATGCTTTGGATCTTAACTTTCCAAATTCTACTTCATATGCCCTTTATATGATTGTTGATCATTCCAATGATCAGACTACTATCATCCAGATCCCGAAATAACTACTAGCATAAGAGCTTGAAAAGTTTATGCCTACTGAATGAATCACTAATTACCAAAAGGTGTTCTACGCACGCCTCATCGACACTCTTTTCATACAACAACTCCTACGATTCTAAAGACATTAAAGGATGGAACAATGAAGTCCATCTATGCAAAGTCCAACAAGGATCCATCTGGACCCTCTACATTAGGATTTGTCTTTATGATCCAGCCCATGTTTTCTCGTATGGAAGGTAAATCAGGTCCTCCTATCCATTATTTCAAATCTAATAATGGTCCAGTTTATGTCAATCATCATTGTGAACATTTTGTATGTGATGTCGACCTATCTATATGCAAATCTGACTGTGAAGTCTGTCTCAGTCATGAGTCAGATAGTGATGATGATGATGAATGATATGCCAGAAAGAGAAGAAAAAGACAAAACCTTGCTGTATGCCTTCTTAATAACATCATCCATACAAGGATGATCAAGATCTAGATGATTCCAGCAAATCTATTAGTCTATAAACCGAAAGATTCAGACCCAGATCTCTTTGTGAGATGCTGAAATCTTCAACCTGTCAATCTAAGCCAGCATTTCCTATTATGACTCCTACTTCTATACCTTGCATGATGGTTAAGCCATATAAGGAAGAGTTTCCTTCTTTATATAGGAGTACTGATGAAACAACTAAGGTTATCTCTAGCCTTTATATTTGAGCCACAAGAATCACTTCACAAGGAACAATTGTCTCAAATCCTTCTGATGAATTTCTTAACTGGTAAACATCAAATGCAGTAGCACAAAACAAATTTCTTCGAAGAATTGATTCTAAGCTAGATGAAACCAGTCAACAAACTCATGCTACGCAATGTAAAGTTGACGTCGTCTCTAAGCAGATCCAACAAATGCATCAGTCTTATAAAGCTCAGATTTAGAAACTTGATGCTGATCTTCGACATTACATTGCTACACATTATATTGGACCTGACTTTGATGCCCAAGTTAGAGAAATCAAGAAGATACAAGGAATTGTACAATAAATGGAAGCTAATATGCAATCTGCACGATCTAAAACTATATATGGCTCACTCATCCTCTTCATTATTTCCAAATATACAGCTAGTATACACGTCTCCTATGTATCAGACATATCTAGAAGAAGCTGACTATTCAAAGGTCTTCAAGTTCAACTATCCTTTGATTAGATAGTTTATTCATCCTCAGGCAACTCAAGCTAAACCTAAGAAATCAAAGTCAAAGCAAAAGCCTGAACCAATTCCTAAGCCATTGCCTT
Source organism: Erythroxylum pedicellare (assembly GCA_027563575.1). Classification (NCBI taxonomy): domain Eukaryota; kingdom Viridiplantae; phylum Streptophyta; class Magnoliopsida; order Malpighiales; family Erythroxylaceae; genus Erythroxylum; species Erythroxylum pedicellare. Next base: position 56,014,570 of record JAOQMP010000210.1, read on the forward strand.
CGTTCACTAAATCTAAACCAGTTAATCAATAGTAAACCATTACAGATCCATACACCTCCCACTTCTCCACCAAAGTCTCAACCTTCCACCTCTATTAGGAAGGACAAAACATCTCAGGTAGAGTTCATAGCAACTCTTACATCTACACTTGATGTATAAGATTCATCTACTCAATCAAATAATATAGAAGCTTATTCTGAAGCCTCTATCCTAACATCTTAAGTCTCTACAACAATCTCTGAGTCATCATCTGAACAAATCTCTGAACCGTCTTCTGATTCCTCAGTATATCTAGCTGATTTGTCAGAATTATCAGAAGTTCTGATGACTATGCCTGAACCTACTAAAGTTAAACCAGAAATAAGTGAAGCAGAATCCACAAGTATTGAACCTTTCATACCTGAACCAACACCACAAGCAGCACTTGCTCAACCAGCTGTTCAAACTAAGCCTACTTCAGGACCTTGGTTCACTTTCGACGATCTACCCCTAAAGAAATGGGGAGATCGCTTGCATGAATTTGATGTATGGATAGATCTATAAATGACTCAACCGAATAATTCTTTACCGAATATTTTGTCTGATTTTACATCTCGTTTCACTGGTACTTTTCCAGAATCATAACAAAGTATTAATGATTATCAAAGACTTAAGTGCATCCAAGTCACTATAGCCGGAGCTCTTCTTGTAATAATTCATAAGGAACTCATTGGTGACTTTTTTAGCTTATTAATAAGTAGATATGTCATGAATATTTTGCAATCAAATGTTGTTCACTTGACAAGCGTGATCTACAGAAGCATTATCAACATATGACAGAAAGGTACTATCTTCTTAATGGTTGGAATAATGTTAATCTTATATATACTTTTATTTCATCCTTTCCAGATCAATTGCAACCGGAGTTACAAAGGACCATTTTTTCTTTACAAAGAGATATGGCTACTATATCTCTTGGAGAAATTTACCAGCTTACTTTAGCCTCTCTTAATAAGTTATATAATCAACATGCCTTATTCAAGAATATCATTAAGGGTGGTCTAGTTCTCAAACAGGCTTGTAAGAAGCCTTATCTTCAAATCAAATGCAAAGAACAGAAGACTTGTGATTGTCATAATAAGAAGAAAACCCATCTTAATTAAGTATATCATAGAAGAAAGTTCCGCAGACAAGTGGAAGGCTACAAGCCTCTCAGACAAACATATGAGAGAAAGAATGGCAAGAAGAGAAGAATTGTTATATTCTTTAAGAAATCCTCTCATCACTAGAAAGCTGATTGTTGTTTTTTCTGTGGACAACCACGACACTTTGCACGTACTTGTCCTCATAAGAATAGAAAGGATGTCAAGTTATTGAAGCATATGCAATCATTTTTGCCTATTCATTCTTCCAATAACTTTAAAGATCTTATTGAAAAACAATCTCATGAAGATGAGGAAACAAAGTTTTCTATTTCTGTCATGACCTTTGAAGATGAAGAATCCTCTGACTCTTCTGACTCTCTAAAGGATGATTCATTATTCATGTTATAGTAGACTTGTATGAAGTTAGATTGTACTCCAGTTTAATGACTATACGTCCAGATCCAACTCTTCAGCCAAGATAAATATGATAGACCTATTGGGTTTATTGATACTGGATCTAGTTATACGATCATGAAGCCCAGCATTTTACCCTCTAAAGCTGGGACCTCATATGATGAGTATTTTACAGCTGCAGATGGCAATTCATTCAAAATAGGACTTATTACAAAGAGAAAGATCATGATACGATTCTTTCCATAATGTACAGTTTGCACTAAAGTGCTTGGAAGCAATCTACAGGCTCAGATATTCTTATTGGTATGGATGTATACAGTAAAGCCTCACATTTACAGATCCTACTTATAGGCCTCAGGTATCGATAAATTTTCAACCCTTATACTAACATAAAAAATGTGTTTGAACTTTCTCAAGTTCCTACAACATATGCATCGCTAAGAAATAAACTGTTGGAATATTGTCTTGAATTACGTGCGCAGTTTTCTCACTTATATCCTCCGTGAAAAAATGCTGACTTTTTCATAAATCTACTATTTAAAAAGCATAAAGATATCAATCCCACAAAAGCCATACATCCAGAGATGAATTCTAATTATCTAAAGCTTACACAAGATGAGTGTGTTATCCTTCTAAAGCAAGGATTGATTGAGCCCACAAAATCAGACTGGGTTTACCAAGCGTTTTATGTCAACAAACGTTCAGAGTAAAAGCATGGAAAAAAGATATTAGTAATTGACTACAAACCTCTAAATGCATTCCTACAAGATGACAAGTTTCCTCTTCCAAAGATCAGTACTCAAGTATTATTTCGCAAAGAAGTTGTTATCTTTTCCAAGTTTGATCTTAAATCAGGATATTAGCAACTGGGTATTCACCCAACTGAGAGATACAAGACTGCATTTTGCATTTCCAAAGCACAGTACCAATGGATTGTTATGTCATTTGGGCTTAAAGTCACCCCATTAGAGTTTCAAAGAACAATGACCAAGATCTATAAGTCTATCCTCTACAGTGCAATCATTTACATCGATGACATTCTCCTGTTCTCAAAGACCCATGAGGAATATCAGGCCTTACTGCAACAATTCTTGGATCTTACTAAACAGCATGACATTGTGCTTTCAACCTCGAAAAGCATCATTGACACTAAAGATATTGAATTTCTGGGTATGCATTTCAAAGATGGATTCTACTAGCCTGATCTATATATTTCACAAGAGTTGTTACACTTTCCTTATGAACATCTCACTATGAAACAAATACAATAATTCCTCAAGATTGTTAATTATATGCATGAGTTAATACCATACGTGACAACTTATACTTCATGTTTATCCAAGTTATTAAGACAGAATCCACCTTAGCCTCCTGATAGATAGAATCCATCTTGACCTACTAATATTTTCCCTTCCTTTTTTCATTATAAATATCCTCTTCAGCCAAGTATCATTACAACTCTTTCGTCTTTTAAAGTTTTTAATTATCAAGTTTTTATAACTAGTCAACCTCTTTTTACCTTCACAAAGAAATCTTGCCTTCCTATTACTAGTACACCCACTAGTATTTCTGAAGTTGCCTCACTTGCTTGTATGAGTTTGTTTTATTATTTACATCAGTTTCTTTGTGATTATGACTCTCTTGGAAGTCCCACAATGTTCAACCTCAAAGCACCTTACCTTAATGTGACTTTTCTCCATGATCCTCTTTCTGAAAACACATTATGATATCTTTGGGCACTTTCTGCCCTTTATGCTAGTGCTGTCACTATATCTGCTCTATAGCTCTATCGACATCTTTGCGATATAAACAATGGAATCTCCTTGTTATGGACATTTCTTGAGTGGTTTCAACCATTAGATCAATGGAAACAACAATGTTCTATGATAATCTCACAACATCGTCTATGGAAAGCTTCTGTTAGATGATAATCTATTCATTTCTTCTTCAACCTCCATCGTTCATATCGAGAAATACATATTGGTGTCCTTTACACAAAAAATCGTGTCCAATTTTATCATAAATCATTATACTGGCCACAACATCAAAATTGTGTGCTTCAATCTCTTAGAGATTTTCTCAAAGAGATAAATCACTTCCCCAATACACCAGTCATTTCCACCTCTATTAGACCATATCCTGGTGAACTAGAAGCCCCAGAAGTTGATATACCAGGTTCCAATAGTCCTCAATATGACACAGAAGAATTAATCTCAGATATTGCAAGACCTTCTTAGCCTTTTAACTCAGTCTTTCAGGATGCTCAAAACCCAAATGATGATAACTACAGTCCTAATAAAGATGAGTTAAATTAATTCCTGCACAAACTTCACATATGTGAGCCAAGTCCCAGTAAACGACAAAATACCTATCAAGTTGATACTACTAGCTTAAATGATCCAGACTCTCCATCCAATCTTCAATCATGACATGAACCAATTCGTCAAAACTAATGCCTTGGATGCCTTGGATTCCAATCCTCATAATAGGACTCGTCTTTTTAGGAGTTTACTTTTGCTTTTGAGTCTTTTAATGAAAAGAGAATTTTTGTAGCTGACAAACCACTATTCAAGATTTCATCTTATCATCCTACTGTTTCCTTTTAGAAAAGTAGTTTACTTTTTCAAAGTAGCTTTGTTAAAGGTGTGATGATTATACTTTAAAGTTACTTGTGATGATTATACTTTAAAGTTACTTTCTTTTTTAAACTTTTAACGAGTATATCTCTTAAGATATTTACTTTTCTACTCTTGCTTTACCTATAAAAGCAAGGCTCTTCTTTCATTGTAAGCAGACTCAAGTAAGGTTGTAAACATTTAGATAGAAGCTTGTTTAGAGTGTTTCCTATTATCTCTAAGTTCTCCCTCTCTTAAAAGCTTCAAGTCTTAAGTAATGTTACTATTTATCTTAGTACAGAGACAAGTATCCTCTACACTCGCCTCTTATAAGGATCTTTTGTATCAGAAAGTCTAAGACAGTTTATGACTACTTTAAAAAAAATTCCACTATGAGATTAGAGTTTAATGGGGCAAAGAGTGTAGGTACTGTTGCAACTATTATTTTAAAAGGGGAAAGAGAGTTGTGAAAGGTGTAAGGTTTTTAAGAGGAAAGATGAGAGTTATGTGCCCGTTGAGAGAAAGGCTTTGTTGTCTTGACCATCATACTTGAAACTTACCAATAGTCACAAAGGTTCCCGTGTTATTCCACAATAGTCTACCAGACACCTCAGTAGACTACGATTAGAATTTGGTTAGTCGATGGTCTTCTTAAAGGTATTGTTTTAGCCAGTTGGTTGTCGTACTTTCCCTGTGTACCCTTCGGGGTTTTCAGTGTGGTATCAGAACCATCTTTTGTGTCTTAACTAACGGTAACATAGTCTGTTGATGATAGTGAGTAGGGAAAGAGCCTATAAGTAATGGAAACAATACCTAATGACCCTATTCATTTGCCTTCAACTTTGTCCATGTCTAGTTTACCTTCTAGTGTAAAGTGTGTGTTATCTAATTGTATAGAAAATCTTGAAGAGATTACCCATGTTCTCATAGAAAATCGGGTTTGTGAGTCTTCTTTACCTTTGTTGAGTCTGTGCAGTACTTATTCTCGTGACCATTCTTGGACGAAAAGTATACTTACTATTTTATCTACATCTAGACAAAAAGTAAAAGAAATCATTCAGAGTTCCAGATTTGAACAGTGTAGCCTCAGATTTACAATTGTAGAACAATACATAAATTTGAAGTCCCTAAGGAGTTAATCTCTCTCTGGAGGGAGCACAATCATACACATCTTCATATATAATGTACTAGAATGCTTTGATTGGTACCTTACTGACAACGCTTAATAATAGAAGCATCATTTTGATGATAGCACCTAATTTCAACATCAGGTTGGATGATGATCCTACATTATCTGAACATCTGCAAGTTCAGATTCATATAACTAGAGCAGATCAAGTTCTTTTAGCCATCATGGCTACTTTACATCACCAGATAATCTATCATCTACAAAATCATGCTTTGGACCTAAACTTTCCAAATTCTACTTTAGATGCCCTTTATATGGTTACTGATCGTTCTAATGATCAGGCTACTATCATCCAGATCTCGAAGAAACTACCAACAGAGAAGCTTAAAAAGTTGATGACTATTGAATGGATCACCAATTACTAAAAGGTGTTCCACGGGCCTCATCGACACTCTTTTTATACCACAACTCCTCCAATTCTGAAGAAATTAAAATATGGACCGGTGAAGTCCATCTATACAAAGCACAATGAAGATCCATCTAGACCCTCTACATTTAGGGTTATATTTCTGATTCAGCCTGTATTTTCACATACGAAAGATAAATCTAGTCCTCCTATTCATTATTCCAAATCTAATGGAGATCCAGTTTATGTCATCCATCATCATAGACATTTTATACAGGTTATCAACCCATTTATGTGCGAACCTAACTATGAATTCAATCTCAAACCTAAGTCAGATAGTGATGATGATGAATGGTATGCCAGAAAGAGAAAGAAGTAGGAAAAGCCAAAACCTTAGTATATGCCTTCTTAACAGTCTCATCCACACAAAGATAATCTAGATCTGGATGATTCCAGCAATTCTATTAGTCTACAAATAGAAAGATTCAGACCCAGATCTCTTTGAGAGACACTGAAAGCCTCTACATGTCAATCTAAGCTAGCAGTTCTTGCTATCGCTCCTACTCCTATACCCTGCATGATGGCTAAGCCATACGAGGAAGAATTTCCTTGTTTATACAGAAGTACAGATGAAATAACTAGGGTTGTCTATAACCTTTATATTTGAGCCACAGGAATCACTTTATAAGGTACACTTGTTTCAAATCCTTGTAATGAAGTTCTTAACTGGAAAACATCAAATGCAGTAACTCAGAACAAAGTTCTTCAAAGAATTGATTCTAAGTTGGATGGAGTCAGTCAATAAACTCATGCTATGCAACATAAAGTTGGCATTGTCTCTAAGCAGATCCAACAAATTTATCAGTCTTACATAGCGCAAATTTAGCAACTTGTTGCTGATCTTCGACATTACATCGGTACACATTATATTAGACCTAACTTCGACACCAAAGTTAGAGAAATCTGAAAGATACAAGGAATTGTGCAACAAATGGAATATAATATGCAATTTGCACAGTCAAGGGACAGTCTATGGCTCATCCTCTTCAGTATTTCAAAATATTCAGCTAACATACCTATCTCCTATTTATCAGACATATCCAGAAGAAGCTAACTATTCAAAGGTATTCAAGTTCAACTATCCTTTGATTAGACAGTATATTCATCCTCAGAAAGCCCAAGAAAAACCTAAAAAGTCAAATCCAAAGCCAAATCCAAAGCCTGACCTAATTCCTAAGCAATGAGTTTCTGAGACATCAAGGGTTCTTGAGCCATCAACTTCATATGCTAAATCTGAACTAGTTAATCAGTGGAGTAAACCGTTACAGATCCATACACCTCTAACTTCTCCACTAAAATTTCAACCTTCCACCTTATCTGCTGGGAAGGACAAAGTGCCTCAGATAGAGTTTATAGTAACTATTGTATCTCAACTTGCTACAGAAGATTCCTTTTCTCAATCAGATAATACAATAGCTTATTCTGAAGCCTCTGTCCCAACATCTGAAGTCTCTACAACAATCTCTAAGTCATCATTTGAACAAATCTCTGAACTGTCTTTTGATTCCTTAGGACAACTAGTTGATCTATAAGAATTATCTTTTGATGACAATGCCTAAACCTACTAAAGTTGAACAAGAAATAACTGAAGCAGAATCCACAGGTTGATACTTTGGAGTGATCATCCAAGTTTATAATCACATTAGTAACAGAAGCATATATTGATAGCTTTCTCTTGCAAGCTCAAAGAAAAAGAGAAATAAGTCATTTGAATCAAGAACAATAAATCAATATGACTCAAAATCCAATTTGACATAAGCTACTCACTGCAATCTCACTTTATCTTGTTCAAGTTTCTTTATATGTTGTTTTTGCTCTTCAAAAGAAATCCTTTGCCTTTCCAAATCATTGATCTGATTCTTGATGACTATGTTCATTCAAAGTAAGGAACCAAAATCTAGTCAAGACCCACTTTAAAAACCAAAAATCCGAACAACAAACACAACACATAATATTCATATACATATCTTAACTCCTTTATTAAAGCTCTCTCTTATATGATAAAATCTTTTGCATGCAATTCATTTCTCATATATATGCATCATTTATCACATATATATCTAAATGATAGGTGGAAGCATAACTAAATAACCATACCTCCAACCATTACTATTTGAAAAGATTGATCCACTAGTTAAATTCCACTACCAAAAATAAAATGTTTCTGAATCTTCTAACCTCTCAAACTCTCACGTTAATGGTGTAAAAGTTTCTTAAAATTGAAAGCCGAAGGTTAGGGACCCAAAAACTAACCTATAACTATCCATATATGCTCTGCCCATTATAGAGACAATGCATAGCAACAGATCATCACAACGTTTTGGAGTTAGGTACCCAAAAACCAACCTATAACTATCCATATATTGCTCTGCCCATTACAGAGACAACGCACAGCAACAATCCATCACAACGTTTCAGAATGTTTTGATGGTTGTGAATCATATAGACCACAAGAATATTCCAACATTCTCCCACTTTGTCCAAATAATTCAACATTGACATTATAGAGAAAGAAAATGTATGAATCATGGCGATAAGTCCTCTTATAACGAGTAATATCTTCCATGTATTACATTATATTACGTCTCTATACACATTCCTTCAACTTAATGAATAAACCATATGTTTATTCTAGGTCCAAACTTGATGAAGATTCTCAATATAACAAAATGAATATCTATAGGTGCACAAACCATATGAGAAACATCACATTGAATAAAAGTTATTTAAAATAATGATTCAATGACATTATCTTACAGAACCTAGTCCCATTTGTACTACATGATCCTTAAAGTGCTTAGGTGGCAGGCCCTTAGTCAAAGGATCCGTAATGATCAACTCAGTGCTGATATGCTCAATGATCACTTTCTTTTCCTTAACATGTTCTCTCATGGCTTAATATCTATATGTTTACTTTAACTTCTACTCTTGTTGTTTTTAACCATAAAAACTAAAACTGAGTTGTCACAGTATAACTTCAACGACTTAGAAATAGAGTCTATAACTTTAAGCCCAGATATAAACTCTTTAACTATACACCATGCGAGGTGGCCTCAAAACACGATACAAACTTAACTTCCATAGTAGAAGTAGCAGTCAAGGTCTACTTGACACTTCTCTAAGATACAACTTCACCAGCTAATATGAAAATATAACATTAGGTTGATTTTTTTGAATCAATGCAACCAATAAAGTCTGAATCGGAGTACCATACTACTTCCAGATTTTCAATCTATCTGTATATAAGGATGTAATACTTCATTCCTTGATGATATCTCATCACTTTCTTTTTAGCTTTGCAATGACCAATACCTGGATTACTCTGATATCTTCCTAGCATTCCAACCGGGAATGCAAAGTTTGCTCTTGTATAAACTTGAGCATACATTAAGCTTCTAACAACTGAAGCATATGGAATGTTTTTCATGTGTTCCTGTTTGAACTCATTTTCCAGGTATTAACTTAAATTGAATATATCAACCTTCACTATAGGTGCTATACTCAGTGCACAATCTTTTATCTGAAATATCTCTAAAATTTTATTAATATAGGTCTCTTGAGACAATCTCAAAATGACTCGAGATCTTTCTCTATAGATTTTAATGCCAATGACATAAGATGCCTCACCCATATCTTTCATATCAAAATTCTTTGAGAAAAATTGTTTCACCTCACATAGTAAACCCTTATCATTGGTTACAAGTAAAATATCATCCACATTTAGCATATGATAACAAAACTTGCTCTCATTAACCTTCTGGTATGTACATCGATCCATGAGATTTTCTTCAAAACCAAATGAAGTGATGGCTTCTTGAAATTTTAAATACCATTGACGAGATGCTTGTGTTAAGCCATATATGGATTTATTGAGCTTGCAGACCAAATGCTTACCATCACTAGAGGAGAATCCTTCTAGTTGTTTCATGTAAACCTCTTCCTTTAGTTGAACATTAAGGAAAGTCATTTTTACATCTATTTGATGTAACTCAAATTCAAATGGGCTACTAATGCTATAATTACTCTAAAAGAATTTTTCTTTGATACAGGACAAAATGTCTCTATGTAATCGATTCCTTCTTTTTGAGTAAGTCTTTTAGCAACGAGTCTTGCTTTATGTTGCTCAATGTTGATTTGTGAGTCTTTGTTTGTTTTAAAGACCCATTTACACCCAATGGGTTTTACACCATTAAGTAATGCAATGAGACCCTAGACTCGATTACATGCCATAGAATTCATCTCATCTTTTACGGCATTGTACCATAAGTCTGATTCTTTAGAACTTATGGCTTGTGAAAACATTTCAAGTTCATGTTCAACTCTAATTTTAAAGTTCGATTATTATAAATACACAATATAATCACTAGAGATACCTTATCGCCTTACTCTAGTGGATCTCCTTAATATTATTTCAATATTCTCCTTAGGATTTGATTAATAATTTCTTGTTGTTCCATATCAACAACTTGATCTATTGAATCGGTATCAATTGCTTCTAGAATTTTAGTAGTTAGTTGTCTAACAACTATTGGTGCTTAAGGAGGGGTATGAATGACAATAAATCTATCACTTGAGCTAAAGAGATGAACTTCTTAATGTTCCTTTTCTGAAATAACATGTTGAAAGCAATCACTCCCATTGATTAAGTCATTCTTAAGAAATTTTGCACTTCTTGATTCAACAATCCTAGTGCTGTGAGATGGACAATAGAATATATATCCCATGGATTTTTCAATATATCCTCTATAGTGCAATTATCTACATCAATGACACTCTTATGTTCTCAAATACCTATGAGGAACATCAAGCCCTACTGCAACAATTCTTGGATCTTACTAAACAACATGGTAATATGCTTTCAGCCTCAAAAATCATCATTGGTACTAAAGAAATTGAATTTCTAGTTATGCATTTCAAAGATGGATTCTACTAGCCTGGTACACATATTTTACAAAAGCTATTACACTTTCTTGATGAACATCTCACTGTGAAATAGATACAACAATTTCTTAGGATTATTAATTATATCCATTTTCAACATATCCAATGAAGTAACCACTCATGGTTCTCGGTTCTAGCTTCTTTTCTTGTATATTATAAATTCTCACTTCAGACGGGCATCACTAAACATATATATGTTGCAATCTTGGTTTCAACCCTTAAATAACTCAAAAGGTGTCTTTGAGAAAGCCTTAGTTGGAACTCGATTTAATATATACAAATCCGTCTTTAATGCTTCAGTCCATAAGAAATCAGGGAGTTTTACATTACTCCACATACTTCTCACCATGTCCATTAATGTTCGATTTCTTCTTTCTACCACACCATTCTAGTCTGGAGAATCAGGTATAGTGTATTGGGCAACAATCTAGGTGCTTGTCCATTATCTTTGCATCTACCATAGTACTCTCCACCTCTATCTAATCTCACGATCTTAATTTGCTTTCCAAATTGATTGTGTACTTCAACCTTAAAAACTTTAAAGGCATCCAAAGCTTTATCCTTAGAATGAAGTAAGTAGATATACATATATCATGAATAATCTTTTATGAAGGTGATAAAGTATTTCGAACTATTTACATCTATGTCTAGACAAAAAATATCCATATGTATGATTTCTAATAGATTTATGCTCCTCTTTGCACCTTTTTTTAACTTGTTTTTTTGCTCATCTTTAATGCAATCAACACAAGTATCATAATCAGAAAAATCTAAATTACTAAATACTCCTTCATTTACCAATTTCTTAAGTTTCTTAATGGAGATGTGTCCTAATCTCCAATGCTACATCATAGAGGAATCCTCATTCACAATACATCGTTTTATCCCAGTAGTAAGATGCATAGAAGTATAAGCAGTGTCATTTCGTAAATTAAGAGCATAAAGACCATCAATCAAAACACCATGTCCAAGAACTTTGGATTTATTAGATAATTGAAAACCAGAATCTTTAAAATTAAAGGTAAAACTCAACGATACAAGTCTTGAAATAGAAATTAAATTTTGAGAAAAAATTGGTACATAAAAGGTATTTTCCATATGTAAAATAAAACACTACTTAACATCAAGCTGCAAGTGCCAATGGCTTCCACATGTGAACTCATTTTGCCTCCTGAATAGACGTAGTGTTCACTTCCCATTGGTTTCCTTAGGTTGTGCATACCCTGCAAGGTAAGTGAAACATGGATTGTTGAGCCAGAATTAGTCCACCATGTGTTATGATTAACATTGATCATATTAGATTCATAATAAACAAATGAAAGTTGAGTACCTTTCATTTTGAGCTAGTTCTTAAATTTTAAGCATTCTTTCTTCATGCGTCCCCTCTTTTTGTAGAAGACAAACTTTTATGGTTTCTTTATCTCGGGTTGAGAAGGAATCTTGCCTTTTCCCTTATTTTTACCCTAATCCTTCTTTTTCTTTCCTTGTGAAGTCAAGTTTACTTTTTCATCCTCTTCTATAGCCAATCTTCCTTCTTCTTGAGCACACATGATCAACAACTAGGGATAAAAATAGGTAGGGTTCGGTTCGGGTATTACTTTTATCCATATCCATATCCACTTTTTATGACTCAACCCATATCTATATCCATATCCTTCGATTTTTACGATTTACTACTCATATCCAAATCCATTAGATTGTTCAAGTTTTATCCATTGGGTTGTATAGCACATAAAAATATAACTTCTAAATAGAAAATATAAAGAGCATATTTTTGTGAACGCTCCAAATCAAATTTACTTTAAAAATAAGTTAAGATTTTGATTTGTATGTCTTAAAAAACCATTAAATTGGAATAATAAAATTATAATGTCTAGTGCAAAGACAACATATATTTTTCACAATCAAGAATTGGAACAAAAACCAAAATATTCAAAGCTTCAAAATGTCTTTGCATGAACTCCACAACATTCAAAACTCCATCTCCATATCATTTGCATTATTATTATCCTATAAGAAATATGATGAAAAAGATGAGGACTGAGGAGTAAAGTGGAGATTTTAAAGTCGTTTCTTCTCAGAAAATATTAACATTTTATTATATTTAACCATAAACATTCAAGAAAAAAACAAAAAATAGAGTTAATAAAAAACGGGTAGGATATGGGTACCATCGGTTCGGGTTATCACTAGACCCATATCTACATCCATTTTTAACATCCATTTAAAATCTATTTTTTAGTCTCCATGTCCATTTTTCGGGTCGGGTATTACCGATATTAATTGAGTTGAAAAGCCATTGTCATCCCTATTAACAATTCGTTAATTGACCACTTGTCTTTATATGTGTTGTAAGAAATTTTTAAAGGACCATATTGTTGGGGTAGAGTGTTCAGAATAAAGTGAACGAGGAAAGATTCGGACATTTTCACTTTTAAAGCTTTTAACCGAGCCGCTTTATCCCTCATGCGCATGATATGATCACACACACCTTTTTATCTTGGTGAGTCTTATAGATAATAATTACATTATTAAGGGGCTGGCAAAAGCCTTGTCAGATGTAGCAAATTATTCATCGATGGCTTTTAAAAGGTCTTTCACCTTAATATGATGTTCAACAGAACCACAGATACTACCAGATATCCTAGTCTTTATAAACATCATAGAGAGACGATTGGATCGCTCCCATTTGTCATAAAGACTAATTGCATCTGAAGTGTGAGTTTCAGTGATAGCAGGTGGTTCGTCTTTCCTTATAGAATAGTTTATATCCATCCAGCTCAAATAAAGAAGTACTCTCTCCTTCCATACCTTATAATTATCACCCTCTAATTCGGGAATTTCATACTTAACTTCAGAGATATTTGCAAGTAAAATAACTGCAAAATTATTAAACATACATACTTATTAACATAATTATGAGACCAAAATTGATACGTTTTACCAATGTACATCATGCATGAATTCAGAAATCTAGTCACATAAAATTTGGTTGTGGGCTAAAATTCTTCTCAATTAGATCTATTTGATAAAACTATCAAATTATGTTCTTTTTCTTAATTTATATGCGTAAATCAAGAAATATAATGTGATATTTTATTCTAATTAATCATATACTTATAACAAAATTTCCTGTGGACAATTTTTATTATATATATATGATTAACTACAACTAATGTTTACAGTGATCCGTAAACTTAAATATACAATTTTAATCAATTAAAGATGTTGTGGCTACTCCCTAATTAATTAAAATTATAGAAATCACCTTACATTACTTTAATCGTAATTAAAACTAAATATTGCATCAAATAAGTAATAATGCAAATAAATCACATAATCATACACAAATTATTTAATCTACTTTTGCATGTATAATGTTCATAAATTTATACACACAATTTTCAATTAATTACATATATAATGTGTGAAAGTAGTTATTTCACAAATAATCAACTTTAATGTGCATAAAATCTCATTATTTAATCTTACATGTCTAAGATAATACAAATAGTAAACATACAATTTTAAGCGTATAATTCTTAAAATATTAGACATACAAATGAAAATAATTAATATTTATAAAAAATATTAATTCCAAATAATGTTTTTATCATTAAAAATCACAAAAACAGGTTAAGTGCTTAAGTAACCCCATCAAGAAACCAAGCATTAATTTAATTAATTACTACTTAATTAATTAAGAATTAAAGAGAGATCGTATTTAACCTTCAGTTGGATCGGGTGACCCAATTTTAACCCAAACCAGAAGTTGCCCAACCCTGCCAGCGGCGGAGAAGAACCAGACCAGGAATGGGACGACAATGCGACGTAACAGGCTAACATGCATCGATTAGAACCAAAAATCTGTTGCATGGGAGGGGAGGTTCACGGAAATAAACATCCACGCACTTGACAGTAATAGATGCATCTCTCCTCCATCCATTGTTGCAACATTCAAGACAACTTTATCTCCCAACACCAACGTCCATCCAACATTATATGGGCAATCAATATATCATGCATGCATACGGCATACTTGTCCAAAAAAACAAAACAAAAAACAGAGCATGACAGAGGATATGCCAGGCAGAGGTGTATTTACGTCTTTGATACCAAATATAAGATAAAATCATTTGCATGCAATTCATTTATCACATACATGCATCCTTACGTATATATATAAACAGTATATATATATACACACACGTAAGGATGCCTGTATGTGATAAATGAATTGCATGCAAATGATTTTATCTTATATTTGGTATCTATATATTATAATAATTTAGTTCATATTATTCATCCTGGTATCGTATATTTATATACAACTGGGAGTCCTAGAGTACATGATATACATGGTTAAGATACATGATAATATGGTTAAGATATATGATACGCACTATCCCTAATGTAGAGATAATCATGGTGAATAGACACACGTTATTTACATTCCATACGAAGGTGCCTAGCGACCGTGCCAAAGGGCTAATTTTCCCACCAAAGGTGCCTAGTGACCGTCGTTCGAATCAAGGGATAGAGCTATGCCGTCGGGTTTAAGGAGGGTTCTCCGCCCGCCAAAGCTTACCGCATCCAAGAACATTAGCACCCCAACCGTGGACCACAGCTCCCTCAACCGAAGCATGCCTGGCACACGAAGGTCGCTACATGGTCCCACCCCGCATCCGCACAGATACAATATGTAGGTTCTACATGAGTCCCGCATAAATAAATACAAAACTTATATAAATAAATAACTGACATTTATAGGACAAAAAAAAACATCATAAATATTGGAGATGATCTTGAAAAATTATGAGATTATAAAGTAGACGAGTGCAGCTGAAGAGCTAAATTAAAATTAATGTTTTTTAAATCCAAAAAGTGGAATGAAGAATCTTTAATGGCCGGCAATGGTGATAAAATAAGATTATTAGTTGAAGATGATGCAAGCAAATATGTCAAATGGAATGAACAAATCATAAAAAAAGCCGTTTCCAAAAATAAATTTCAACGATTAAATTGACAAATATGAAATATGACGCAAGTGCTTATGACTTAGAAGGAATGTCGCCTTCAGCTTCTTGAGACAACCGGCAAACACTGCCAGAGATAGAGTTTTAGAACAGACAAGACACTTATGATGTCGAAGTTCAAATATTAAATTGATAACTTAAAAAAAAAAGAAATACAGAATGTAATACAGCTGCATGTAGTGGGTGTCCATTGAACTTAATTAGTTATAGAAGTTGTTAGAATTAAATATATATTAACTAAGATTTTGATAGTTGTTAGAATTAAATAGATATTAACTAAGATTTTGGAGACTATTGTTTTAAACTAAATTCGAATTCTTATTTTTGTTCCCTTATCAATTTTTTAAATAATTGTTTGATTTACTCTTTGTTAATTTAATATATTAAATACAATTTAAATAATTGTTCGAATACGTTAAATTTCCAAACGATGCATACAAGCCAGATTCATACAAAGTGTTATTGTTGCTAATTAATAGAAGCTGACACTTTCTCTTAAAATGTCAAATCAACGATCCATTAAATCTAAATTTAAAAGAATAAGAACTTTATTAATTAATGATTTTGTGAGCTTGGTGATAATCAATCCGTTAGACTAAACATGTAAACAAGTCGATTTCATACACAATTTACGTTGTGATAACAAAAAGGCATAAGTTCAAAGTTAATGGTTAAATCCAATTTGATTTTACTCAAACTTAGACTTGAACAAGATAGATTAAAGATAAGTTTTAAGTATCAAAATATTTAGAAGTTAATAAATATATGATTTCTTGTGAATTTGATGTATAAATTTTTTATAATTTTAATTTTATAACATCCGTTCTTGCACCAACAACTTCCACTGAAAATTGTAATTATAAACTTTCAAATAATTTATTTTTTAATTTAATATTACACTATGTCGTTTTAAATTTTACAATTAAGTTATGTGACAAAAATTAATAGTGGGAAGACAGATATTATAAAATTAC